>JAMPIV010000482.1:22500-270000 GCA_024509875.1 Oreohelix idahoensis
AAAAAAAAAAAAAAAAAAAAAAAAAAAAAAAAAAAAAAAAAAAAAAAAAAAAAAAAAAAAAAAAAAAAAAAAAAAAAAAAAAAAAAAAAAAAAAAAAAAAAAAAAAAAAAAAAAAAAAAAAAAAAAAAAAAAAAAAAAAAAAAAAAAAAAAAAAAAAAAATAAAAAAAAAAAAAAAAAAAAAAAAAAAAAAAAAAAAAAAAAAAAAAAAAAAAAAAAAAAAAAAAAAAAAAAAAAAAAAAAAAAAAAAAAAAAAAAAAAAAAAAAAAAAAAAAAAAAAAAAAAAAAAAAAAAAAAAAAAAAAAAAAAAAAAAAAAAAAAAAAAAAAAAAAAAAAAAAAAAAAAAAAAAAAAAAAAAAAAAAAAAAAAAAAAAAAAAAAAAAAAAAAAAAAAAAAAAAAAAAAAAAAAAAAAAAAAAAAAAAAAAAAAAAAAAAAAAAAAAAAAAAAAAAAAAAAAAAAAAAAAAAAAAAAAAAAAAAAAAAAAAAAAAAAAAAAAAAAAAAAAAAAAAAAAAAAAAAAAAAAAAAAAAAAAAAAAAAAAAAAAAAAAAAAAAAAAAAAAAAAAAAAAAAAAAAAAAAAAAAAAAAAAAAAAAAAAAAAAAAAAAAAAAAAAAAAAAAAAAAAAAAAAAAAAAAAAAAAAAAAAAAAAAAAAAAAAAAAAAAAAAAAAAAAAAAAAAAAAAAAAAAAAAAAAAAAAAAAAAAAAAAAAAAAAAAAAAAAAAAAAAAAAAAAAAAAAAAAAAAAAAAAAAAAAAAAAAAAAAAAAAAAAAAAAAAAAAAAAAAAAAAAAAAAAAAAAAAAAAAAAAAAAAAAAAAAAAAAAAAAAAAAAAAAAAAAAAAAAAAAAAAAAAAAAAAAAAAAAAAAAAAAAAAAAAAAAAAAAAAAAAAAAAAAAAAAAAAAAAAAAAAAAAAAAAAAAAAAAAAAAAAAAAAAAAAAAAAAAAAAAAAAAAAAAAAAAAAAAAAAAAAAAAAAAAAAAAAAAAAAAAAAAAAAAAAAAAAAAAAAAAAAAAAAAAAAAAAAAAAAAAAAAAAAAAAAAAAAAAAAAAAAAAAAAAAAAAAAAAAAAAAAAAAAAAAAAAAAAAAAAAAAAAAAAAAAAAAAAAAAAAAAAAAAAAAAAAAAAAAAAAAAAAAAAAAAAAAAAAAAAAAAAAAAAAAAAAAAAAAAAAAAAAAAAAAAAAAAAAAAAAAAAAAAAAAAAAAAAAAAAAAAAAAAAAAAAAAAAAAAAAAAAAAAAAAAAAAAAAAAAAAAAAAAAAAAAAAAAAAAAAAAAAAAAAAAAAAAAAAAAAAAAAAAAAAAAAAAAAAAAAAAAAAAAAAAAAAAAAAAAAAAAAAAAAAAAAAAAAAAAAAAAAAAAAAAAAAAAAAAAAAAAAAAAAAAAAAAAAAAAAAAAAAAAAAAAAAAAAAAAAAAAAAAAAAAAAAAAAAAAAAAAAAAAAAAAAAAAAAAAAAAAAAAAAAAAAAAAAAAAAAAAAAAAAAAAAAAAAAAAAAAAAAAAAAAAAAAAAAAAAAAAAAAAAAAAAAAAAAAAAAAAAAAAAAAAAAAAAAAAAAAAAAAAAAAAAAAAAAAAAAAAAAAAAAAAAAAAAAAAAAAAAAAAAAAAAAAAAAAAAAAAAAAAAAAAAAAAAAAAAAAAAAAAAAAAAAAAAAAAAAAAAAAAAAAAAAAAAAAAAAAAAAAAAAAAAAAAAAAAAAAAAAAAAAAAAAAAAAAAAAAAAAAAAAAAAAAAAAAAAAAAAAAAAAAAAAAAAAAAAAAAAAAAAAAAAAAAAAAAAAAAAAAAAAAAAAAAAAAAAAAAAAAAAAAAAAAAAAAAAAAAAAAAAAAAAAAAAAAAAAAAAAAAAAAAAAAAAAAAAAAAAAAAAAAAAAAAAAAAAAAAAAAAAAAAAAAAAAAAAAAAAAAAAAAAAAAAAAAAAAAAAAAAAAAAAAAAAAAAAAAAAAAAAAAAAAAAAAAAAAAAAAAAAAAAAAAAAAAAAAAAAAAAAAAAAAAAAAAAAAAAAAAAAAAAAAAAAAAAAAAAAAAAAAAAAAAAAAAAAAAAAAAAAAAAAAAAAAAAAAAAAAAAAAAAAAAAAAAAAAAAAAAAAAAAAAAAAAAAAAAAAAAAAAAAAAAAAAAAAAAAAAAAAAAAAAAAAAAAAAAAAAAAAAAAAAAAAAAAAAAAAAAAAAAAAAAAAAAAAAAAAAAAAAAAAAAAAAAAAAAAAAAAAAAAAAAAAAAAAAAAAAAAAAAAAAAAAAAAAAAAAAAAAAAAAAAAAAAAAAAAAAAAAAAAAAAAAAAAAAAAAAAAAAAAAAAAAAAAAAAAAAAAAAAAAAAAAAAAAAAAAAAAAAAAAAAAAAAAAAAAAAAAAAAAAAAAAAAAAAAAAAAAAAAAAAAAAAAAAAAAAAAAAAAAAAAAAAAAAAAAAAAAAAAAAAAAAAAAAAAAAAAAAAAAAAAAAAAAAAAAAAAAAAAAAAAAAAAAAAAAAAAAAAAAAAAAAAAAAAAAAAAAAAAAAAAAAAAAAAAAAAAAAAAAAAAAAAAAAAAAAAAAAAAAAAAAAAAAAAAAAAAAAAAAAAAAAAAAAAAAAAAAAAAAAAAAAAAAAAAAAAAAAAAAAAAAAAAAAAAAAAAAAAAAAAAAAAAAAAAAAAAAAAAAAAAAAAAAAAAAAAAAAAAAAAAAAAAAAAAAAAAAAAAAAAAAAAAAAAAAAAAAAAAAAAAAAAAAAAAAAAAAAAAAAAAAAAAAAAAAAAAAAAAAAAAAAAAAAAAAAAAAAAAAAAAAAAAAAAAAAAAAAAAAAAAAAAAAAAAAAAAAAAAAAAAAAAAAAAAAAAAAAAAAAAAAAAAAAAAAAAAAAAAAAAAAAAAAAAAAAAAAAAAAAAAAAAAAAAAAAAAAAAAAAAAAAAAAAAAAAAAAAAAAAAAAAAAAAAAAAAAAAAAAAAAAAAAAAAAAAAAAAAAAAAAAAAAAAAAAAAAAAAAAAAAAAAAAAAAAAAAAAAAAAAAAAAAAAAAAAAAAAAAAAAAAAAAAAAAAAAAAAAAAAAAAAAAAAAAAAAAAAAAAAAAAAAAAAAAAAAAAAAAAAAAAAAAAAAAAAAAAAAAAAAAAAAAAAAAAAAAAAAAAAAAAAAAAAAAAAAAAAAAAAAAAAAAAAAAAAAAAAAAAAAAAAAAAAAAAAAAAAAAAAAAAAAAAAAAAAAAAAAAAAAAAAAAAAAAAAAAAAAAAAAAAAAAAAAAAAAAAAAAAAAAAAAAAAAAAAAAAAAAAAAAAAAAAAAAAAAAAAAAAAAAAAAAAAAAAAAAAAAAAAAAAAAAAAAAAAAAAAAAAAAAAAAAAAAAAAAAAAAAAAAAAAAAAAAAAAAAAAAAAAAAAAAAAAAAAAAAAAAAAAAAAAAAAAAAAAAAAAAAAAAAAAAAAAAAAAAAAAAAAAAAAAAAAAAAAAAAAAAAAAAAAAAAAAAAAAAAAAAAAAAAAAAAAAAAAAAAAAAAAAAAAAAAAAAAAAAAAAAAAAAAAAAAAAAAAAAAAAAAAAAAAAAAAAAAAAAAAAAAAAAAAAAAAAAAAAAAAAAAAAAAAAAAAAAAAAAAAAAAAAAAAAAAAAAAAAAAAAAAAAAAAAAAAAAAAAAAAAAAAAAAAAAAAAAAAAAAAAAAAAAAAAAAAAAAAAAAAAAAAAAAAAAAAAAAAAAAAAAAAAAAAAAAAAAAAAAAAAAAAAAAAAAAAAAAAAAAAAAAAAAAAAAAAAAAAAAAAAAAAAAAAAAAAAAAAAAAAAAAAAAAAAAAAAAAAAAAAAAAAAAAAAAAAAAAAAAAAAAAAAAAAAAAAAAAAAAAAAAAAAAAAAAAAAAAAAAAAAAAAAAAAAAAAAAAAAAAAAAAAAAAAAAAAAAAAAAAAAAAAAAAAAAAAAAAAAAAAAAAAAAAAAAAAAAAAAAAAAAAAAAAAAAAAAAAAAAAAAAAAAAAAAAAAAAAAAAAAAAAAAAAAAAAAAAAAAAAAAAAAAAAAAAAAAAAAAAAAAAAAAAAAAAAAAAAAAAAAAAAAAAAAAAAAAAAAAAAAAAAAAAAAAAAAAAAAAAAAAAAAAAAAAAAAAAAAAAAAAAAAAAAAAAAAAAAAAAAAAAAAAAAAAAAAAAAAAAAAAAAAAAAAAAAAAAAAAAAAAAAAAAAAAAAAAAAAAAAAAAAAAAAAAAAAAAAAAAAAAAAAAAAAAAAAAAAAAAAAAAAAAAAAAAAAAAAAAAAAAAAAAAAAAAAAAAAAAAAAAAAAAAAAAAAAAAAAAAAAAAAAAAAAAAAAAAAAAAAAAAAAAAAAAAAAAAAAAAAAAAAAAAAAAAAAAAAAAAAAAAAAAAAAAAAAAAAAAAAAAAAAAAAAAAAAAAAAAAAAAAAAAAAAAAAAAAAAAAAAAAAAAAAAAAAAAAAAAAAAAAAAAAAAAAAAAAAAAAAAAAAAAAAAAAAAAAAAAAAAAAAAAAAAAAAAAAAAAAAAAAAAAAAAAAAAAAAAAAAAAAAAAAAAAAAAAAAAAAAAAAAAAAAAAAAAAAAAAAAAAAAAAAAAAAAAAAAAAAAAAAAAAAAAAAAAAAAAAAAAAAAAAAAAAAAAAAAAAAAAAAAAAAAAAAAAAAAAAAAAAAAAAAAAAAAAAAAAAAAAAAAAAAAAAAAAAAAAAAAAAAAAAAAAAAAAAAAAAAAAAAAAAAAAAAAAAAAAAAAAAAAAAAAAAAAAAAAAAAAAAAAAAAAAAAAAAAAAAAAAAAAAAAAAAAAAAAAAAAAAAAAAAAAAAAAAAAAAAAAAAAAAAAAAAAAAAAAAAAAAAAAAAAAAAAAAAAAAAAAAAAAAAAAAAAAAAAAAAAAAAAAAAAAAAAAAAAAAAAAAAAAAAAAAAAAAAAAAAAAAAAAAAAAAAAAAAAAAAAAAAAAAAAAAAAAAAAAAAAAAAAAAAAAAAAAAAAAAAAAAAAAAAAAAAAAAAAAAAAAAAAAAAAAAAAAAAAAAAAAAAAAAAAAAAAAAAAAAAAAAAAAAAAAAAAAAAAAAAAAAAAAAAAAAAAAAAAAAAAAAAAAAAAAAAAAAAAAAAAAAAAAAAAAAAAAAAAAAAAAAAAAAAAAAAAAAAAAAAAAAAAAAAAAAAAAAAAAAAAAAAAAAAAAAAAAAAAAAAAAAAAAAAAAAAAAAAAAAAAAAAAAAAAAAAAAAAAAAAAAAAAAAAAAAAAAAAAAAAAAAAAAAAAAAAAAAAAAAAAAAAAAAAAAAAAAAAAAAAAAAAAAAAAAAAAAAAAAAAAAAAAAAAAAAAAAAAAAAAAAAAAAAAAAAAAAAAAAAAAAAAAAAAAAAAAAAAAAAAAAAAAAAAAAAAAAAAAAAAAAAAAAAAAAAAAAAAAAAAAAAAAAAAAAAAAAAAAAAAAAAAAAAAAAAAAAAAAAAAAAAAAAAAAAAAAAAAAAAAAAAAAAAAAAAAAAAAAAAAAAAAAAAAAAAAAAAAAAAAAAAAAAAAAAAAAAAAAAAAAAAAAAAAAAAAAAAAAAAAAAAAAAAAAAAAAAAAAAAAAAAAAAAAAAAAAAAAAAAAAAAAAAAAAAAAAAAAAAAAAAAAAAAAAAAAAAAAAAAAAAAAAAAAAAAAAAAAAAAAAAAAAAAAAAAAAAAAAAAAAAAAAAAAAAAAAAAAAAAAAAAAAAAAAAAAAAAAAAAAAAAAAAAAAAAAAAAAAAAAAAAAAAAAAAAAAAAAAAAAAAAAAAAAAAAAAAAAAAAAAAAAAAAAAAAAAAAAAAAAAAAAAAAAAAAAAAAAAAAAAAAAAAAAAAAAAAAAAAAAAAAAAAAAAAAAAAAAAAAAAAAAAAAAAAAAAAAAAAAAAAAAAAAAAAAAAAAAAAAAAAAAAAAAAAAAAAAAAAAAAAAAAAAAAAAAAAAAAAAAAAAAAAAAAAAAAAAAAAAAAAAAAAAAAAAAAAAAAAAAAAAAAAAAAAAAAAAAAAAAAAAAAAAAAAAAAAAAAAAAAAAAAAAAAAAAAAAAAAAAAAAAAAAAAAAAAAAAAAAAAAAAAAAAAAAAAAAAAAAAAAAAAAAAAAAAAAAAAAAAAAAAAAAAAAAAAAAAAAAAAAAAAAAAAAAAAAAAAAAAAAAAAAAAAAAAAAAAAAAAAAAAAAAAAAAAAAAAAAAAAAAAAAAAAAAAAAAAAAAAAAAAAAAAAAAAAAAAAAAAAAAAAAAAAAAAAAAAAAAAAAAAAAAAAAAAAAAAAAAAAAAAAAAAAAAAAAAAAAAAAAAAAAAAAAAAAAAAAAAAAAAAAAAAAAAAAAAAAAAAAAAAAAAAAAAAAAAAAAAAAAAAAAAAAAAAAAAAAAAAAAAAAAAAAAAAAAAAAAAAAAAAAAAAAAAAAAAAAAAAAAAAAAAAAAAAAAAAAAAAAAAAAAAAAAAAAAAAAAAAAAAAAAAAAAAAAAAAAAAAAAAAAAAAAAAAAAAAAAAAAAAAAAAAAAAAAAAAAAAAAAAAAAAAAAAAAAAAAAAAAAAAAAAAAAAAAAAAAAAAAAAAAAAAAAAAAAAAAAAAAAAAAAAAAAAAAAAAAAAAAAAAAAAAAAAAAAAAAAAAAAAAAAAAAAAAAAAAAAAAAAAAAAAAAAAAAAAAAAAAAAAAAAAAAAAAAAAAAAAAAAAAAAAAAAAAAAAAAAAAAAAAAAAAAAAAAAAAAAAAAAAAAAAAAAAAAAAAAAAAAAAAAAAAAAAAAAAAAAAAAAAAAAAAAAAAAAAAAAAAAAAAAAAAAAAAAAAAAAAAAAAAAAAAAAAAAAAAAAAAAAAAAAAAAAAAAAAAAAAAAAAAAAAAAAAAAAAAAAAAAAAAAAAAAAAAAAAAAAAAAAAAAAAAAAAAAAAAAAAAAAAAAAAAAAAAAAAAAAAAAAAAAAAAAAAAAAAAAAAAAAAAAAAAAAAAAAAAAAAAAAAAAAAAAAAAAAAAAAAAAAAAAAAAAAAAAAAAAAAAAAAAAAAAAAAAAAAAAAAAAAAAAAAAAAAAAAAAAAAAAAAAAAAAAAAAAAAAAAAAAAAAAAAAAAAAAAAAAAAAAAAAAAAAAAAAAAAAAAAAAAAAAAAAAAAAAAAAAAAAAAAAAAAAAAAAAAAAAAAAAAAAAAAAAAAAAAAAAAAAAAAAAAAAAAAAAAAAAAAAAAAAAAAAAAAAAAAAAAAAAAAAAAAAAAAAAAAAAAAAAAAAAAAAAAAAAAAAAAAAAAAAAAAAAAAAAAAAAAAAAAAAAAAAAAAAAAAAAAAAAAAAAAAAAAAAAAAAAAAAAAAAAAAAAAAAAAAAAAAAAAAAAAAAAAAAAAAAAAAAAAAAAAAAAAAAAAAAAAAAAAAAAAAAAAAAAAAAAAAAAAAAAAAAAAAAAAAAAAAAAAAAAAAAAAAAAAAAAAAAAAAAAAAAAAAAAAAAAAAAAAAAAAAAAAAAAAAAAAAAAAAAAAAAAAAAAAAAAAAAAAAAAAAAAAAAAAAAAAAAAAAAAAAAAAAAAAAAAAAAAAAAAAAAAAAAAAAAAAAAAAAAAAAAAAAAAAAAAAAAAAAAAAAAAAAAAAAAAAAAAAAAAAAAAAAAAAAAAAAAAAAAAAAAAAAAAAAAAAAAAAAAAAAAAAAAAAAAAAAAAAAAAAAAAAAAAAAAAAAAAAAAAAAAAAAAAAAAAAAAAAAAAAAAAAAAAAAAAAAAAAAAAAAAAAAAAAAAAAAAAAAAAAAAAAAAAAAAAAAAAAAAAAAAAAAAAAAAAAAAAAAAAAAAAAAAAAAAAAAAAAAAAAAAAAAAAAAAAAAAAAAAAAAAAAAAAAAAAAAAAAAAAAAAAAAAAAAAAAAAAAAAAAAAAAAAAAAAAAAAAAAAAAAAAAAAAAAAAAAAAAAAAAAAAAAAAAAAAAAAAAAAAAAAAAAAAAAAAAAAAAAAAAAAAAAAAAAAAAAAAAAAAAAAAAAAAAAAAAAAAAAAAAAAAAAAAAAAAAAAAAAAAAAAAAAAAAAAAAAAAAAAAAAAAAAAAAAAAAAAAAAAAAAAAAAAAAAAAAAAAAAAAAAAAAAAAAAAAAAAAAAAAAAAAAAAAAAAAAAAAAAAAAAAAAAAAAAAAAAAAAAAAAAAAAAAAAAAAAAAAAAAAAAAAAAAAAAAAAAAAAAAAAAAAAAAAAAAAAAAAAAAAAAAAAAAAAAAAAAAAAAAAAAAAAAAAAAAAAAAAAAAAAAAAAAAAAAAAAAAAAAAAAAAAAAAAAAAAAAAAAAAAAAAAAAAAAAAAAAAAAAAAAAAAAAAAAAAAAAAAAAAAAAAAAAAAAAAAAAAAAAAAAAAAAAAAAAAAAAAAAAAAAAAAAAAAAAAAAAAAAAAAAAAAAAAAAAAAAAAAAAAAAAAAAAAAAAAAAAAAAAAAAAAAAAAAAAAAAAAAAAAAAAAAAAAAAAAAAAAAAAAAAAAAAAAAAAAAAAAAAAAAAAAAAAAAAAAAAAAAAAAAAAAAAAAAAAAAAAAAAAAAAAAAAAAAAAAAAAAAAAAAAAAAAAAAAAAAAAAAAAAAAAAAAAAAAAAAAAAAAAAAAAAAAAAAAAAAAAAAAAAAAAAAAAAAAAAAAAAAAAAAAAAAAAAAAAAAAAAAAAAAAAAAAAAAAAAAAAAAAAAAAAAAAAAAAAAAAAAAAAAAAAAAAAAAAAAAAAAAAAAAAAAAAAAAAAAAAAAAAAAAAAAAAAAAAAAAAAAAAAAAAAAAAAAAAAAAAAAAAAAAAAAAAAAATAAAAAAAAAAAAAAAAAAAAAAAAAAAAAAAAAAAAAAAAAAAAAAAAAAAAAAAAAAAAAAACATAAACAAAAAAATTTACCAAAAACTTATATCTAAAAATAATAAAAAATTTTACAATTTACCCAATAATATTACATTTAATAAATAATATATATAAACCAATAAAAATCATTTTAAAATATATATATTATAAATTATAAAATAAAAATAGTAATAACTTAAAACATTTAAAAAAAATAAATTCCTATCTTAGATAGAAGAACATTTATTATTATTCATATTTAAGTATATAATAATTTAAATATTAACAATTAGTATCAGGTTATAAATATATAAGAAGATTTTATGTAACAAAAATTTAATTTTTAAATACATAATATTTTTATTTCATTGATGGAGAAATTATTAGACTTAACTCCATCAATCATTATAGGTTTTAATCTTTTAATCATAATTAATATTCTTTTTTTATATAATATATGAAAATACTAATTGAATTCCATTTTTTTAAAACAGCATTTTTATTTATAAATCTTTAATAAAGACTACCCTTTTATAAAGCATTACGCCTTCAGAATTTTCTTAATCCATTATTATTTAGAAACATTGTTCGACATAACTTTAATTTATTTATAATCATACCCACTAAATAATATTAAAAATTTATTACCTAATAGCCAACATAAACAGCAAATAATATAACATTCCTAAAAAAAAAATAAGACTATTAAGCATTCCTTATAGTATTTCTTATCCTGCGACAAGAGTTCATGTAAGCGATAGGACAGAATTCATATTTTATAATTAGACATACCCCCCCCCCCCCCCCCCCCCCCGTTTATAAATATAAGGTTTCAAAAATATCGCAAAATAAACTTATTAAGAAATGAAATTAAATGTTAAAAATGGTTACATGCTAATACAAATAAAAAATAATTAAAATATAATAACATAAATTAAAAATTAAGTAACTTCTCGTCCCCTATCACTAAACACTATAAGTAAATTTCAACAAAGCCAATTAAATGAATTGCAACGAGTAATAATTACAAAGACATATATTTCCATCGCTTAAAATACTTCGGTCTAGTGATGACCCTCAAAGAAGAGAGACGGACAAAAGTAACAAGATCAAGCTAACCTTTGTTCAAGCAATTTCAGGGTATGCCTACGGGTGGCCATGAATTTATTTTACAGTTGTCTCATAATTTTAATCAGAAATGCACGAAGAATCGAAAAGTGATACATGATAGGTCTATGCCATTAGCGAAAAACGCGACCATATATTAATGTCGATATGCATTAACTATTCTCTCATAAAAATAATACATTAATCTAATATTACAAACCGATTTTATCCCCATACCCCCCCCTCCCCCCCCCCCCCCCCCCCCCCCCCCCTCCCCCCCCCCCCCCCCCCCTTGCCCAAGTCCCAATATTCCAGTATAATAACTTTTAATATGACCTCCTCCAAATGGACAATCCCTGATAATCTGACATTGGTAAGCATCAAATTCCTTTATGTATCCACAAATAATTTTCAGTTCAGTTCTCTGGCCTGATCCTGATACAATTCTATTTAAAGAAGCTGCAAATAAACAAATTAATTATTCATAAATTTACATACCCTCTTAGGATAGATGAAAACACAGAATAGACTAAGTTTGGTGATGGAAGAGCTGCACGGCAAGAGATGGAAAATTGTATAGCCTAGGCGAGCGTCCTTCTTTCAGTCTATCTCAGTCTTCTTCTGTGTGTGTGTAGTTTGAATCTTCCACTCCTTGCCTTGTTATACAGTGGCAGCGAACATGTCGGAGAACAATCTGGGCCATAGTTTTCAGACAGTGTAATCTTTGTAGACTCGAGCAAGGTTGTGCTAATAGGTTCAGAAATCTTCGTCGTTCTGCTCAACCCATGCAGCTACCACCTTCATTCATATATCCTTTTAATGGGACGATCCTGAGCTTTCTTTGCATTTTTTGTTTTCCTTGATTCGTTGTGTCTACGATTTGTAGCAAATTTCGGAAGACCATTTTCACACTATCTTCTAACATGCTGGCCTACTTTACCTCACATATCTCCGAAACGAAATAACTTAGCAACTTTTCCCTTGACATGCATATAGTTGGGCTTCTTCTTGAACAAACGAGACTAATATCATGTCGTTCCGTCCTTCCATGCTCTTTTAATTCATCTATGTCTACGTACACTTATGCACAAATCTCCCCATTTAGTTACACGCCATTACAACCATTTCCGAGAGAGGGCAGCTCGTATTTGATTGGCTGATGTCTTCATCTTCCAAGAATAATCAAGGCATGTGTTTACGTCACATGACACGTACATAACTGTAATCAGATGCAAGATAAAATACAAATATTTGATGAGAGGTCACACCTAGTGAGCCTGAAAATACACAGGGAGAAAGTTGATGAGAGTAAATGCAGGAAACAATAACATTTAGCCATACTGCACTTGAAAAAGACATCACAAGTAGATATCATCATCATCATCAGTTGCCATCTCCACAACGAAGGTTGGCTGTAATGGATCTCCAACGTCTTCTGTCTCTTGTCTTGATGGTGCACTCTGATAGACTCTTTCCTGTCCATCTCTTGATGTTGTCTTCCCACTTATAGCGCTGTCTTCCCCTTGCACGTTTGCCTTCAACTCTCCCTTCTGTTATGGTCTTCTGCAAGGTGTTATGCCTTTTTTATGTGGCCAAAGTATTTTAGCTGCCGAACTTTGACCTCCCTCATTAGTTCTCTTTTCATACCTAGATTTTCTAGGACCTCCTTATTTGTTTTCATCTCTTTCCATGAGATACGCCCCATTCTTCTATATATCCACATTTCAAGAGCCTCAATTCTTTCTTCCAACTGCTTATTCATCGTCCATGTTTCTGCACCATACAGAAATGCAGAATATATATAACACTTTATGATTCTCAGTTTTAATTTGTGAGATAACTGTTTGGATGTCAGTATTTGTTTCATGTTGTTGAATGTAGCTTTGGCCATTCCTATTCTCTTCTTGATTTCTGTTTCACATCTGCCATCTTCTGTTATTATAAGTAGATATAGAATCATATATATACCTTGGCTGCAGTATAGAAAGACAATGGAGGAACTGACAATGATATCAAAATAAGAATACAGATGGCTACAGGAACATTTATTGGATTGGGAAATATAAGGAGATCAAAGAAGTCAAGTCCAACACAAAATCAGAATCTTCTATTCAAATGTCAAGTGGGACCAAAGACGCAGCTAGAGAGATGGACGGAGTCAGCGACTCATAGCTTGACTGCTTGCGTCAGGGTCAGCGAACCAGAGCTGACCAAGACCCTACTTTACCTCCAAGTGGTGGTCCTGGAAACAGGCTGCACCACTGCAGTTTGGCTGAGAGAGTAGGGATCGAAGTGGGAAGGCAAACCCGGTCCCAAAAAATGCCGTGCTGAAATCGGATGTGTCGGCCGAAAGGTGCAAATATGGCAGCTTTGCTGTAAACGGACACAACGCAACCAACGCCCTGTTCAGGACGAACGAGGAAGAAGAAGAAGAAATGTCAAGTCAGTTTTATGGTATGGCTCTGAACATGGAGAACAACAAAAACAACAACAAAAAAGCTTCAGACTTTAATAAATAGGTTAAACAAAAGGTAGTCTCATAGTAGATACTGCCATAAGGGAGTAAGTGTAAGAGACGTCACAATACTAGGTTGAACTTCGAGAGGGTGAGTAACCAGTGCCCCTCCTGGCTGCCTTTACCTTTCTTAACACAAGAGCAGAGTCAGGTATCCATTTACAGCTAGGTAGGCTGTAGCATTATGCCACCATTTTTCCAACCCGCCACTTTTGCCGCGAGAAGTCTGCGCTCTAACCACGGACTCTCTCATAAATGGGTACTTGCCTAAAATAGAAGGATTATAGTAGGGTGGTGGCAAGATCTCTACGAACTATGGCAAGGGTTAGAAAAACAAGACATGAGAAGAGAATGCTATGGAAGAGATGGATATTACACACATTGAGCAAACTTGCTCATAGCTTTACCAGCCAGTCCTTTTTCTGGCATCCCCAAGGTAAGAGAGGGAGAGGAAGACCAAGGATACACGGAAAAAGAACTAAGACAGACATGAAGAAGATATGGAAAAACCTTGAGCTGATGGCACAGGTCAGGAAGACTTATAAAAAACATGTGCTCCTTAGGGAGTGGAAAGGTGATGATAATAATGATGGTGGTGATGATGATAATAATGATGGTGACGATGATAATGATGGTGGTGACGATGATAATAATGATGGTGGTGGTGGTGATAATAATTATGGTGATGATAATAATTATGGTGGTGATGATGATGGTGATGATGATGATAATAATGATGGTGGTGATGATGATAATAATAATGGTGGTGATGATAATAATGATGGTGGTGATGATGATAATAATGATGGTGGTGATGATAATAATGATGGTGCATAGTTCACGAATTTACATTTGATTACGTTTCTTTTCAGTATTACACACACAAAAAGTAGGCAGAAAAAGGGGGTGGGGAAAAGCGATATGTGACATCACATGACGGGGGTCTGGGTTTTTGTGACGAAGTGTGACGGGGGGGGGGGGGGGGTAAAGCGGTCAAAAGTGCGTGACGTCACATGTGGACCCCTTGGTCCTAGTAAGACCATTTCCTTTTTCATTTACCCTACTGTTTATATATAAATATATTACAGTACAATGAACAAGCAGTTGGAATAAAGAATTGAGGCCATTGAGATGTGAATGTATAGCAGAATGGGTTGCGTCTCAGTTGAGAAGAAAACAAATAAAGAGGTCATAGAAAACCTAGGTATGAAAGAGTTAATAAAAAAGACATGATACCTTGTCACTAATGACACCATAGTAGAAGGAAAAGGTGAAGGCAAACGTGCAAGAGAAAGACAGCACTATAAGTGGCAAGATAACATAAAAAAATGGACAGGAAAAAGTCTATCAGAGTGCACCATCAAGATAAGACACAGAAGATGGAAATCCATTACAGCAGACCTTCGATGTGGAGACGGCAGCTGATGATGATGATATTTTTTCCCCGTTGCATTCTGTTTGAAATATGTAAAGCATACATTCTTTTAGTTTATATCAGTCATATCAGAAATTTTTGTTGTTATGTGTACTAATGTGTAGTCACACTAGTTATTAAAATTATTCATGTTGTAAGAAACTTGAGAGCCTAATTGTTTTAATTCACATTTTTGTTTTAAAATATATACTGAAGCACATTAAAAACGCACCACCTGTATAATCCAGGAACAGAGTGTGAAATGTAAATATAAGTGTGTACAAGTTTACATATTTGGAATCTTTATTCATTTTCCTATGAATCCATGCTGGTCATTAATTTGTACATTTGATTGTTATGAAATTCATTGCATTATGTGCAGGCAAGGGAGAAAACCAAAAATACAAAAAAATGCACGTGCGTTATCCTGCTGGAGAAGCTGCAAGTCTGGATAAATTGTGAACGCAGGAGCAACCAGTGCATCCAGAACCTCATCTCGATATGTCACAGCATTAACATTTCCACGGAAGATGTGAAGAGGCAAGCGATGGTGAAAACTGAATCCTCCCCAAATGTGAATACTGCCACCTCGAAATCGGTTGACACAGCAATCTGCAAAGCGCTCTTCACACCGTCGCTAAATCCGCATACGTCCATCTGCAAAGGATATGTTGAATCTGTTCTCGTCTGTGAATAGGACAGCATTCCACTGCAGTCTAGTCCATCTGATATGTTGCTCTGCCCATTGCAGGCGCTGCTAACGATGTCTGTGAGTCAAGTTTGGCCCAACATAAGGTCGTCTTGCAGTAAGGCCTGTATCTCTGAGTCGTCGTATGACTGTCATTCGAGAGACTTGCCCATGTCTACCCACTATTGCTCTTGCTGTTTGACTTGCCGGGAGAGTCAATTCCTTAGGTGACTCAGCACAATATGACGATCTTGCGCAGGGGTAGTAACTCGTGGTTGGCCACTCCGAAGTCTATCCCGGGCACTGCCAGTGGTTTCGTAACGTTCATTGAGACGTACAATAGTGCTGTGGTGGCAATTCATCCTTCTGGCAATGGCCCGCGAGCTCATTCCGGTCTCCAACATACCAATGGCTCGTTGGCGGTCGTTTTCAGATAGTCGTGGCATTTCAAGCACATGTACTGGGTGTTTTGTCTCAACGGCCTTTTTATACCGAGAATACTGCCACAACGCGTACACATTTTCAGGGTCATAGCTGTTGAGAATCGTGTTGCACGTGTAACTTTCATCGTTTTCATGTAGTCTGTACACACACCCATGGGTTGAATCTTGCACTTTCCATTCCAGCAGCCATTCGCTCTCTACCTCATGGCAAACACGGGGAAAATCCATTCCCACACTTTTTTTTGCCAGCTTCTCGGCATCAGTATATATAATAGTGGTGCGTTTTTAATGTGCTTCAGTATAGTTTTACTTGTTCTTTATACTTGATGCTTGAACTCCATTACTTTTCCTTGTGAATGTCCTTCCTCTACGACAGAGGTATCCAACCTGCGGCACTTGGGGCGGATTCCGGCCCGCCACGGGCTGAGTCTGGCCCATTAATCACGTATGAGCATCTATCTAGAATTCTTTGAATCATAATATCAGCAGTACGTGCTGAAATTTACAACTTGTATAAGAAAAGGCAGCACCAGATCTCTTACTTAGTCGTTCCCCTTCTACCGTGAGGTGTAGAGGTTTGGAAGAGAGAACGCCAGACTATCCTATCGGCTGTCTTCCTCCTGGCCTGGTTCCATTCTAGCCCTCTGTCCTTCAAAGATTGTCTAATGTTGTCCTCCCAGCGGACTCTGGGTCGTCCTGGGGGTCTGGATCCTTGTTGTCTAATGTTGTCCTCCCAGCGGACTCTGGGTCGTCCTGGGGGTCTGGATCCCTGGCTCTTTGTTTCCCATGCTTGTCGTGGTAGCCGATCTTCTCCCATTCTGCAGACATGGCCAAACCATCTTAGTTGGGACTGTTCTACTTGGGTCTGCAGGGGGTGGGATTTTAGGCCTTGACGTATCGTCTTGTTGCGGACCATGTCTCTTCTTGTTACTTCAACCACCTTCCTCAGATACCTCATTTCTGAGGTTTGGATCTGGCTTTTATGGGTTGTAGTCATTGCCCATGACTCGCATCCCTATGTCAAGACTGGGACATAGGTGGAGCGGTATACAGCCATCTTCGTTTTCTTACCAACCTCTCTCTTGCTGAGGAATCCTCGATTTATGGCCTGAAAAAATCTCCCAGCTGCTGCTTTTCGAGTGGCCAACTCTTCTTTGATGCCTCCCTTTCGGTCTATGATAGCTCCGAGATATTTAAAGTGGTCGACCTGCTCCAGGACCTGTTCTCCTAGTCTGATGTCTTCTTTCTTCTCGTGATAACACCATGGATTTTGTTTTAGAGCTGCTTATGACCATCCCTCTCTTCTCCAGCTCTTCCTTCCAGACTTGCAGGTTGGATTGGAGATGTGCCTCTGATTTAGCAATCAGGGCAACATCATCAGCAAATGCCAGCTCGGAAATACAGACCAGTCTCATCTTCCAGTACCCCACTGAATACTTTCTTGTTCTCTCCTTACATGACTTGATAACATCGTCCATGAGGAGTATGAAAAGATAAGGTGACAGGATATCACCTTGTCTTACACCAGTGGTGGTTCTGAACTCTTCTGACCAGATCTCTCATCACAGAAATAATATCTAGTCGGTCAGACTTTTAAAATCCGATTAATTAAGTTATTTTTAATACAGGCATGAGGTGGACATTTGGTATTTTAATTTATTACTGTTGTAAGTTTAAAAATACATTCTTATTTAGCTCAGTGTTTAAATTTGAACGAATTATATCTATCTTATATATTTATGTGTGTATAGACAATTTTATATAAGGTCCGGCTCCTGGCTCCTGCTAAAACTAGCAATGTGGTCTACAACTTTAAAAGGTTGGACACTCCTGCTCTATAAAGACTGAAATGCGTAATTCGTATTTGTCATCCTGGTTGAACTAGCGCACCCATCATCACCACCACAGTAACTTTAAAATAGGTAACTTCAGCCACAGTATTAACAGCAGCTAATTATAACACATAAACAAACACTATGTTAATTCATTCATTCATTCATAAAAGAAGTTGTAACGAATTACAACTATATATTTAGATCAGTAATTTGAAAAAAAATTACAAAAGCACACAAATAGTAATACGTGTACAAAGAGAAAGGACAAGAAAAACCTACGTTGCGGCCAAAAAGCGTTCGTCAGGGGCAGACAAACAAGAGACAGGAGGGAAAGAAAGTGAGAATTAAGTAGAGGACATGAAACTATAAAAAATAAGAGAAAAACACTCCCTTATGTCCTTAGTTTCTTGTCTAAATTCCCGGGGCAGTCTTTAAGAAGAATAGGGCTGGAAAATGATTCAGTACAGGGGGATTTTAGCTTCAGGAAGCGATGTTGTGACGCCTACCGGCGAGACACGCACACCAAAGATTCAGGTCAGCCCGCGTCTGGGTTTAGCGTAACAGACAGCGAGTAAATTGTGAGGGAGAGATAGGGGAGCTGTAATTTAGTCTGACCCTTGGGCAGAAATATCTGTTTTATTTCTTGTGCGTAGCTTGTGTGTAGGGGAGATCTATTAATTTAGGGGACATCAGTGTGTAAATGAATTTTGGGTGTTAATGTGTTATGTAATTTTGAATTTGTTGTATAGATGTTGTTAATTTTGTTTTACAGCATTTCACGGCAAGGAGGTTGTAGATAAACCTAAGACTACAACGGACATTGCCTTCTCAAGAGAAGGAGGCACGGGACATCAGTGTACTTGAAGAAAACTGGTTGCGCGGTTGTACCTGGCGCCCATTTACGTCTGCAACACTGACAGGAATGAGAAGTTCTCTTGCAGTGAGGAACCATACCTCAGCGGGAATTGGTCTCTAAATAAGAACTCTTAGCTCGAAAACGGCCCAATACCAAAACAGGCTACGTTGCCTGGTGTTGTTTACATACTGCCACAATAATGCAGTAGGCCTAAACCCGAAGCGGGTTAACTCGGCGGTTTTGCAGAATTGAGTGTCATCAGCAGTGATAACATCTACAGCCTTAGGCAATTAAATTTATATCAAATTACCAAGGCCCTCTTCATTAGTATTCGGGAAAGGAGAGGGGGAAAACATACCTTTCTAAATGCTAATGAGCGGAGGTGCGTGACGTAAAGCAACTTATCAGAGCCTCAGACGAAGACGATAGCGTCAGAGAGGCACTGAACCGAGACAGAGGAGAGAGAAAGGAGTTTGTCGAGGAACAGTAGGGTCAGGAGCCGCGCTAGCGTAGTGGTTACAACACCGCTCTGGCGACCGGGTGATTCAGGATCAAACCCGGGCGACAGCATTTGAGGATTTTTCGTCGACCGGGATTTGGACTGGATTAACTCGAGACCTGGCGAGGACATTTGAAGGATTGTCGTCGACCAGGGACTGGCGGCTCCTGAGCCGACCCAGCTCTAATGGGTACCTCCGAAAACGGCGAGTATCTGCCTGAATGGTGAGGGACACTTGTCTCTGTACAAGAAAATAGGATACTCACGTAAAAATCAATGTCAGGTTAGACATTAAAAATAACCTGATATTTCGCCTCGAGTATTAGCAGGCGTACGAAAAAAAAAAAAAAAAAAAAAAGTAGGGTCAGATAGGAATACTTAGAGGACAGCCTCTGAGTTAGCGCTGAAAAATCAATTAGCGTAGCATTTCTTGTGGTGTATTAGGAGTGTAGGACCGCCTAGAGCGCCTTGAGGCAGTGTAGTCTATTAGTTTATAAATCTTCAGCGGGACGGTGTGTTTAGTTAATAAAAATAGTGTAGTCAGAAGTGGTGGCTCTTACCTAGAGACCCCCACCAAGTATATATCGTTATACTTAGTTGTTTTCGTGCAGGTGTGAAAGAGAGCGTGGTAATTTTTATATTGTGTCTTTCACTTGATTTGTTCTTTATTTCAGGTTGTGCGAACTCGCACGTTATTGTTGTTTGCGGTGGTATTGATTTTGTTGTTTAATAAACTATAAAATGTACACTGGATCAGTTTATCTTTAACTATACTGTACTTGTATGCTTTGACTGTATAGTGATGTCTGTGGATAACGTAGTGTAACCTTATCTCCTTTCTGGTAGTCAGAGGTGGTGAGACAATAGCTAGTACATAAGTCACACGTGGCGAGGGAGAGTCAATCTAGGTTCTCACCCTTGAAGCTATGTCTCATCCTTCCACATTCACTGTAATTCTCATCTAAATCTATCTTCTCAGACTTTCTCAAAAACTTGTGTTTTGTCTCTGTACTCAGACAGACTCTAAAATAAAGCCACGTCATAACAACTCCTCCCCCCTACCCCACAAGCAAAGATAAATAGAAGGAGTTGAGTAACCCACAGAGAAGAGATTTGGAGATAATCATGAAGGGGATAAAGAAGACATTGAAAGACCTTGAATGAATAGCACGAGACGGGTGTAGTATTCTAATATTGGAGACGTCTGCTCCACGGGTCACTTTAAATACCTTGGAGCTGTTATACACTTGAAGGAAGGGATCAAAGAACATACTTTTTCAGATCATAAAACGAGGATTCCTCAGCAAAAGAGAAACTGACAAGAAGACTAAGATGGTTGTATACCGCTCCACATATGTTCCAGTCTTGACTTATGGATGCGAGCCATGGGCAATGACTGCAACACACAAGCCAGTTCCAAGCCGCAGAAATGAGGTACTCGAGTAACGTGGTTGAAGTAACAGAAGAAGATCTTGTTCGGGGCACAGGGAAGACCAAAAGGAAGATGGATAGACATCACAGAAATCCTACAACACAGACATAACTAACAGAACAAATTATAACGATAATGGAAGAACAAAAACACTTAAAAATAATATTCCACACGCACTATCAGTACAAGAAGTCAAAAAAAAAAAAAAATTACCGAAACAGAAAAAAAAAAAACCCAACAAACTTTCAGTAGATACGTTAGATAATGTCAACTGCATTAAAAAATGTAGAACAATTACAGTAAAGCACAACACCTACACGCAACAGAGAAAAGACAGATAAGCCAGGTAAGGGGATACACCATAAACGCCACAGTCAAAATATGGGCCTAACACCATATTCCCAATATGCCTCATTGGGCGTGTAACGGGATCCTTTACCTTTTTTTTTTTTTTACAACAAACGGCAGAGAAAAATGCAGCCTGGAAGATCCAACACAAGAAAAACAACGAATATAACACACTATACAGAAAAAAAATATTATATTATAGCCCCCGTGGGGTTGAACCAGGTATCACATTCATAAAATAAACACCAATTTTTTTTCTGTACATGAACCAAAACCAAACCAAACAACAACATGACTCACAGCAGCCAGTGCAACACATTTGGCCCAAGTAGCAAACTTTTGCTCACCACCTGGCTTCACCGCGTCAGTGGAACGAAATGTAAAGTAAGGATAAGAAAAAGAATGAAGTCAAAAGGGTCCAAAGTCATATTAACAGCAAAATCAATGCTAATGAAATAAACGAACACCTGGCAACGCGCAGGTAGTAATTTTAAACATCAGGCCAAGACGTGTACGGTTATCAAAGTAATCAAACGAAACACACGTGCAGAATCATTCAACCCACATGTTCGGCGAATTACATCTTTCTTATTTCATAATAAGTTACGTTTCAAGTGGTGAGGGGTTTGGACGTGTTCCCTGGTGGTAAAAGGGTGAGTTTAAGAAGAAAGGAAAAGAAGACATTGCGTCTTACTAGAACGAAAGGCAAAGATAATCGCCTACGTTGCCGCTACGTCACAAGACCTTCGCTAGGGAAAGGACAGAAATCAAGAGCTAAGTGAGAAACATAATAAAATAAATACAAATCAGTGAAAACAAGCCGCTTCTGCTAGTCAGGGATTTTGTCATGAATTTTGTTCCCTAATGGTGACAAGGTCAAGGACAGCTTAAATGGCGTTTTAAAAAAGGGAAAGGTAGTCCAATAGCAGATACAGCCAGAGGGGCGTGAAGTGTTAGAGACTTAACTAAACTTTGTCAAATGTTAGAGAGACTCATCTACACTTTGTTCAGTTTTATGAGAAGGAGTGACCGGTTCCCTTCCTTTCTGTATTTCCCTTCCATAACTCAAGAACAGGCACAAGTACCATTTACAAGTGGGTAGGTAGACTGGAGAGTGATGCTATCAGGATTCGATCCCGGAGCCAGGTAATTTTGCCGAGAGAGGCAAGTGAAAATAAAACAGCAATGTTGTTTTTTTTTTCTGGTCGGTATAAGTTTACCACATGCGGGAAAACAATTTAAATATTTATGCTAAATATGTGTATTTGTCGTCTTGAGTCCACTCAGAGATATGGGTGGACATTGACACATATAAGATGATTACTATGCAACTTAATGGACAGAGAAACATTACTGAAACAATGACGATCAGATATTACTACAAAGAAATATGTCGCGAGAGTCGAGTGGCAACTGCATCATAAGTTATAGCGCGTGCGATTGACAGAGTGGTTTGTCGCGGCAAAGGTGCCAGGTTGGATTCATGGTTTTCGACACGCTCTAGTCTACCAAGCTGTAAATAGGTACCTAAATGGGCACCCCACCTCTCGATGATGGACCTAGTATAGTAAAGTCTTTAACACTTCACTCTCCTGTATCTGCTATGGACTACCTTTACCTTGTTTCAACCACTATTTACAGTGCATTCCTCTTCCTTATAGGTAAGGACGGGCTGAGAGGGTAAGCAATCGTGCGGTGCCTTAGGGCCCACAGCAGTAGTGGCCCACTCTTCCCTAGTTTCCATCTAGCTTAATCAACTTAATGGATAGTTAGGAGCCAATGACCCTTTTGCCCATGGGCCCAGATCAGTGTCAGTTCTATATCAGTACTATAGTAGCTTCCCTAAATCAAGAGGAGCCAGGTACCCATTTACAGCATGGATAGACTAGAGCGTGACGCTATCAGATTTGATCCTGGAACCTGGTGACTTTCCTGCGAGTGGCAAGCGACTTAACCACTCTGCCAATCGGAAGCTCTTGAATACTATACAATTCTTTATTAAGGCAGGATCCGAAAGGGGGAGGGGGGCAAAGAATAGTAACATTATGAGACATCAAAGGAGGCCACTAAAGAGGGTTGGGCATGGAGAGGGCTATTCCTTGCTTTAGACACTTTAAGACACAAAAACTGTAATGAGAAGCATGAACAAATCGTTCAAATCAAGCATGTCTACCCACTCAGCCTTTCAGGAGATAACTTGAGAGGATGGTACACAACATTGACACATTATGCAACACCACGAGGTCTTTTCTATTTGGACATATACTCTAATATAACCAGCGTGTCTAGGTTGAGCGGTGCGCGCCTCGCTTAAACGAGGCAAGACCCCTTTGAAAAAAAAGGATGGCATAAGACAACAGGGTTTGACGTGATTACAAGCTCCAGAGAGCACAGGTGAGGGTTAGGAACGATGTTTGAATGAAAGCATGGTTCTTGAACTAGTGCTGCAAGGGGAAAATCTACACCTGGATGAAAATCTAAATTACCTTTGCATTACCTTTGATTGCCGTTTGACTTTAAAAAAAAAAAACAGGTTGAGAGAAACCGGATGAGGGCAGAGTAAACAATGGCAGTCATGAAAAAACTGGCACAACTTGGGGAGTAGGTTAGAAAGTATTAGAGACGTTATACAGCGGGCGTTTTAGACCAGTCCTAGAATATGGTATTGCAACACTGGTAACAACAGCTAAGTCAAATTTCAATAAAATTAACAAACTTCATAACCAAGAATGAGAAACATAACGGGAGGCATCAAACAACAACTAATAAAGAACTCGAAAAGTTTACAAAGCTTCAACCAATGAAGGATAGAAGAGATAGCAGGGACCAGCAACAAGCTGAGAAATTCAGGAGACTAACAAACCACCCAATATACCATCGAATAAATACTCATGGATAGGGGAAACTCGAGCGAAACAACTTTGCAGAACTTTTAAAAAGATGAAAGCAGATCCCATAAGTGACGTTTCAACAACTAAACCCATCCAGACTGCACACAAGCTCCCAGTTTAGAAACAACATCGCTTCTTTGAAATGATAGACTATATTCTTGGAAATAAGAGAAAGAAGAGCCTGACCGCAACATCGAGAAAAGTCATAACGAATAAATATTACCCAAGCATCATCTGGACCCATACATACACCGATGGATCAGCAACAAATGCAACAGAAGATGGATGTGGTAGTGTCTTTCTGAGCTAAAGCACTGTACGCAACTAGTCTCCCATTACTTTCCTCACAGACGCACTATCAATAATTGCAACGCAAAAGAGCCAGAATAATGCAGACCTGGAAGATCTAAGAGTAATACTCCACAAACTATGTCAGGGATTCAAAAGAGTTATGATACAGTGAATTTAACCTCATTGCAACATTCACAGCAATGAAGAGGCTGATAGACTGGTAAAGGAAAGTGGAAAGCTATAAGCCTGTTAGCATACACGTTTCGAAGAGGCAGAGTTTTATCAGAAGCAGATACAGGGACTAATGGAATGAAGAGCATCCGGGCCACACACAAACATGATGCACGTAAACAGCTCAGCAGATGAGAACATGTGGTAATCTTCAGACTCTGCAGGGGCCGCAACGGATTGAGATACCACCTATTTCAACAAGCTAAAGATTAAGGAATTACCGATGAAAGTAACCGTGGCACCACCGATAAACATGCTGTATATCTTGTTTCAAAAAGATGCCAAACATATGATGGAACAGAGAAAGAATATATCGCAGTCACCAGTACCATTCCTGGAAGAAAAAAGCTCGATTGGAGAATACAAATAGTCCTCAAGCTGACCACTTTGGACAAAATTTTTTAGTAAACGCCTGAGAGTGAACGAAGAATCCGGGATACTATGACACATCACTCCACAAACAAGTATCCGTGAAAATGACAACATCCTTTATAATTAACGTTAATTTTGTTTTTTCAATCCCACGGACTAACTTAAAACACCGTCCCCCCCCCCCCCCCCCCCCCCCCCCCCCCTCTCTCACTCGAACTTACTGTCCCTATATTTCCTTTTCCCTTCCACCCAGAGTCCCCTAACCCTGTACGCCCTGGGCGCCACTTTTTACTGGAAACGCTTTTGTGTTGACCGTGCTATTATCTGAGTGTGTGCCAAGTTATTTCTGTACACTTTTGCATAGTCTGTCTAGCGAGTCTTTCAAGTATCTCTTTATTTGTTAAGGTGATTATAACATAAAGTGTAGTCTAAGGTAGACAATTTAGATCTATTTCTACCTTTTCAACAAGGTGTGTCTACCAAATATACTCATGGAAAAAAGTAAGTGTGCAACACTTTATAGGGCACTGTGCGTGATTTCATGGACGAAATGAAATAAAAGTTGGCACACAATGTGGTTGAATATTGAATAAAAGACCAAGTGATCACTTTGATTTTAGTGAAAGTGTCATGAAAGAAAGATAAAAACTAAAGTCAGTGTGGCATCCCCACGAAAAAATGAAATCTTGATTTCAGTACCGTGTATGTCCACCTATTCCGCGCTGTTCTGCACGACACGGGTCTTAAACCTGGAATGTTCCTGGCAGTCCATGTTGCCTGAATAAACCTGTTACGCAAGTGCATAGGCGTATGTTGACGGCCATTTTTATGGCGATCAGCAGTGGATCCAGTTTGGTGGAAACGAGCTTGAATGCGTGATATAGTGTTCCTGTGAACATTGAAATGTTGTAATACAGCTAATATAGTCGCCCCAGCAGCTAACATCCCTATAGCTATTGCTCGCTGTTGTTGGTTCAATCTTGGCATTGTCAAAAAAGATGTTTCTGTTGGACTCTTGGTACTCTCTATTTCAACGATTACGTTTTCACATGCTTGTGATTAGAGCTACACACTTACCTTCCTTTTATCTGTGATAAATTCTCCCCTACGGCACTTTTCACGTGATTTATCTTGCACCGTGATTATCTCACCATGAATAGTGCGATCCAATTGTAATTGCACGGGTAAGTGAACAACACTCACACAGAAATGTGTGCCAACTTGCATTTGAGTTCACCCAAGAACACACGCACAGTGCCCTGTTGAGTGCTGCACACTTACTTTTTTCCATGAGTATATAATTTGTAACTATAGCTACTTTTAGTGTTTTAAAACTGTAAATAATAAAACAACAACATATATATGTGAAATGAAGAAAGCATTCAAAGCAACAACAAAAAATGTTTGTTAAACGAATAAAACAATATGGAAAAAGAAATTATATTAATAAGAACAGATTAAAACAAACATACTATACCGAATGTGGCAGACAACCTGATCGTGTAAAACAACTTACCAGAGAAACCAGTGCCACAGCGAATGCTTGATACAATAGAAGAATCAACAAGGCTAAGGTTGTTGGATTTTGGCATCAAATGTAAGACTAGCAGTGATGGACGTATGATGGGATGCATTCGTCGAATGTGCAACCAGAGAGCTACAGGAACAATTAGCATTCATACCCTACGACATTTGCTGAGGGAGACTGAGCTCCTATGGGTTTTCCCGGCGTGCAGTGATGTCGATTCTGATCAACAATAACAGTAACAATAGAATGACGAAACTGACAAGTGCTAGCCTTGAAAATGACTGCGCCCCACCTGACTGTTCAAATCCTTTCTTCAGCAGGGGCTTAAATTTAAGTACAAGCAAACAGTTTCTTACGCTTCAGTTAATGTGAAAACTACTCATCTGTTTCGCATTCGGCCCCTTCCCCCCGCACCTCCTCTCCGACTTTACCCAGCCATCAGGTACAAGGCTTAACTTGACCCTCCGATCATCCTGCCTGGGCGTGAATCCTCATTGTTGACTACCAGTGTTACATCATGACCCCCTCCCGATTCAAGAGTTTTACTTTGCGGAACCTAATTTACGTCATTATTACGTGCTTTCATGCAACTCACCTGGGTAGGTTAAAATGTTGGCGTACTTTGTTTAGTCTCGATTAAACGAGTTAAAAGATGGCAGTTAATTCAAGTTCTTATGGTTGGATAGAGAAAGCACACACGAGTCTGAATATCGCAACTAAAACAAGTTTATATTCAAAACATTTGATACAGAAACAATATTTGAGCTCAAACAAGGAATTTCATTCAAAGTTTTATTTAAAGCAGAAGGAACATTTCCCCTGGACTCAGATGTAAGTTGTGCAGCTTATTACTCCATTTTATTCGTTCATGTTAATCAGATGCTCAGATTGAGCGCAAATTATACTCAATATAATGGGCAGATTTATTTTAAAAAACCTAACCATAACAACATTGGTGTCTTACTAGGATGACATTGAAAAGGATACCCAACTGGTCATCATTTCAACCAACTTATATTCATCACATTTATCCATTAATTAATCTCCCTTTTTGTTCCTTACGGAGCATAGAGCCACAACTAGCACTGGTCACCTTGCAGGAGACCTGCTTCATGGCATTCATGTGTTCTTGCATTGGTGGTTTAAGTAACAATTAGTTTTACATGATGAAGCTGCCATCCGCATGTACAATATAATGTTAATATTCTCTTACTACATTATATGAGGGAGCCGTTGTCCTTTTTTGTCTTTGTCTCTTGGTCGAAAACTACACCAGTTAAGATGGCTACAACATGGCGTCATCACGTTTAAATAATATTTCAAAACAGCATCTATTGAAAAAGCTAGGGAAAACAAACTTCTAACATACAGTTTCTGTTTTTTTTT
The DNA here is from genome assembly GCA_024509875.1 of Oreohelix idahoensis. Lineage (NCBI taxonomy): Eukaryota > Metazoa > Mollusca > Gastropoda > Stylommatophora > Oreohelicidae > Oreohelix > Oreohelix idahoensis. The sequence continues at coordinate 48,944 of JAMPIV010000482.1, forward strand.
TTAAATCTTCCCTTTAGTTAAAATACAGCCTATATAGTAGGGGCGTTTCTATCATTGTATCAGGCGATAAGCGCACCGCGCATTTGATTGGTATGGGTTTCAAGGGCGCATGCTTTTTATGACATCTAATAAAATATTTTCATCTACAACTTTTTGATATTTCTTCCTATCTCAGTGATTTTGACCTCACTGACCCCTACGACACTTTCAAAAGAAAAATATAGTCAATTGGGACGACAAAGGGCTTTTTATTAGTAACGTTTCTCATTAGCCTTTTTTATTATAGCGGTCATAGAAATGATTGTTTGTAACCTCCCTCTTTCATCTTTCTACCTATGTATCCATCCAACCATGCGTTAATCTATCTTTCTGTCCATCCATTCATTCATCTGTAAATCGATCGTTCAATAAGATCCATAGACAGGTAAACCTCGACGTGTCCTATGTTTTGATTCTATTTGTGTAATAATTTATTTATTTATGTATATTTGTTCTAATGCTGGATACAAGTAGCGGTAAATGAACTGGCTATCTTGTGTCATAGACGTTATGAGAAGAGGCAAGCGATGGTGAAAACTGAATCCTCCCCAAATGTGAATACTGCCACCTCGAAATCGGTTGACACAGCAATCTGCAAAGCGCTCTTCACACCGTCGCTAAATCCGCATACGTCCATCTGCAAAGGATATGTTGAATCTGTTCTCGTCTGTGAATAGGACAGCATTCCACTGCAGTCTAGTCCATCTGATATGTTGCTCTGCCCATTGCAGGCGCTGCTAACGATGTCTGTGAGTCAAGTTTGGCCCAACATAAGGTCGTCTTGCAGTAAGGCCTGTATCTCTGAGTCGTCGTATGACTGTCATTCGAGAGACTTGCCCATGTCTACCCACTATTGCTCTTGCTGTTTGACTTGCCGGGAGAGTCAATTCCTTAGGTGACTCAGCACAATATGACGATCTTGCGCAGGGGTAGTAACTCGTGGTTGGCCACTCCGAAGTCTATCCCGGGCACTGCCAGTGGTTTCGTAACGTTCATTGAGACGTACAATAGTGCTGTGGTGGCAATTCATCCTTCTGGCAATGGCCCGCGAGCTCATTCCGGTCTCCAACATACCAATGGCTCGTTGGCGGTCGTTTTCAGATAGTCGTGGCATTTCAAGCACATGTACTGGGTGTTTTGTCTCAACGGCCTTTTTATACCGAGAATACTGCCACAACGCGTACACATTTTCAGGGTCATAGCTGTTGAGAATCGTGTTGCACGTGTAACTTTCATCGTTTTCATGTAGTCTGTACACACACCCATGGGTTGAATCTTGCACTTTCCATTCCAGCAGCCATTCGCTCTCTACCTCATGGCAAACACGGGGAAAATCCATTCCCACACTTTTTTTTGCCAGCTTCTCGGCATCAGTATATATAATAGTGGTGCGTTTTTAATGTGCTTCAGTATAATACACTGCTGGTTGACCAGGATATTTCCCCCTTATTTATAATAAATGTTCATGCACGTTGTATAGTAACAACGCTTTCGATCTGACCAACATATGGAATCGAAACTTGTCGAGTTCGTATGTTTTTTTTTTTTTTAATGAAGAAAAATATCCTGTTCAACCTCTGATGGGTTATAATTAGGATATATATGTTTGTGGTGGATTAGGTGTTATTAATGATTGAAATATTATATTAATGGTATCTGGTGTGAGGTTAGCTGTGCAAGCCCCTGAAGTGTATGAAATTCAGACAATTTACAGGGAACTTGTCTGCTTCCACCAATGTCCTCACCCGATATATATATTTCCTCTACTGAAGTGTAATAGTGTGAGTATGTTATCTAGCAAGTGTCTAGTGTATATAATAATAATAATAAATTCTTTAAGCGCCAAACACGGCGCATAAGGCAGAAACCAGTGCTCTCCAGGTTGTTCGTTGTGACGCCACTCCTCTTAGCTCTTGCACATTATTTAGGCCCAACGTTCTTCCTTCTCTTATTATTGTTCTTCTGAGTGTTTCTTTTGGTCTTCCTTTTTTCCGCTTACCCTCAGGAACCCAAGTGAGCGCCTGTAGTGGTATTCTGTTGTTTTGCATTCGTAGGACATGACCGATATATGACCATCGTCTTTTCCTTATATAGTTGGAGACATATTTCTGCCTAGAGTCTTCTCTTATTTGTCGATTAGTCTTGAATTCTTTCCAACTGATGTTCATGAGTTTTTCTAAGACATTTGTTCTCGAATGTATTCAGCTTGTTCTCCAATGATTTTGTTATTTTCCAACTCTCACAGCCGTATGTTAACACTGAGATAACATTTGAATTAAACAGACGAAGCTTGGTATGTATATTCAATGATCGTAATTTCCAAATGTTAGATAATCTATTGAAGGCGCTAGCTGCCAAAGCAATTCTAGTATGGATTTCTCTTGTTGTGTCACCATCCTGAGTCATTTTACTGCCTAAATAATTGAAACTTTCAACTTTCTGTAGTTTTTCCCCGTTCAAGATGATATCAAAGGTCTCGTTAGAAAAGTTCATAGCTTTAGTTTTAGAGGCATTTATTTGGAGACCAATTTTAACCGAGAGATGACACAAATTATTTATTGCTTCTTGGGATTGTCTTGGTGTTGAACTTAAGAATGCTACAGCATCTGCGAAATCCAGGTCCCCCAGGAATTTTCCATTTGTCCATTTTATACCCAATTGTTCATTGTGGGTATAGTTTCTCATAACCCAATCAATAGCTATTCCAAAAAGTAGTGGTGACATAATACAGCCTTGTTTCACCCCTGTTTCTACTGTAAACCATTCTGTATTCCCTTTATTTGTTCTAACACAACATCTTGCATTGTCATATAGCGCTTTGATTATATTCACATATTTTGTTGGAAAACCATAGATTGTAAGTATCTTCCACAATGATGGGCGATGTAGACTATCAAAGGCTTTTTGAAAATCGACGAAGGTGATAATAAGTGGCGATTGCCTTTCCACTGATTCTTCTATAATTGTTCTTAGTGTGAATATTTGATCAATACATGATCGTTTCGGCCTGAAACCCGCTTGTTCTTCTCTGATCTTTTCGTCAGCATGCAATTTAAGTCTTTCTAACATCATGCAACATAATAATTTTCCAGGTACTGATAATAGAGATATACCACGCCAGTTATTACAGTCTGATAGATCACCTTTCTTCGGTAACTTCACAATAATACTGTCTTTCCATTGTTGTGGTGGTTGTTCTTCTCTCCATACTTCATTTATAATATCTAAAATTCTCAAGAGGTTGTTGTCATTAACTGCTTTAATCATTTCCCCTGAAATTTCGTCAACTCCAGCAGCTTTAAAATTTTTTAATCTTTTAACGGCTTGTTTGATCTCGTCCAGCGTGAATTCATCGCAAGTTATTGGCAGAGTGGTTGTGGATGTTTCATTATTAAAATCAGGTGTTACTGTTGGTGGTGGTCTGTTTAGCACCTCCATGAAGTGCTCAGCCCATCTCTTCATTTGTTCTTTTTCTGTTGGTATTGAATTCCCTAATTTACCTTTAACAGGTGTTTCCATAGCAGTAGGCTGGTGACATAGTTGTTTTGTAATTTGATAAAGGCACCTACTATTACCAGTTCTTGCAGCATTTTCAGCTTCTACGGCCAGTTCATTGATGAAATGTCTTTTATCTCTTCGAGTTTTTGTCTTCACTTCTTTATTTAACAAGTTATAAGTTAGTTTGCAAGATTCAACTGCATTATGTGTACTTGCCGCTAGTAGTTTAAGTTTTGCTGTTTTCCTTTCTTGTATTTTATCCCAAGTATCTTCTCTCATCCATTTTTTCTTTTTATGTACTAGGTATCCGGTGGTCGCTACAGCTGCTTCTGTCATTGCTGTTCTCAGTTGTTCCCATTTAGTATCGATTTTCTTGGTGGTGATATCATTGTCAATTTTGCCTAAAGCATCGAAATAGTTGTTCATTTTGACATTATATTCCTTCTTTATATCATTTGATTGCAGTCTGTGTACATCTATTCTTCTATTTTTATTCGGTTGGTATAACTTCTTCAGTTTAATTCTCATTTTAGCTATGCAGAGGTTATGATCGCTTCCGATCTCTGCACCTCTGTATGCTCTGACGTCTTGAACTGATGAGCGAAATTTAGCGCTTATGCAGAAGTGATCTATCTGGTTCTTAGTTCTGCCATCAGGTGAATTCCATGTTATCTTGTGGATATTCTTATGTGGAAAGATGGTGTCTGCCACAACGAGGTTTGATATTTCACAAAGTTCTAGAAGTCTTTCGCCATTTTGATTCATACAGCCTATGCCATGAGTACCGAGATATCTTTGTACTCCATCGTTGTTGTCACCTACTTTGGCGTTAAAATCACCCATGACTGCTATTATGTCATGCTTGGGTATTGTGTTGATGGTACTTAGAAGTGCTTCATAGAAGTCATCTTTTGTGGTATCAAGAGCGTCGTTAGTTGGTGCATAACATTGTACAATTGAGAGCTTGAAAAATCGTGTCTGAAATCTAGCTAATATTAGCCTCTCATTGATAGGTACCCAGCTGATAAGCGATGCTGCTGCTTTCTGTGTCATTAGGATGGCTACTCCCTCTGTGTGACGATTATCATTACTACCAGAGTATATAATTTGCTTTTTTTCTTCTGAAATATATTTTATGCCCTTCCCCGTCCATCTACACTCGCTGACACCCAATAAGTCCAACTTATAATTATCCATTTCTTTAATTACTTCTTCCAATTTTCCGTCTTGATACATAGTTCTTACATTCCAGTATCCAATTTTAGAAATCTCCTTAGCCCCCAAGACATCAGAGTGAGTCATGTTTACTGTCGAGCCTGGTTCTGTTTCGGTAACAATAGCTTGTTTTACGATAGTGAATTGTTAACTCACTGATCAACCCTCCGATCCAACCGACCGATTCAAGGGTTTCGAGGTCAGTTATAGGAAAATATCTACACCACTAGATACTCTGGTGTATCTCTTATTCTATAATTTAACATAACATAGTGTATATGCAAGGTGATAAAGTGTGAAACAGGACAACAGCTACACCTATTACTAGTAAACAATGATTAAACAAGTCACTGGTTAAATTTTCAATGTAACTTATTTTTTTACAATTTATTTTCCTGTATCTAGTTATTCTTCTGACACAGGAATAATCAACTCAACATGATAATGAAATTCATTCATTCATAACCCTCCACTCCCAAAGGAGCATAGGCCTTCAACAAACACATCCAAGTCCTCCTGTCACGTGCCATCATCTCAAGTTCTTTCCATGTTCTCCTCATCATTTTCACCTCTGTTTCCAACTCTCTTCTCCATGTACTTCTTGGTCTTCCTCTGCCTCTCTTGCCCTGGGGGTTCCAGAACAAGGACTGCCTTGTAATGTTATCAACAGGTTTCCTCAGTGTGTGTCCTATTCATCGCCATCGTCTTCTTCTCATTTCTTGTTCCACTGGCACTTGTCTAGTTCTTGTCATCAGTTCCACGTTGGTAACCTTGTCATACCATTTTAATCCCTCTATTCTACGCAAGCACCCATTTATGAAAGTCTGTAGCTTTTTGGTTGTTGTCTTTGTTGTTCTCCATGTCTCAGAGCCATACAATAGGACTGACTTCACATTTGAGTTGAAGATTCTTATTTTCGTGTTGGATCCTATTTCTCTTGATCTCCATATATTTCCCAATGCAATGAAAGCTCCTCTTGCCTTTTGTATTCTTATTTTGATATCGCTGTCTGTCCCTCCAACTTTGTCTATATTACTGCCAAGATATGTGTATGATTCTACATCTTGTATTGGTGTTTCTTCAAGTTCAACCCTGTTATCATTACCTGCATTTATTCGCATTATTTTTGTCTTTTCCCCGTGTATTTTCAGACCCAATTGCTGTGACCTCTCATCGAGTGTTTTCAATTTGTCCTGCATCTGATTACGGCTATGGGACAGAAGAGCCAAGTCATCAGCAAAATCCAGATCATCCAACTGCTTAGTCAGAGTCCACTGGATTCCATTTCTGTTGTGTGTTGCCGATGATCTCATAACCCAATCTATTGCCAGCAAGAAAAGAAATGGAGACAAGAGGCATCCCTGTCGCACTCCTGTTCTTATCCCAAACGGTTCTGTAAGCTGTCCTTCGTGAAGAACTCTGCATGTCATGTCTTCATATGTTTTCTTTATTAAATTAATGATCTTCAGGGGAACTCCATAATGCCTCAACAATTTCCAAAGTGATTCTCTGTCTACACTGTCAAATGCCTTTTCGTAGTCCACAAATCCGATGTATAGTGGTGAATTCCATTCCAGACTTTGTTCAACTATTATTCTCAAAGTGGCTATCTGGTCTGTACAGGATCTATTTTGTCGAAAACCAGCTTGTTAATCTCTCAGTTTCTTGTCTATGGACTCTTTTAATCTCTCAAGGATAATCCTGTTTAATACTTTTCCTGGCACTGATAGTAACATTATTCCTCTATATTTGTGCACTCTTGTAAATTTCCCTTCTTAGGCAACTTAACCAGATATCCTTCCTTCCATTCTGCTGGTATCTCTTCCTTTTCCCAGACTTTACCAAGTAATTTATATAACATCTCTGTAGCCGTGTCGATATCTGCTTTGATGGCCTCTGCTGGAATGCCATCAGGTCCAGACGCTTTTCCATCTCTTAGAAGCTTTATGGCTTTCTTTATTTCTTCCTTCGTTGGTCTTTCACCGTTAATTTGTAGCTCTTCTTCTGCTGGCTGGATGTCCGGCGGGTTTTGTGGAGCTGGTCTATTGAGAAGGTCCCCAAAATATTCTGTCCATCTCTTCATTTGCTCTTGTATATTGCTGAGCAGTTTCCCATTCTTGTCTTTTATGAGGCAACTTGTTTGCTTGTATTTCCCTGTTAGCTTCTTTGTGCTGCTATACAGTTCTCTCATATTTCCTTTGGCTGCAGCATCTTCTGCCTCTCTTGCCAACTCCTCAATATACTTCCTCTTGTCTCTTTTGATACTTCTTTTTACTTCCTTGTTTGCTTCTGTGTACACTTCTTGAGCCTTGGCTTTGGAACTTCTGGTTTTGCTTGTGTTTAACTCTGCTTTCTTGTTTTTTCTGTCTTTTATCTTATTGATGGTTTCTGTTGTTATCCATGCTTTTTGTTGTCTTTCCCTTTCCCCCAGTATTTCTTCACATGTCTCCTTCCATACAGTTTTGACCTGCTGCCAATAGTCTTCTGTAGTCTCTACATCTTCCAGCTGTTGGAGCACTTGGAATTTGTTGGATACTGTGACCGCAAATTTGTCTAGATAATGAAATTATTTGCAACCAATTATTTTACAACATGTCATTGAGTCTGTGTTATCCCACAATTATGTATATGTCTCAAGCTGGGAAAATGTCAAGTATTTCTTGCTCCTAGATAAGGATACAAGTTTATTGAACGTTTTTGTTCCTCACTGTCTGATACACTATCTTTTGTGAAAAACTGAGAGAGTGGATTGTTTGTGATATCAAGTTCCCAGACAAATCTTATCTGAGGTCTCTGGAATCAGGCTGGTTGAAGTATGTTTAAAACGCCAGCATCCACTGCCAAGACACGATTCTGCTTCTATAGGTAAATCACTGTGTAGGCACTCAGTAGTTAAGCCTCACTGCAGAACTTAAGGACAGGTGTTGGATCACCTGGGCTCACTTTCACTCGTAGATGAAACTCTGGAACAATATAAATGTGTCCCACTCAGCATCTAATAATCTCTCTCTTTCATTATTCTAACATGGCAATATCATCAGACATCAGTATGGTAACTAAACAATTAGTTAACGTTCTCAATTTGGTTGGTATCCCCTTCTGGATAAATAACTTTCAAACCACCGTTTGACATTTTCCTTGATAAAGGAAACCTTTTACATTAATACTATCAAGTCATGTACCATCACGGTGACTTGCTGAAGAAGACGGCCAGTGATCTTCCTGGTCTTATGTCATAACACAACTTTTTTTTTTTCATCATAAATATTTAATTTTCTTTTCTCCCCATATGGCAGAAAGCCTGTTTGGCTTTTCTACACCAGGTTAATACAGTTCCTAACAACGCTGTGAAACAACACAGAGTTTGATGTTGGCTACTGATAAACGCCCTTTTTTTCCTTGTAGTAATAGTGATAAAGGCTGTTATTCTTGGATGCTGTATACTGTGTTTGATCAGATCAGTGTACGTTGTAAAGATGTACTGGGACTGAATAGTCAACTCAAACAACCGAGCACAGTGTCAGGTGTACAGGTCATCCTGCTCCAAAGTCTTGAGAACTCAACAAGGATGTAATGTGTATCATGAGTGGTAGAGTGACTGTTAATACGCGAATGTGTGAACTGTTCTGTAAAGTTTACTGGAAGTTCAAATACTCACTCATACGTATCAGAAGTTAAGGATACAGACTACTGTGAACGTTTCAACAGTTTAATGGGACGCAAACACTTGACAGAACAGGTACAGTTGCAGGAACATAGGTCGACATCAATAGCATATTGTTGACCCACGGTGTACAATCATAAATTGGCATTAATGTTGAGGAAAATCACAATGGAACATCAGTATATAAGCATTCAGAGTTCCATATCATATATAAATATTCATCAGGCCTTACTGACTGATCATGTCAGTTAATATACAAAGTTCCCACAAATCTTCATCAGGCCTTACTGACTAATCATGTCAGTTAATCAATAATGTTTACGGTGACTCCTGGACAGAATCTCGTTTAGCATAAGTGTAGCTTGCACTCTAGCGGAGATTTCTTTAAATAGCATTCAGCAAATATCTTCTGGGCGAATGTTAAATCACCCATAATAGATTTTTCTTTCATAAGTATGATCTCTTTATCATCACCTGATAATAAGGGCGTCCCTGTTCTCTGGTAAATGATCAACAATAGGTAACATTCCAAAATGGCTTCTAGTCTTGTAAACATCGCTCACCATGACGATGTACGACAAAGCTCCAATAAAGATTCAATTCATGAATATCAAAGTTTCCACAAGCATCAGCATAATCTGTCCTCATAATTGCTGTATAGAAACATAATCAGTGCTGCTATATAATATGTCGTTCTGACTTACTGACATAGGTAGATTCATGTAAACGTCTGCCCATCTTAAGCCTAGGAATGAACGAAGTCAGCAAAAGTACGTTTACCTTGACATACGAATACACTAGCAAGCACAAAAACGCTCTTCTCCTCGCGTTATGGAATGAACACTAGGGAACTCATGGATTTAACCATCACAGAAGAAAATATCTTCGTTCCCATCATCAAAAGAGATCACAAACTTCGGGCAGGTCTAAGACATGACTTCCCGCCATAGGCTTCATCTCCGAAGAACTCTCTAACCTATCTTCATCCGCCGAAAAGCACCTGACCCCAAAAGTATAGTACAAGAAAAATAGTTCCACCAAAACATACTAAGATATCAGGATATAAGACATACTCGTCCTACATAGACAAGAACTACACATAGATTCGGGCCATAGACATTCTGAAGCAAGAACAATCTATTCCTAACCAAACACAGAATAGATAAAAGTAAGTCTAGATCCCTCCGCTGAGTTCGATTTTTAAGAACGATACCAAGAGCGATAACTCACAGAATAAATACCCATCGCCTAATCTGAGTTCTGTCCCTTTATACCAAAACATGCATTCAAAGATAAATATATTTTTATCAGACAAATAAATACATTTTACCTATGTATGCGTAATCCGTGCGTCACCAAAAAATATGTGCGCAACAGCTACCCTCTAGATAAATGTTTCCCCTTTAAGGTTCATACAGAGTCGACAATGCATACATGATAAAAATGACAATATAAATGTTAATATAAAGGTTTTCATTCTTACCGCAATCAAAGAAATTTTAAACACCAATTAGTTGAATATTGCGATATATGGTAACAAATCCAGATCGCTGCTCGTGCAGAATTAGCAAACAAGACAGTACTCTTGCCTTGTCTATAACAACAACGTCTTTAGTGTAAGAAATTTTTCATCTAGTGGCCCCCTATACCCAATACTAATTGGTTTTATACAACCGTTAGTCTATTATACTACAGTCAATCAGAGACTGTTTAGTGAATAGCGTTCCTTTTCAAATAAAACTGACCTCAAATATTCAAAATAAGGACTCCTTCCCCTTAAACCCCACCTACGGGCAAACTGAGAAAGATTTTCAAGTCCATCTGTCTATCTGTCTTCTGTCCAACTTCTTTATTTCTTAATAGTTTTAAATACTCATACCTACTTATTAATCCTGCTGTTATCTATTACACAGTCAGTACATATTTATTCTTGTATGTCTTTCTAATGCCTAGTATCGTTTTATTTCCTACAATGCTTCAAATAAAACATTTCCTATCTCTCCTATTCAAATAAATTTGTAAACACGAACTAAGGTCACTCCGTCTCACACCCTATTTAGTATTACACATTAAAAAAAAAACATCTCACGTTAATTGCATTTTTCCTTTTATTTTTAAACTACCGTATGCATGCAGACCGAACGGCGCTTGTAATACATCACAAAGCCAACGCTAGCAAAGCGTATAATCTTAGACTGGGGCAAATCGTTTAGGCATTACTTCGGTATACAATTTGAGCGTGCTGCTGGCGTATGGGAAGAAGCCAGTCAGACACAAACGGGCTGGTTCTATATATTAGCATTGGGAGTACAATTTCCTGGAATTTAGCGTTTGTTCTCACAGATTTTACTACACACCTCCTTTCCTAAAACTTGCAATCATTGCAGGTTATTATCTGTGAGACAATTAGCGTAAATAAAGTACTATTCCCTAGGCTTTTCCTGCCCTTATGTTTTCATGGATTTCTGCAGTCGGGTCATTCAAAGTAAGCACAACTCAAGAAAGCTGCCTCAGACCTCTGCAATCCAGGAATCTATTTCAGTTATGTTACTGAACAGCTGCAAGTGTTACTGCTTGTCTTAATGCTTCTTAGCAATCAGTATTCACCATTTCTCTTCTCTGAGTCTGCTCAACGACATGTCCCGAGAATATTAGATGTTCCTCAAATTGTACGTTATGAGGAGTTGATCTATATGGTGATATCTGAGTTGTGTAGGGGATCCAATAATTTCCTGATCAGCCTTAATAAACACTCGGACTATCCTCAATTCAAAAAGGCAACAATGGAGGCACTCTGCTCCTCCGAAATGTTCACAGCCAACAATTGGTCTGATCTCAGGCTTGATTGAATGTGGAAACACCCTTCTAATAATATTCTTATAATATTCTATAATGTGCCACTCAAATGGAGGCCATATTCACCAACTATATTCTCCGCCTACCGAAAATTTGGTGAAATAAGATAATATGTGGGGAAATGAGTTTCTGCATCAGAAATCAATTCGCCCTTATCTTTGCTATAATATGTGTGGGTAATCTCCCTCCAGGGTCCGATCAATACTTCCCCTTGGACGGTGTAGGATCGGGGGACTACCAATGTCACCAGTGCCCTTTTCATGCTAAATTAATAGCCATATTGTGAAGCGCTGTGAGCATTTACCGAGTTGCTCACTCGTCCACTCTCCACTTTTCTTCTAACATCTTGTTTCGGGTTCAAATCTGGCGGATTATCTTCAATATTAATTTCAGCCAGTTCCCTAACTGCGGCTTCAAACTGAGCCTGGGTTGACTGGTCTGAGTTTCTATTTTCTCTGTATGCCCTTCTCAGAGTTGCGAATCTAAATATTTTTTGTGAAAACTGTTGATGGGAAGGTGGATACCTATCCTCTATGTCAACCTTATTATTTTTATTTTCCTTGTTATTTTTAGGCCCATTTGTTTCAGAATGCTTGGCTTGCATCTGATTATGATTTTCCCAACTTGGGGAATGTACCTTGCTACATTTTTCACAGGCCCCCACAAATTGTGCAATATCAGCAGCTACTTGGGGCCAGTAATATTTTTCAGATGTCCTTTGACGTGTGGTTCCATTCCTCTGGTGTCCACCGTCGGGTACAACATGAGCTTGTGCCATCACTTTTCCCCTGTAGGGAGTTGGCAATACCAACTGTCCCTGTTCTTTGGATCCTGCTCTAGCTTTCCTGAAGAGCAGTCCCTCCTTCAAATAAAATTGTCCTTTCTTAGGGTGTGCATGGCTTGTTGGCAATTTGCCAAAGCAAGGTTTTAATGTTTTATCCTTTGCCTGGGCCTTTCTCATCTGCTTATGAGAATAAACTAGTGGTGGTTCCTCCTCCGTTCTACTAGGGGTCGACCTAACCTAAAGCGTGGCCATTACCACAGGTTTTACCGGGCTTCCTAGAAAAACATATTTACTTCCTAACACCAGCGGGTAATTAGGGTCGTCACACACGGCTGCTCTGATCGCTCCTTCCACGTACCTTGTCTCTACATTGATCTTGGCTACGGGAAGTATCATGGTGTCTATTCCCTTTACGGCCCCTTGTATCTCCACTTTCTCTGTGGTATACTGTTCAGGGTGCACTAGGGTTGCACTCACAACTGAGTCATATTCTAAACCTGAATCGTAAAGGCACCTAACCTTGGCACCATTACATGTCACTTCTTCACAGATGGGGGATGTTGAAGATTAATATGATTCTCTGTCAGTTTCTTCTTCCCCGTGTCCACTGTTATCATGCAGGCCACGTGATATGGAGGAATTTTCCTACCACAGTCAATAGTATTATGATTATTCATCCTACAAACTTTACAATATTTCCGTTCTGGTTTGTAGGGTCTCCTTTCTCTGAAATGCTAGTTTCTATCTCGTTGGTCAAAACTTGGCTTATCATAATAGGCTTTACCCTTATTAAACTTATCTCTGTGTTCATAGTTAGGTTGGTTTTGGTTTGGTGGAGCTTTATCATGGTCTATAGGCTTCTTCTTTAAACTTGCTATCTCAGACTGGGCTGCCTGATATCTCTCAGCCACATTTAAGATCTCCCCCAGCCTCTCAGCACCCTGTTCTGTGAGAAATTTTCTCAGGTCTGGAGCCATGGACTCTCTTAACTGCTCAGTCATAATCATTTCCTTTAAATCTTGGGTTTTCCCCAGAGCAGTCCATTTCTCCAGGTATGTCTTCAGGCGTGCAGAGAACTGGTGGTAAGTCTCTCCAGTCAACAGTTTGGCATCCCTAAATTTCTTTCTGTAAAATTCACTGTTTTTCTCATATCTAACTAGAAGAGCTTGCTTAAGAATGTCGTAGTCATCTTGATCATCCTTGCTCAGTTTGGCGAAGACCTCATAAGAGGTTCCCCTAAGCCCCTGAGATACCTTCATACTCCATCTCTCTTTCTCTAGCCCATACATAGTAGCTAACCTTTCAAATCTAGATAAAAATGACTCAATATCATCATCTTTTTTCTACAAATGGGTCCAAGTGGAACCCCATGGCTGAGGTTGAGGCAACCTGGCTTGCAGCAGAGTCGGAGGTGGATGAGCTACTTCCATTATCAGGAGCATGGCCTTGTAACTCCAACTCCCTTAGTCGTAGTTCATGTTCCCTTTGGAGTCTTTTATCTTCTCTCTCAGCCTCCAATCTCTTTTCTTCAGCCTCCAACCTCTTATCTTCTTTCTACTTCTCAGCCTCAAGTCTCATTTCTTCTTTCTTAGCCTCAGCCTCAAGTTTCCTTTCTTCTTTCTCCTTCTCAGCCTCAAGTCTCATTTCTTCTTTCTTGGCCTCAGCCTCAAGTTTCCTCTCCTCTAACTGCAGCCTCTTGATCTCAGCCTCTCTATCAGCCTCTAACTTCTTAAGTTCCCTAGCATCCTCTAACATAATTCTCTTCTCCTCAGCTAATCTCTTATCTTCCCTTTCCATATACATATCACACTCTGATGTCACATACTGAATCAGAGCTTGCCCATCTAAATTCATTTCCTTTGCAGTCTGCACAGCAGCAGATCTGTATTTAGCCATATCCGCCATTTTATAGTTAAAAATATGAAATACTATCCACTACCTTAACTAATTAACCAACTCTAAACACAAGACAAAGGGCAATGATATCTCAAACCACTCTCAAATTATTTTTACTATTAGATTTTACAAATACTGGGACTAGTGACTCACTTAATGTAGGGTACTAAGAACCTTTAAATCCCGGACGAGCCCCCAATTAATGTGGTGGATTAGGTGTTATTAATGATTTAAATATTATATTAATGGTATCTGGTGTGAGGTTAGCTGTGCAAGCCCCTGAAGTGTATGAAATTCAGATAAGTTACAGGGAACTTGTCTGCTTCCACCAATGTCCTCACCCGATATATATTTCCTCTACTGAAGTGTAATGGTGTGAGTATGTTATTGTTACGTGCAGTCTTTGATATCTTACAATATTATACATAGGTAATTTTTTAGTGCTTAAGGGAAAGTCATTATTGAGTTACTTCCCTTGAAAGTTGTGTCGGCTCTTCCGATCAAACTCCGCGGATGAATCCATTTTACTGCGATTTATTCGTTGTTTGGGTAATAATAGATTGTTCTTGCTTCAGAATATCTATGGCCTGAATTTATGTGTATTGTTTGTCTGAGTAGGACGAGTCTGTCTTATATCTGTATATCTTTACATATCTAAGTCGAACTATATGTTCTGTTGTCTCTAGAGAGGTCAAAGGCTATTCGGCGGATGTGTCGCTAGAGAGTGGTGTGATTTGGCTTCGTCCTGATAGGGACTGTGTTTCCTATGTCAGCCTGTCGCCGGGGAAAAAGTGATCTCAGTATTTGTGGGGAAGGTGATAGTCGTCTAGACCTATCGTGTATGCTTTACCCCAGTGTTTAGTCGTATTGCCAAGGAATGGCAGTTTCATATTTCTTATACCAAGGTAATCCAAGATACTTTTATGAACTCTCGTACGAAGCCACCATTTTCGATAAGAGAATATATTTGACTCGATGAAAACGACTTCGATTCCTAGCAGCACTATATTCTGTAGAATGCAGTCAATTGTTCATGATCAAATCTACAGAGCAATGAAATGTTTTATGAATGACTAACTTTAGGACAGATTCATTATCTGTATCCAAACGTGAGTGACAGCTCACGAGTGAAGCCATCTTGGATCCAAACATGTAGTGACTTTCAAGAAGAGAAAAGGGGATGCCCGTATTATCGCTTGTTTAGTCCAGAGATCACTGCTACACATGAGAACCCTTTATCAGCGGTTCAATATTATTATATGGAAAAAATATGTGCTGAACATTAAGTTGGAGAATCGTCGCTAAACGAGATTAGGTTTAGAAGCCATCTGAAATATTGTTTATAAGCTGACGTGCTCAGTCAGTGAAGTCAGATGATTTATATGTATGGGCGATGCTGAGGGCTTGGCTACTGACAGTCCATTATAATATTAATCTACATGAGTGCCCATGTAACATAACATTGCAAGACCAGTTATCCACTGTACTATGATGTATTATGCCAACCTGTGATTTGTCACTATCTGTGCTGTCGAGTGTGTACGTCCAATTAAACTTTAGAAAAGGTACACAGTCGTTGGTGTCGATGACTTCCAGTCATACATGAGTGTGAGAAAAGAACATTTGTCAACAACACGAACCCTTATCATCATTCGCACATTGTACACTCAATCCATGTCTACACACCACTGCGTAGGTCAAGTTGACATTCCATACACTACAGTGGAGCAAACAACACCATAGAGATCTTATCAACTGATGATGATGATGATGTCTGCTTCCATCCACTTATATCTATCTTTTGGTGGATATCATTAACGGGAATAAAAATCCAACATTATCAACTTTATCAACTGGTGGACCAGCTTTCTGGGTTTGACCTCGCAGAAGTTCAGAAGTCAACAGATTACCGATACCAGACCGTTTCCTGTGGCTGATACGACACACTTGCAGTATTGGTTTGCTCTTTGTCAACACTTCGTCACGTGACCTGTCAGGTGAATGCAGTATGTAGGTCAGCGTTGTTGACATTTTTTACATTAGACATTACAGAGTTTCACAGAACAGTTGGATCAATTCTTGTCAATGTTAACAGGAAGACAGTATTTGTGAACTAAGAAGTCCTATTTTCATCGATGGATCTTCTTGTTTTCCATATATGAACTTTAATATTTAAGGCCAGAATGTTTAATTGAATAAAGTGGCAGTTTGTTTATTTTCATAAAAATAACTTTGCCATTACTGTAAAACTGAGCCTATTTTGCAACACATACTATCATACACATAAATATATATAAATTATGTTTACATGTTATTTGTTTGTATAGTATGTTAGTTTCTATGTCAGCGGGTTGTGTTTAAGGTTGGGCGGCGTCCTCACAACAGAATATCCCACGTCATAGAGGGTCCGTTGTGGGCGTTTTCTATAGGTGCAATTTTCTTGATTGAAAATTTGCTGCGACAACTGTTGCTTTTGTGTTAGCTGTGGAGACTGTAATTATTGTTATTTTTGTAATATTTCTTTGTTCTTTAGTTTTGTTTTGATTTGTTTGTAATTTGTTGGTCTAACCTTTTCTATCTTTCAGTTCTATTCACAATTTATATTCATATATTGTGACGTCATTTGTGTTGTTATTCTTTGCAGATTCAGTGATTATTTTCATTGATTTCCCTATTTGATTTATTTTGATTTCTGCAAACGTTCTTGTATTGTCAGTCCTATTTGTACTTTATGTATTCTGTTGGTTGACATATGTTTTATATAGGTATATTTCATAAGACACAATTGCCTGTGCACTGCACTTGGATTATGGTATAAACCAGTACCTGATTATTATTACTATTATACAAGACCTTATTAAAGGCTTGTGACCCACAGATATTGGGATAGTATACTGATTAATCAAGTCATTGAGAACTTGTGGTATTATTATTGGTTCAGGTGATTAGTATTATTGTTAGACATCATGTCTACTTTAGAATACTTCATTACACAAGGGAAAGCCCTTGATAAGACTGGTCAACAATTAGAACAATGGGCAGTTGCTCAATATGACAAAGCATTAGCTGCAGAAGAGAGAAGAGCTATGGCAGAAGAGAAAAGATTAGCTGCAGAAGAAAGAAAAGCTATGGCGGAAGAGAAAAGATTAGAAAGAGAAGCTGAGGCTGCTGCTGAACAAAAGAAATTGCAGATGCAGGTGGAGGAAAGGAGATTTGAAGCTGAACAAAAAAAATTAGAAAGAGAAGCTGCGGCTGAACAAAAAAGATTAGACAGTGAAGCTGAACAAATAAGATTAGACAGGGAAGCTGAACAAAAAAGATTAGACAGTGAAGCTGAACAAAAAAGATTAGACAGGGAAGCTGAACAAAAAAGATTAGACAGGGAAGCTGAACAAAAAAGATTAGACAGGGAGGCTGAACAAAAAAGATTAGATGCTGAAGAGAAAAAAGCAATAAGAGAACATGAATTTGAGTTGGAGAAATTGAGATTGACAAGTATGAGTAATGTTAATCAGGCATCTAGTGGTAATGGTAAACCTTCTACTTACAAGGTTAAGGTTCCACCGTTCAATCAGTCCAGTGACGATATTACATTCTGGCTGGATAGATTTGAACGTTCTTGTCGTACACATAATGTGGATAAATCACAATACGCTAATCAATTATCAGAAAACTTGAAAGGTGAATCTTTGACTAGATTATGCCTTGTAGGAGAAGCAGATAAGGATAATTATGATGTCATTAGGGCGGCTTTGATAAAAAAATATCAGCTAAGTGAGGAAGGCTATCGCCTTTTATTTAAGACGATGGTACCTGAGACGGGTGTAGAATTCTCAGAATTCACTGCAAAGGCACGTCTCACAGTTGATCGTTGGATTGAGCTTTCCAAAACAGAAAAAAACGTATGAAGGACTTATGGATTTGTTGCTCAGAGATAAGATTATGTCATGTGTGAACAAACCTTTCCTTGAATTTATACATGAGCGTAAACCCAAATCTCTAAAAGAAATGGAAGAATATTGTTCCCAATATGTCACTGCACACCCCGACGTGACTTTTGGCAACACTAAGATTAAGGAGAGTATGCCAGTTGCTTCAGCAACACCATACAATCCCAATTATTCACACAGATTTCAGGGACCTCAAAACAGATTTGATAAAAAAGGTAACCATAATAGTTATCAAAACCAAGGTAACCAATCATTTCAGGGTTCTTCTTCAAAGAACTGGAGACGACCTGATAGCTCTCGACACAGGGGTGGTCATAATTATAGGAATTTCCGTAGAGGAAGTAATTATAGAAACTATCAGGGTTATCCGTCTTGGAGTCAACAAGATCATAATTACAGAGATACTCATTATAATGAATATGATAATGGTAACCAAGGGAACTATGACTCAAACCCAAATAGGGGTTACAATAGAGGTAACAATAACTACAGAGGTGATAATAACCGAGGTAGATCTCAAAACAAAAGACATAAACCACATTTTCAGGCAAACTCTGTACAACAAGAGTCCCATGAAGCCTATAAACAGAGTAAAGATAATAATGATGCTAGTAATATGGCATGTGCCGCTTTTGATTTTGGGAGAGCATCTCAGTGCCCCCAATGCAAAACGTTATTTGAGCCAACCACAGTGTCTACTTTAAGCTGTGGCCATCCTCTTCCTGCTCTTCCAGCATCAGTCGCGCATGATGGAAGAGGTTCTCTTGTCTTACATAAGGGTTTAGTGAATAACAATCCAGTCTCTGTGCTATTTGATTCTGGATGCACCACAATTGGTGTTAGGCAGTCACTCGTAGATCCTTCCCGTGCCACTGGACAAGTAGTCAAATGTGTAACATTTGGCGGCACATTAGAGAAATACTCTACTGCTATCATTAGGATTGCTACTCCTTTCTTTACAGGAGATGTACACGCATGTCTTCTTCCGAATCCGATCGCTGACCTCATCATCGGTCGCATTCATGGAGTCAAGGAATGCACTCCGCAACAAATTTCCACGTGGGAAAGGCAAAACATGCAGATTGCTAACGCTGTAGTCACTAGAGCTCAGGCTCTTAATGTGCCTCAAACTTCATCTATTGAAGATAATGAAGTGCATAACCAAGATAATCCCTTGGTAATTTCTCGTGACTCGTTTATATAAAACAGCAAGAAGATGATCCCACTCTGAAGAAATTCTTCATTCTTGCAACTAAAGGTGATCCGAATAAGGACACAAGTCGTAAATCGTGGATTACAAAGAAGAATGGCGTACTTGTACGTATGGTTCAAGACTCCATTACGTCAAGTCATTCTCAAATCCTGGTTCCCAAGAATTTGAGAGTTAAAATTTTGCAGCACGCTCACGACTCTCAGTGTGCTGGACACATGGGTTTTTCCCGTACTAAGTCAAGAGTCCTTGCGGCTTTCTTTTGGCCATTGGTAAACAAGGACATACGTATTTATTGTCGATCTTGTAAAGTATGTCAGGAAGTTAAATCCAAAGGTCCACGGCATGCTGCACCCATTCAGGCGGCGGACATTCCTATTCGGCCGTTCCAAAAAATGGCTATAGACATTATTGGTCCATTTAAGATCAAGTCTGCCAGAGGACATCAGTTTATCTTGACGTGTGTTGATATGTGCACACGTTGGCCAGAGGCTATTCCTCTGAAGAGCATTACTACTGCTGATATTGCAGATGCTCTTTGGCTTATATTTTCTCGTCTGGGGTTCCCCGGAGAGATATTGTCAGACCATGGCACCCAACTAATATCAGATACCATGTCTCAAGTAATGTCTACTCTGCAGATAGATAGATCTTTAAGTAGTATCTACCATCCAATGTCTAATGGTATGGTCGAACGCCTTAATAGAACACTTAAAAACTTACTGGGGAAGATAACTGAGGATCATCCTCAAGACTGGGACAGAGTTTTACCTGCGGCCCTCTTCGCTTACAGAGAGGTACCCAATGAACATACGGGATTTTCTCCCTTTGAACTCGTCTTTGGCGCGCGTCCGCGTGGCCCTATGTCGTTGCTTCACGATCTCATAACATCTGACAATATTGACGATGACACAAAGTCATCCTACGAATATGTCATCGCGTTGAGACAAAAAATTATCGAAGCATGCAAATTAGCAACTTCTTCTTCTGAATTTGCGAAACAGAAGGCAAGGCAATTTGCCAATAAGAAGAGATGCTTACGACAACTTTGTCCTGGTGACAAAGCATTTGTATTACTACCTTGTAGGGAAAACAGATTACTTATTTCTTGGAAAGGTCCGTACGATATAATATCGAAAATTTCCGATGTCGACTATATTGTCGATATTGATGGGAAGCATAAAACCTTCCACATCAATATGCTTACTGAATTCCATGAACGTCCGGATTATTTGCAACCCATTTTCCAAGCAACGGACAATTCTCCAGTACAACATGGTCATTACTCATCACTGTCCGTGATACAGGATGAGGAAACAAGTTTTTCAGATGTAAATCTTCCTCTTCCAATGATCCCACTTCATTCCAGTGAATCATGGAAGAACGTTACTGTCTCTCCTGATTTGTCTCTAGGAGAACAGCGACAAGTTTCAACTATGTTGCAAACATTTCAGGATGTACTCACTGACATCCCTGGACAAACGAATGTCATTCAACATGACATTGTTCTAACTGACCATACTCCTATTAGGGTTAGACCTTATCCTATACCTATACATTTTCAAGCACAGGTCGAGAAAGAGTTGGATGAGATGATAGATTTGAAAATAATCGAACCATCCACCTCTGCATATTCTTCGCCGATGGTTATTGTGCGTAAAAAAGACAATAACATACGTCTTTGCGTTGACTATCGAAAATTGAATCAAGTAACGAAGTTCGATGCCGAACCTATGCCTTTACTGGAAGAGCTACTTACTCGACTCTCCAAATCTCATTTTTTCACTAAACTTGATTTGTCTAAAGGATATTGGCAAGTTCCTTTATCTGAACGCGCCAAACCTCTCACGGCTTTTTCAACACCTAGAGGTTTGTTCCAATGGAATTTTATGCCTTTCGGTCTTATGAACGCACCAGCTACGTTCGTACGCATGATGCGCCGAATCCTATCTTATCGGTCAGATGTCATTGCATATCTAGACGACATCTGTCTTTTCAGCGATACTTGGGAAGATCACTATTCAGGGTTAGATGAATTGCTGTCTACTTTGCGTGAGCACAACCTGACAGCGAAACCCTCTAAAGCCTATATTGGTTTTAGCGAAATTTCTTTCCTAGGCCACCGAGTTGGTCATGGTTTCCTAAAGACAGAGGACCATAATACTAGTAAGATACTTAACATCTCAATCCCTAAGACTAAAAAACAGGTGAGAAGTCTGTTAGGTCTTATTCAATTTTATGGCAGATTCATTCAGAATCTATCCTCTATCATGGCACCTCTCTCAACACTTCTAAAGAAAGGTTCGCCTAATGTGGTCCACTGGTCTCAGGAATGCCAATGCTCTCTGGATAAGATTAAAACACTGTTTTCAACACCACCTATTTTAGTGCTACCCACTAAAGATAAGACATTCGTTCTTCGTAGTGACGCTTCATCCACTGGGATTGGAGCGGCACTAATGCAAGAGTACTCTGGAACTCTGCATCCTGTAATGTATATTTCCAGAAAACTTAATGCGGCAGAAAGGAATTATTCGGTTTTAGACCGTGAGCTATTAGCTATGGTTTGGTCGATCCTCAAACTACAGAGATTCCTTCTAGGCGCACATTTCATAGTAGAAACCGACCAAAAAGCTCTTACTGCTATACAGAGTAAGAATTTGAAGAGCTCGAGGTCTACTCGATATGCAATTGCTCTTCAACCTTTTCATTTCTCTGTGCGAGCTATTCGTGGATCAGATAATGTGATGGCAGACATTCTGTCAAGATGCCCACATGATTCCACATAACTATTAGGGCTTAGACTTCTTGATATGTCTAGTTCTATAGTAGTTCCTTTTCTATATCATGATAGATACACATTTGTAATTTAATAATATAATGATTGTATCACTACATAGCGGTTCATGGATGTTTATTCACCGCTGTGCTTTGATGATTTTTTTTCTTCATAAATCATAAATTTAAGATATCTAATACGAAATGATGATATGAATTTTTTAGGCATTGTGTAATTGCCAGAATTGTATTATACTTTGATGACACCTTCCTGGAAAAATATACTTGTAGAGAAATAATTTCTCTCAGTTTATGAGACACATTCTCACCAGTCGCTCCATAAGTCGACTTAGCCTCATATTAGGCGTTATAGGTATTCCTGATATTTTCATCTGCGCATTATTCATGCGTTGTGAGCCTATTGTACGTTGCTCCTAGATGTATTTCAAAAAAAAAAAAAAAAATGTTCCATTTTTTTTTTTCCCGGGAGGTGTGGTAAGACTGTTACGTGCAGTCTTTGATATCTTACAATATTATACATAGGTAATTTTTTAGTGCTTAAGGGAAAGTCATTATTGAGTTACTTCCCTTGAAAGTTGTGCCATCTCTTCGATCAAACTCCGCGGATGAATCCATTTTACTGCGATTTATTCGTTGTTTGGGTAATAATAGATTGTTCTTGCTTCAGAATATCTATGGCCTGAATTTATGTGTATTGTTTGTCTGAGTAGGACGAGTCTGTCTTATATCTGTATATCTTTACATATCTAAGTCGAACTATATGTTCTGTTGTCTCTAGAGAGGTCAAAGGCTATTCGGCGGATGTGTCGCTAGAGTGTGGTGTGATTTGGCTTCGTCCTGATAGGGACTGTGTTTCCTATGTCGGCCTGTCGCCGGGGAAAAAGTGATCTCAGTATTTGTGGGGAAAGTGATAGTCGTCTAGACCTATCGTGTATGCTTTACCCCAGTGTTTATTCGTATTGCCAAGGAATGGCAGTTTCATATTTCTTATACCAAGGTAATCCAAGATACTTTTATGAACTCTCGTACGAAGCCACCATTTTCGATAAGAGAATATATTTGACTCGATGAAAACGACTTCGATTCCTAGCAGCACTATATTCTGTAGAATGCAGTCAATTGTTCATGATCAAATCTACAGAGCAATGCAATGTTTTATGAATGACTAACTTTAGGACAGATTCATTATCTGTATCCAAACGTGAGTGACAGCTCACGAGTGAAGCCATCTTGGATCCAAACATGTAGTGACTTTCAAGAAGAGAAAAGGGGATGCCCGTATTATCGCTTGTTTAGTCCAGAGATCACTGCTACACATGAGAACCCTTTATCAGCGGTTCAATATTATTATATGAAAAAAATATGTGCTGAACATTATGTGGGAGAATCGTCGCTAAACGAGATTAGGTTTAGAAGCCATCTGAAATATTGTTTATAAGCTGACGTGCTCAGTCAGTGAAGTCAGATGATTTATATGTATGGGCGATGCTGAGGGCTTGGCTACTGACAGTCCATTATAATATTAATCTACATGAGTGCCCATGTAACATAACATTGCAAGACCAGTTATCCACTGTACTATGATGTATTATGCCAACCTGTGATTTGTCACTATCTGTGCTGTCGAGTGTGTACGTCCAATTAAACTTTAGAAAAGGTACACAGTCGTTGGTGTCGATGACTTCCAGTCATACATGAGTGTGAGAAAAGAACATTTGTCAACAACACGAACCCTTATCATCATTCGCACATTGTACACTCAATCCATGTCTACACACCACTGCGTAGGTCAAGTTGACATTCCATACACTACAGTGGAGCAAACAACACCATAGAGATCTTATCAACTGATGATGATGATGATGTCTGCTTCCATCCACTTATATTTATCTTTTGGTGGATATCATTAACGGGAATAAAAATCCAACATTATCAACTTTATCAACTGGTGGACCAGCTTTCTGGGTTTGACCTCGCAGAAGTTCAGAAGTCAACAGATTACCGATACCAGACCGTTTCCTGTGGCTGATACGACACACTTGCAGTATTGGTTTGCTCTTTGTCAACACTTCGTCACGTGACCTGTCAGGTGAATGCAGTATGTAGGTCAGCGTTGTTGACATTTTTTACATTAGACATTACAGAGTTTCACAGAACAGTTGGATCAATTCTTGTCAATGTTAACAGGAAGACAGTATTTGTGAACTAAGAAGTCCTATTTTCATCGATGGATCTTCTTGTTTTCCATATATGAACTTTAATATTTAAGGCCAGAATGTTTAATTGAATAAAGTGGCAGTTTGTTTATTTTCATAAAAATAACTTTGCCATTACTGTAAAACTGAGCCTATTTTGCAACACATACTATCATACACATAATTTATATATATTTATGTTTACATGTTATTTGTTTGTATAGTATGTATGATAGTTTCTATGTCAGCGGGTTGTGTTTAAGGTTGGGCGGCGTCCTCACAACAGAATATCCCACGTCATAGAGGGTCCGTTGTGGGCGTTTTCTATAGGTGCAATTTTCTTGATTGAAAATTTGCTGCGACAACTGTTGCTTTTGTGTTAGCTGTGAGACTGTAATTATTGTTATTTTTGTAATATTTCTTTGTTCTTTAGTTTTGTTTTGATTTGTTTGTAATTTGTTGGTCTAACCTTTTCTATCTTTCAGTTCTATTCACAATTTATATTCATATATTGTGACGTCATTTGTGTTGTTATTCTTTGCAGATTCAGTGATTATTTTCATTGATTTCCCTATTTGATTTATTTTGATTTCTGCAAACGTTCTTGTATTGTCAGTCCTATTTGTACTTTATGTATTCTGTTGGTTGACATATGTTTTATATAGGTATATTTCATAAGACACAATTGCCTGTGCACTGCACTTGGATTATGGTATAAACCAGTACCTGATTATTATTACTATTATACAAGACCTTATTAAAGGCTTGTGACCCACAGATATTGGGATAGTATACTGATTAATCAAGTCATTGAGAACTTGTGGTATTATTATTGGTTCAGGTGATTAGTATTATTGTTAGACATCATGTCTACTTTAGAATACTTCATTACACAAGGGAAAGCCCTTGATAAGACTGGTCAACAATTAGAACAATGGGCAGTTGCTCAATATGACAAAGCATTAGCTGCAGAAGAGAGAAGAGCTATGGCAGAAGAGAAAAGATTAGCTGCAGAAGAAAGAAAAGCTATGGCGGAAGAGAAAAGATTAGAAAGAGAAGCTGAGGCTGCTGCTGAACAAAAGAAATTGCAGATGCAGGTGGAGGAAAGGAGATTTGAAGCTGAACAAAAAAAATTAGAAAGAGAAGCTGCGGCTGAACAAAAAAGATTAGACAGTGAAGCTGAACAAAAAAGATTAGACAGGGAAGCTGAACAAAAAAGATTAGACAGTGAAGCTGAACAAAAAAGATTAGACAGGGAAGCTGAACAAAAAAGATTAGACAGGGAAGCTGAACAAAAAAGATTAGACAGGGAGGCTGAAAAAAAAGATTAGATGCTGAAGAGAAAAAAGCAATAAGAGAACATGAATTTGAGTTGGAGAAATTGAGATTGACAAGTATGAGTAATGTTAATCAGGCATCTAGTGGTAATGGTAAACCTTCTACTTACAAGGTTAAGGTTCCACCGTTCAATCAGTCCAGTGACGATATTACATTCTGGCTGGATAGATTTGAACGTTCTTGTCGTACACATAATGTGGATAAATCACAATACGCTAATCAATTATCAGAAAACTTGAAAGGTGAATCTTTGACTAGATTATGCCTTGTAGGAGAAGCAGATAAGGATAATTATGATGTCATTAGGGCGGCTTTGATAAAAAAAAATATCAGCTAAGTGAGGAAGGCTATCGCCTTTTATTTAAGACGATGGTACCTGAGACGGGTGTAGAATTCTCAGAATTCACTGCAAAGGCACGTCTCACAGTTGATCGTTGGATTGAGCTTTCCAAAACAGAAAAAACGTATGAAGGACTTATGGATTTGTTGCTCAGAGATAAGATTATGTCATGTGTGAACAAACCTTTCCTTGAATTTATACATGAGCGTAAACCCAAATCTCTAAAAGAAATGGAAGAATATTGTTCCCAATATGTCACTGCACACCCCGACGTGACTTTTGGCAACACTAAGATTAAGGAGAGTATGCCAGTTGCTTCAGCAACACCATACAATCCCAATTATTCACACAGATTTCAGGGACCTCAAAACAGATTTGATAAAAAAGGTAACCATAATAGTTATCAAAACCAAGGTAACCAATCATTTCAGGGTTCTTCTTCAAAGAACTGGAGACGACCTGATAGCTCTCGACACAGGGGTGGTCATAATTATAGGAATTTCCGTAGAGGAAGTAATTATAGAAACTATCAGGGTTATCCGTCTTGGAGTCAACAAGATCATAATTACAGAGATACTCATTATAATGAATATGATAATGGTAACCAAGGGAACTATGACTCAAACCCAAATAGGGGTTACAATAGAGGTAACAATAACTACAGAGGTGATAATAACCGAGGTAGATCTCAAAACAAAAGACATAAACCACATTTTCAGGCAAACTCTGTACAACAAGAGTCCCATGAAGCCTATAAACAGAGTAAAGATAATAATGATGCTAGTAATATGGCATGTGCCGCTTTTGATTTTGGGAGAGCATCTCAGTGCCCCCAATGCAAAACGTTATTTGAGCCAACCACAGTGTCTACTTTAAGCTGTGGCCATCCTCTTCCTGCTCTTCCAGCATCAGTCGCGCATGATGGAAGAGGTTCTCTTGTCTTACATAAGGGTTTAGTGAATAACAATCCAGTCTCTGTGCTATTTGATTCTGGATGCACCACAATTGGTGTTAGGCAGTCACTCGTAGATCCTTCCCGTGCCACTGGACAAGTAGTCAAATGTGTAACATTTGGCGGCACATTAGAGAAATACTCTACTGCTATCATTAGGATTGCTACTCCTTTCTTTACAGGAGATGTACACGCATGTCTTCTTCCGAATCCGATCGCTGACCTCATCATCGGTCGCATTCATGGAGTCAAGGAATGCACTCCGCAACAAATTTCCACGTGGGAAAGGCAAAACATGCAGATTGCTAACGCTGTAGTCACTAGAGCTCAGGCTCTTAATGTGCCTCAAACTTCATCTATTGAAGATAATGAAGTGCATAACCAAGATAATCCCTTGGTAATTTCTCGTGACTCGTTTATAAAACAGCAAGAAGATGATCCCACTCTGAAGAAATTCTTCATTCTTGCAACTAAAGGTGATCCGAATAAGGACACAAGTCGTAAATCGTGGATTACAAAGAAGAATGGCGTACTTGTACGTATGGTTCAAGACTCCATTACGTCAAGTCATTCTCAAATCCTGGTTCCCAAGAATTTGAGAGTTAAAATTTTGCAGCACGCTCACGACTCTCAGTGTGCTGGACACATGGGTTTTTCCCGTACTAAGTCAAGAGTCCTTGCGGCTTTCTTTTGGCCATTGGTAAACAAGGACATACGTATTTATTGTCGATCTTGTAAAGTATGTCAGGAAGTTAAATCCAAAGGTCCACGGCATGCTGCACCCATTCAGGCGGCGGACATTCCTATTCGGCCGTTTCACAAAATGGCCATAGACATTATTGGTCCATTTAAGATCAAGTCTGCCAGAGGACATCAGTTTATCTTGACGTGTGTTGATATGTGCACACGTTGGCCAGAGGCTATTCCTCTGAAGAGCATTACTACTGCTGATATTGCAGATGCTCTTTGGCTTATATTTTCTCGTCTGGGGTTCCCCGGAGAGATATTGTCAGACCATGGCACCCAACTAATATCAGATACCATGTCTCAAGTAATGTCTACTCTGCAGATAGATAGATCTTTAAGTAGTATCTACCATCCAATGTCTAATGGTATGGTCGAACGCCTTAATAGAACACTTAAAAACTTACTGGGGAAGATAACTGAGGATCATCCTCAAGACTGGGACAGAGTTTTACCTGCGGCCCTCTTCGCTTACAGAGAGGTACCCAATGAACATACGGGATTTTCTCCCTTTGAACTCGTCTTTGGCGCGCGTCCGCGTGGCCCTATGTCGTTGCTTCACGATCTCATAACATCTGACAATATTGACGATGACACAAAGTCATCCTACGAATATGTCATCGCGTTGAGACAAAAAATTATCGAAGCATGCAAATTAGCAACTTCTTCTTCTGAATTTGCGAAACAGAAGGCAAGGCAATTTGCCAATAAGAAGAGATGCTTACGACAACTTTGTCCTGGTGACAAAGCATTTGTATTACTACCTTGTAGGGAAAACAGATTACTTATTTCTTGGAAAGGTCCGTACGATATAATATCGAAAATTTCCGATGTCGACTATATTGTCGATATTGATGGGAAGCATAAAACCTTCCACATCAATATGCTTACTGAATTCCATGAACGTCCGGATTATTTGCAACCCATTTTCCAAGCAACGGACAATTCTCCAGTACAACATGGTCATTACTCATCACTGTCCGTGATACAGGATGAGGAAACAAGTTTTTCAGATGTAAATCTTCCTCTTCCAATGATCCCACTTCATTCCAGTGAATCATGGAAGAACGTTACTGTCTCTCCTGATTTGTCTCTAGGAGAACAGCGACAAGTTTCAACTATGTTGCAAACATTTCAGGATGTACTCACTGACATCCCTGGACAAACGAATGTCATTCAACATGACATTGTTCTAACTGACCATACTCCTATTAGGGTTAGACCTTATCCTATACCTATACATTTTCAAGCACAGGTCGAGAAAGAGTTGGATGAGATGATAGATTTGAAAATAATCGAACCATCCACCTCTGCATATTCTTCGCCGATGGTTATTGTGCGTAAAAAAGACAATAACATACGTCTTTGCGTTGACTATCGAAAATTGAATCAAGTAACGAAGTTCGATGCCGAACCTATGCCTTTACTGGAAGAGCTACTTACTCGACTCTCCAAATCTCATTTTTTCACTAAACTTGATTTGTCTAAAGGATATTGGCAAGTTCCTTTATCTGAACGCGCCAAACCTCTCACGGCTTTTTCAACACCTAGAGGTTTGTTCCAATGGAATTTTATGCCTTTCGGTCTTATGAACGCACCAGCTACGTTCGTACGCATGATGCGCCGAATCCTATCTTATCGGTCAGATGTCATTGCATATCTAGACGACATCTGTCTTTTCAGCGATACTTGGGAAGATCACTATTCAGGGTTAGATGAATTGCTGTCTACTTTGCGTGAGCACAACCTGACAGCGAAACCCTCTAAAGCCTATATTGGTTTTAGCGAAATTTCTTTCCTAGGCCACCGAGTTGGTCATGGTTTCCTAAAGACAGAGGACCATAATACTAGTAAGATACTTAACATCTCAATCCCTAAGACTAAAAAAACAGGTGAGAAGTCTGTTAGGTCTTATTCAATTTTATGGCAGATTCATTCAGAATCTATCCTCTATCATGGCACCTCTCTCAACACTTCTAAAGAAAGGTTCGCCTAATGTGGTCCACTGGTCTCAGGAATGCCAATGCTCTCTGGATAAGATTAAAACACTGTTTTCAACACCACCTATTTTGGTGCTACCCACTAAAGATAAGACATTCGTTCTTCGTAGTGACGCTTCATCCACTGGGATTGGAGCGGCACTAATGCAAGAGTACTCTGGAACTCTGCATCCTGTAATGTATATTTCCAGAAAACTTAATGCGGCAGAAAGGAATTATTCGGTTTTAGACCGTGAGCTATTAGCTATGGTTTGGTCGATCCTCAAACTACAGAGATTCCTTCTAGGCGCACATTTCATAGTAGAAACCGACCAAAAAGCTCTTACTGCTATACAGAGTAAGAATTTGAAGAGCTCGAGGTCTACTCGATATGCAATTGCTCTTCAACCTTTTCATTTCTCTGTGCGAGCTATTCGTGGATCAGATAATGTGATGGCAGACATTCTGTCAAGATGCCCACATGATTCCACATAACTATTAGGGCTTAGACTTCTTGATATGTCTAGTTCTATAGTAGTTCCTTTTCTATATCATGATAGATACACATTTGTAATTTAATAATATAATGATTGTATCACTACATAGCGGTTCATGGATGTTTATTCACCGCTGTGCTTTGATGATTTTTTCTTCATAAATCATAAATTTAAGATATCTAATACGAAATGATGATATGAATTTTTTTAGGCATTGTGTAATTGCCAGAATTGTATTATACTTTGATGACACCTTCCTGGAAAAATATACTTGTAGAGAAATAATTTCTCTCAGTTTATGAGACACATTCTCACCAGTCGCTCCATAAGTCGACTTAGCCTCATATTAGGCGTTATAGGTATTCCTGATATTTTCATCTGCGCATTATTCATGCGTTGTGAGCCTATTGTACGTTGCTCCTAGATGTATTTCAAAAAAAAAAAAAAAAATGTTCCATTTTTTTTTCCCGGGAGGTGTGGTAAGACTGTTACGTGCAGTCTTTGATATCTTACAATATTATACATAGGTAATTTTTTAGTGCTTAAGGGAAAGTCATTATTGAGTTACTTCCCTTGAAAGTTGTGCCATCTCTTTCGATCAAACTCCGCGGATGAATCCATTTTACTGCGATTTATTCGTTGTTTGGGTAATAATAGATTGTTCTTGCTTCAGAATATCTATGGCCTGAATTTATGTGTATTGTTTGTCTGAGTAGGACGAGTCTGTCTTATATCTGTATATCTTTACATATCTAAGTCGAACTATATGTTCTGTTGTCTCTAGAGAGGTCAAAGGCTATTCGGCGGATGTGTCGCTAGAGAGTGGTGTGATTTGGCTTCGTCCTGATAGGGACTGTGTGTTTCCTATGTCGGCCTGTCGCCGGGGAAAAAGTGATCTCAGTATTTGTGGGGAAAGTGATAGTCGTCTAGACCTATCGTGTATGCTTTACCCCAGTGTTTAGTCGTATTGCCAAGGAATGGCAGTTTCATATTTCTTATACCAAGGTAATCCAAGATACTTTTATGAACTCTCGTACGAAGCCACCATTTTCGATAAGAGAATATATTTGACTCGATGAAAACGACTTCGATTCCTAGCAGCACTATATTCTGTAGAATGCAGTCAATTGTTCATGATCAAATCTACAGAGCAATGAAATGTTTTATGAATGACTAACTTTAGGACAGATTCATTATCTGTATCCAAACGTGAGTGACAGCTCACGAGTGAAGCCATCTTGGATCCAAACATGTAGTGACTTTCAAGAAGAGAAAAGGGGATGCCCGTATTATCGCTTGTTTAGTCCAGAGATCACTGCTACACATGAGAACCCTTTATCAGCGGTTCAATATTATTATATGGAAAAAAATATGTGCTGAACATTAAGTTGGAGAATCGTCGCTAAACGAGATTAGGTTTAGAAGCCATCTGAAATATTGTTTATAAGCTGACGTGCTCAGTCAGTGAAGTCAGATGATTTATATGTATGGGCGATGCTGAGGGCTTGGCTACTGACAGTCCATTATAATATTAATCTACATGAGTGCCCATGTAACATAACATTGCAAGACCAGTTATCCACTGTACTATGATGTATTATGCCAACCTGTGATTTGTCACTATCTGTGCTGTCGAGTGTGTACGTCCAATTAAACTTTAGAAAAGGTACACAGTCGTTGGTGTCGATGACTTCCAGTCATACATGAGTGTGAGAAAAGAACATTTGTCAACAACACGAACCCTTATCATCATTCGCACATTGTACACTCAATCCATGTCTACACACCACTGCGTAGGTCAAGTTGACATTCCATACACTACAGTGGAGCAAACAACACCATAGAGATCTTATCAACTGATGATGATGATGTCTGCTTCCATCCGCTTATATTTATCCTTTTGGTGGATATCATTAACGGGAATAACATCATCAACTTTATTCAACTTTATCAGTTATCTAGCAAGTGTCTAGGGTATATGCAAGGTGATAAAGTGTGAAACAGGACAACAACTATACCTATTACTAGTAAACAATGATTAAACAAGTCACTGGTTAAATTTTCAATGTAACTTATTTTTTTACAATTTATTTTCCTGTATCTAGTTATTCTTCTGACACAGGAAAAATCAACTCAACATGATAATGAAATTATTTGCAACCAATTATTTTACAACTGTCATTGAGTCTGTGTTATCCCACAATTATGTATATGTCTCAAGCTGGGAAAATGTCACGTATTTCTTGCTCCTAGATAAGGGTACAAGTTTATTGAACGTTTTTGTTCCTCACTGTCTGATACACTATCTTTTGTGAAAAACTGAGAGAGTGGATTGTTTGTGATATCAATTTCCCAGACAAATCTTATCTGAGGTCTCTGGAATCAGGCTGGTTGAAGTATGTTTAAAACGCCAGCATCCACGGCCAAGACACGATTCTGCTTCTATAGGTAAATCACTGTGTAGGCACTCAGTAGTTAAGCCTCACTGCAGAACTTAAGGACAGGTGTTGGATCACCTGGGCTCACTTTCACTCGTAGATGAAACTCTGGAACAATACAAATGTGTCCCACTCAGCATCTAATAATCTCTCTCTTTCATACAACGCTGTGAAACAACACAGAGTTTGATGTTGGCTACCCTCTAGATAAATGTTTCCCCTTTAAGGTTCATACAGAGTCGACAATGCATACATGATAAAAATGACAATATAAATGTTAATATAAAGGTTTTCATTCTTACCGCAATCAAAGAAATTTTAAACACCAATTAGTTGAATATTGCGATATATGGTAACAAATCCAGATCGCTGCTCGTGCAGAATTAGCAAACAAGACAGTACTCTTGCCTTGTCTATAACAACAACGTCTTTAGTGTAAGAAATTTTTCATCTAGTGGCCCCCTATACCCAATACTAATTGGTTTTATACAACCGTTAGTCTATTATACTACAGTCAATCAGAGACTGTTTAGTGAATAGCGTTCCTTTTCAAATAAAACTGACCTCAAATATTCAAAATAAGGACTCCTTCCCCTTAAACCCCACCTACGGGCAAACTGAGAAAGATTTTCAAGTCCATCTGTCTATCTGTCTTCTGTCCAACTTCTTTATTTCTTAATAGTTTTAAATACTCATACCTACTTATTAATCCTGCTGTTATCTATTACACAGTCAGTACATATTTATTATTGTATGTCTTTCTAATGCCTAGTATCGTTTTATTTCCTACAATGCTTCAAATAAAACATTTCCTATCTCTCCTATTCAAATAAATTTGTAAACACGAACTAAGGTCACTCCGTCTCACACCCTATTTAGTATTACACATTAATAAAAAAAATATCTCATGTTAATTGCATTTTTCCTTTTATTTTTAAACTACCGTATGCATGCAGACCGAACGGCGCTTGTAATACGTCACAAAGCCAACGCTAGCAAAGCGTATAATGTTAGACTGGGGCAAATCGTTTAGGCATTACTTCGGTATACAATTTGAGCGTGCTGCTGGCGTATGGGAAGAAGCCAGTCAGAGACAAACGGGCTGGTTCTATATATTAGCATTGGGAGTACAATTTCCTGGAATTTAGCGTTTGTTCTCACAGATTTTACTACAATGTTGAAGCGGGTTCTTGCTTCCATTCCTTGTTGAAGGTCAATGATTAGATTGTTTTACAATTGATTAGCATAATGGGTGACATCGTTCTTATTCCCTTTTAACTCCAACTAATTAGTGTTATTATTAGTGCCCTTCATCAGAGAAGAGCGGATCGTGCATTTTATATTATAAATATGTGGCTAATATTCCAGCCAACTTCCAAACTTGATTTAGTAAATAACTCCTGGGATTTGAGTCCAACGAGCATCGATTTAATACAGTGTATGCATACATCACATTACAGTTAATTTCATAAACAATACATTGTATTGCAGTAATCATTTTCATTATTCATATCTGCATCGTGCAGTCCATTCCAGTCGTATAAGTTAATTATTAGCGTTGTCAACAAAACATAGTAGGCTGTGTACATGCGTGGCTGCTATGCAGACCACCAGAAATGATACCAACTAGTTTGTGAGAACGAATCATATAAAACATCAATACTCCCTGAATTCCTGACTCAATAACCAATTCCTGATTCATCGTTTCATCAAATATTAATACGGCTGACCCTCAAGCCTAATCTCAAAGTGTATCTCATCGTTAAAACATGTCGTAACAATATATTGTTTTCAATTCCAAATAATCTGAACAACTGCCGATATGAGAAAGTGGCATCACATTTGTCAAATCATTGTAAATAGGGACAATCACAATTATGCTAATACGTTAAATAAATAAACAAAAAACAAACAAAATCAAGAAGAAACTCTGAACAAGAATTATATTAAAATGGAGGGGTGTAAAGGCCTGGTGGTTCCAGTTATATAACTGACTTTAACAGATATTTAATTGACTTTCATCTGTTAAAAGTCATATGCATTGTAAGAACAGCATCAGACCTTCACATTCCCAGACACTAATATTAACATTTGTTCGTGATAAATATTGTTTGCTATATTATGCAGTTCCCTAGGTCTGTCTATTCTTAACACCTCTTCTATATTTATAGGTAAATTGGATGCCTGCGAATAATGTAATATTGGTATTCTTATTTGTTCATACCTCTTACATTTTAACAAGAAATGTTCTATATTATTGTCTTGAAGACATACTGCACAGTAAGGTTCTTTTATTCTGAAATAGCCCTTTCCCAGCTGTAATCTGAGAAGTTTCTTATTACTGGGAATTTTCAATTCCCTAGATATCTGACATTTTCTTGTTGGAGCCTTGAACAACTTATAAGCATGTCTTCCTTTCAGATTTTTATCCCACTCTGCTTTCCATTCATCTGTTATTAAAACTTTAATTAAGCTCTTAATCTCTGATTTACTCGTCCCTACATTTATTAGATTTTTATCAGATCTACCTTTCTTGGCTTCTTTATCTGCTTTTTCATTTCCCTCTATGCCAAAATGTGAAGGTATCCAAGCAATTAAGACTGAACATCCTCTGGAACATAAGTATGTAGTAGCCAGAAATATCTCCTCTGCTATATGAGGTCTACTACATTCTCGTAAGTTTCTAAGTGCTTTAATTGTTGAAAGAGAGTCACTTAAAACCGTTAGTTTTTTTGGGAGGGTTATTAGAGAATATTTCTAGTGCTTTTAGTATTGCCACCATCTCTGCAGTGAAAATGGATGTATTTTCCATGATGCTATATTCTTTTGCCATTTTCCATATTTCCTTTAAGGCGATCTTTGTCCTCTCAAGGCTGTGTGTGGTCCCGGATGCCGGGTCCTCCCAGCGCAGTAGAGGCAGTGAGTGGGAACTGTGCCTGTGCCAGACAGCCCTTTTTTGAGGACCTTCGGTCCCGAATGGATTTTGGCTGGACGGGCGTCTGGGAGGCATGGCGAAATGGTTTTATAGCGACAGGAGTAGAGTACACATGAGAGCAAGTTTGGGGCACAGCGGATTGATCTACCGCTTGCTTGTCACAATGATCACAGAAACAACAATTAAAAGTCTGTTGTACCAATATACGCCGTTAGGTGTGACTGAACAACTGACGATTTCTTGTTGCCCTAATGACGCCGCAAGGTGTTATGGCCGAAGACTGCTTAGTCGGTCGACGGTCAAAGGAATAATAATAAATAATAATAAATTTTCCATATTGGAATATATATTCCTATCCCCAATTTGCCATCCTCTCCCTTGGATCCATCTGTGTACACAGTAAGGCTGTCTTCTGATATTTGTTGTATATATTTATTGGCTGTATTTTTAATATTTTCTAAATTATTTGTTTTCTTAAGTATTTCTGCTAGGTGGTAGTCCGTGTCTGGTTTCTTGATCTCCCAGGGTGGAATCACTGGCTTGTATTCACAACTGTTATTAATTGATGTAATTAATGTACCCAGATAAGTTCGTATGTGTAAACGCTATAGTACTCAAAGGGAGGTTACTAACAATCATCTCTGTGACCGCCATAATAAAAAAAGGCTAACGAGATACAATACCTTTTTTTAATTATTATAAAAGCGATAGGCCTATAGCATGAACCGGATCTTGAGCAACCAACTTTCAAATCTTCCGACCAATAAATAGATAAATTAGATTTTACAAAATGTAAAGTACACCAGGGCCCAGTAGTAGAGAATGACGATTAATTTTTTTTTCTTCTATTTGAATAACATTTTGCCATTGCATTATTCCTTTCATTTATGTCTTCAGAAACAGGACCGGCGACGACGTTTAACAGGGCAAATAAAAAAAAAAACGCCCCTTGACAACTGTTCTTTTAAATCCTGGTTGAATTATTATATTGGCACTCAAACTAGTTACTTGTTATAATACCGGTTACAAAATAATAAAAACAAAATACACTTTTATTGTTTAAAAAATGAAACTTATACAGATGCTAGTATATTTTTATAATTATAACCACGTACTTATTTCTCACGTTGTCAATGCCATTTTATTTTCGAAATTGTAAAAACTACCAGTGCGTATATAACAAATTGTTACTGGTATTTAGAAGAAATTAGATTCAGTTACGGGAAAGCACCAGAAAAGTTTAGCAACCATGAAAATGAAAAAAAAAAAAAAAAAAAAAAAAAGCTACGATACTGTTTCAACCAGTTGAAGGAAATGGAAAGAAATCTTTTAGAGAACAGAGGAATCATTAATGTAGAGCTTCAAGCTCAAATTGCAACAGAAAAACAAAGATGGCGGGTGTTCTTCACAGAATTATCCATTTCTTTCTTCTTCTTCTGCGTTCAGTTTGCAGTCATGCTAAATCTGCAGGCCTGCCGCCAGGACCAAGTCCACAGTCATGCTAAATCTGCAGGCCTGCCGCCAGGATGAATTCCACGGTCTTTTCCAGGTCAGTGCGGCAGCCCCATAGCTTCTGCCTGAGCTCAACGCCCCCTGGCTAGCTTCCGACGTCGTGGGTCATCATGGGTTGGGCAGTTTTGGAGAATGTGTTCGGAGGTCTGGATTCCAGTTCCACAAGTACCTTCATGTGTATGAGATATCATGATGCGATAGGTGGCCAAGTCGCGTGCAGTGGCCAAGTAGTCTGCAGTGGCCAAGTAGTCTGCAGTGGCCAAGTAGTCTGCAGTGGCCAAGTCATTTGCAGTGGCCAAGTAGTCTGCAGTGGCCAGTTCCCAGGCGGAAAATGATAGTCTGCTGATGTCTATATAAAGGCAACGTTCCTTCTGACCGCTACTTTCAGGGGCCCACTAGGTGCCGCGGTTCCCAGGCCGTGCCCAGCCCACCCGGGCTATAGTTATGCCACTGGCACAGTTGATATTGTTCAACTTCAGCCAGCATCTTCTGTTTAATCTAATCTCTCGTAACATTCATTTATTGCATTACCGCATTATAGTTGTCGCCCCTTGTAGGTCTAGGGAGTAATAAGGAAATAAAAACACTAAATTAATATGAAACAAATATAAAGGTATGTTATCAGGCACTCGTAATAAATAAAGAAGTAGAACACTAGACAACAGAAAAACAACAGACATAAGTGGCTTACCCAGGATTTGAACCCTGGACCTTCCATGCGACAACCCCGCCTAGCTATGCAAGTGAACCACACTGTCCTCCCTGCCATCTACGCATCACCCAAAAAATGATGTTTCGACGACAGGTCATTAGTGCGAACCTCTATACATAACACCGGAAGTTTACCATGGGCAGTTCAGCCTATTAATGACGCAATCACTTCTGTTGTTCCCCTATAAATCAGTATTGGTCAGTCCAACAAGACAAAGACCTAAATAATGTGTCCAGTATGATAGTAGACTTAGAACAGTGAGAACAGGACAGAGGGTAGGTTTGGTGTTGTATAAACATATATAACACATAAGGAAGGGAAACCCGAGGCCTGTAAACAGTAAATTAATATGAAACCAATATAAAGGTATGTTATCAGGCACTCGTAAGAAATAAAGAAGTAGAACACTAGACAACAGAAAAACAACAGACATGAGTGGCTTACCCAGGATTTGAACCCTGGACCTTCCGTGCGACAACCCCGCCTAGGTAAGCCACTCATGTCTGTTGTTTTTCTGTTGTTTAGTGTTCTACTTCTTTATTTCCTACGAGTGCCTGATAACATACCTTTATATTTGTTTCATATTAATTTACTGTTTACAGGCCTCGGGTTTCCCTTCCTTATGTGTTATATGTGTAAATAAAAGCACTGCAGCACCATCACGCGTTCGTACTGTACAAGGCAACTAATATGAAGTTGTGCATAAGGCATTCAACCTCATCATGTGAAACAAATTGATATAGAGACCACCGCCGCTAAAAGAATGTGCATATTTGGTTCTGACTTCCTGAAAAGGGACCTGCCACAGCAATGGTTCCATGCTCCGTAGTGAGCGCAAAGGAAAATGATGAACATTCTAGTTTTCATTGTCATTCTTTTCCAGTACGCCCTCTTTGTCTTTCTCTGATTTTTTTTAGTTCGAACTGTTTTGTTTGGCCAACATACTAACTTAAATATAGATCTAAGTGCCACCTTAGATAGGTCGGGGGTTTCTCCATTTCTCGAAGGCTATTCATTCTTTTGGTGGTTGTGTTATTTATTATCCCGTTTTTCCCAATGAAATTTTTAAAAAAGGCTTCAAAGAGCGCCAAACATTTTCTTCAGTCAAAAACCTTACAAAGACTGACCCCTCGGGGATAAAATTCAAAGCCAAGCCTCCGCGACCTAGAGACCTAACCTAAATTGAAGCAAAATTTGCATGAACTCTTTTTCTCGAAACAGTATCGAAACGGTTCTAAGAATTCTTTGTTCTGGGAATCTCATAGCAAATTTTTGTCGTGCGGTGTCGAATTCTGCACATTTATTTTTCTTTTATAGCATTTTGGCCAGCTTGAAGTTTTACTGTAGAAACTCATAACTGTAAGTCACCTAACTGAACGATAAATTGTAACGTCTGAAATCCTCAGTGGATTGATTACTTGATAGTTGAACAGAGCTTGGTATTAGGTTTGACACTTTACATTAAATTTGTGGACTATGAACAGGCAAACGACAACTTAGAAAGAGAATCACTTTTGAAAGTGATGAAGCAGTATCATTTCCACCATAAGTTCATTTTTCTAATAAAGAAAGCATATGAAGATATTAAATGTAGTATTCTAAAGATGCAGCAATAGAGAATGCAGTCAGCGACCCATAGCTTGACTGCTTGCATCAGAGTCAGCGAACCAGAGCTGACTAAGACCCTACTCCACCTCCACGTGGTGGTCCTGGAAACAGTCTGCATCACTGCAGTCTGGCTGAGAGAGTAGGGATCGCAGAGGGAAGGCAAACCCGGTCCCAAAAACTGCCGTGCTGAAGTCGGATGTGTCGACCGAAAGGTGCAGATATCACAGCTCCGGCGTAAACAGACACAACGCAACCAACGTCCTTTTCAGGACGAACGAGGAAGAAGAAGAAGTATTCTAAATGAAGGACAACTTTCATAACACTGAGATAGGAACTGGAGTGCGGCAGGGAAAGATTGTATCACTATTAACTGGATTATGAAAACGACAGCACCGACCAGCAGTATTGAAATTCAATAGAGTAGCAAAAAAGTTTGACCATTTGAATTTTGCCGATGATCTAGCTGTACTGTACCATGACCGTAATCAGATGTCAGAAAAAATAAGAATACATGATGTCAGATCACAGGAACTGTGTTTGAAAATACCCAAGCAAAAGACAAAGCTTATGAGAATAAATGCAGCAAATGATACATAGGTAGCTGTGATGG
Organism: Oreohelix idahoensis; assembly: GCA_024509875.1. Taxonomy (NCBI): domain Eukaryota; kingdom Metazoa; phylum Mollusca; class Gastropoda; order Stylommatophora; family Oreohelicidae; genus Oreohelix; species Oreohelix idahoensis. The sequence goes on from JAMPIV010000482.1 coordinate 88,715, forward strand.
TATTGCCTCCCCTGCTTTGCAGCAGTGGTGCAACAGTGGCCAAAACTCAAGAGTATCTAATATGGGCCTTCAAATGTGTCTACCTTCGCACAAGATTACTCTTGGCAGATTTGTTAATAGAAGGGTAATGACGCTTCTATCTCAATGGAGAATTCACAAGATATTCAGATAAGCGAAACCGATGCTGCATTGGATGAGCACGTTAATTCTAGAATCTGCCGACAACTTTTGTGAAGAATTAAGCAATGATTAATCTTAGCTCGTTCAAGCCCCCACCTCTGATTTACTCAGGGGAATTCTTATTATTCTGGTATAGCTCTGTTTAGAGTGTGTGTAGTAAATTGACTGAGACAAACATGAAGTAACTTTAAAATGATTAAATCGAAGTTAAATTTGTAAAAGTGCAAATAACAAAATTTAATAATCACTTAAGTTTTAAAGGAAAGTGTTCATCATTGATTGATAGTAGGTTCTATGAAAAAAAATCCCTTTGGCAGCGTATGTATTGCACTTAGCTGCCAGTGGTTGTTTCTGGTCCCGCTGAGTTGGTTCTTGATGGACTGATCACTGATAACGCTCGCCGCTGGTCAAGGATGTAGTGTGCAGCTCGTTTCCAGGAGTGTCAGGGAGAGTCTACAAAGTTGGCCCCTCGTCTTAAAGCTTAGGCCACTGTTCCCTTCTTATTCCAGAGATAGTACCCTTCAACTGGTGCCACGACCAACAACTATGGTAAAGAATAGAAACGAAACGCTCTCCTGAGTATTGCATTTCCCGACACAAACTTATGTGTTCCCTTTCTTATTCCACCATACCATTTACTCAGAATTTACCCTCGATGAGAATTAACTTTAATCCCTCGAGAGAAAACTTTCTTTAAATTTAAATCGAATAGCTTTTATAGTTACTTTACATTTAAATGACAAGGTTAATAATACAGATAGAATATGTTTACATTTACATTTCCACTGATTGAAAAGTGTTCACAGTTGTAGCGAAATCTGTGAGATAATCGCTTATTTCAGTAAGATTCTAGTCCTATGATAATAAATACACCCGCTGTTGCTGTCATTTTCGACGGAGTCATCTGTCAAGTTATTTGCTTATGTTTGTATCATAAGAATAATTGTGTCTTTACCTGCGATGTCAGGTTGATTAGGGGTTGTCTTCCCTTGTTTATTCATTCATTGTGTTTGACCTTTAGGGTCAGAGGTTGACAGTTCGGCGTAGGCCTATGGGAAGGTTTTTTAAGCGGGAGTGAGATATACTTCCGGGAAGCCGAGAGGTCCTGTTTTTCTGAAGGGACCAAGAGTCCATTGTTTTTCGGGGAGAATCTTCGAAGTAACTGCTATGGCAGTTTTCCCCAGTGAATCTCTGTGCGTCGGGATGACGACAGAATTCCTTGTTTAGTTCTGAGGATTCATTTTCCAGGTAATACCGACCTTTATGCATTATTACGCTTTTCGGTGGCAGAACATGTAAAGGATTACCTAGGGTGAACAGCAGCTCACTGATCCGCCATTTCAGAACTTATATATTTGTGCTCGAGGTAGCCATCCAAGACTGTTAGTCTTATATTGTCCAGAAATCCAGTGACGAAGATATATTGTGGGAGCCGCAGATTGGCGGAACTTCTATCTACAATAAGTATTACTGCAGGGTTGATGATAACCTATTTAACAGAAGTACACGGCCGACGTCAGAACGAGGCCTGTGCTTTCGGCTATTATACTACAGCCTGATATGTGCAATTGGCGAGGAGTGCCAAGTTGCACCTGTGTGTCAAAGTAACTAAGGCATCTGACGCGTTTAGTCAGAGACGCCAAGGGCGACGCTACGAACTGTCATTATTGAAGAACTTTGCTATTGACCATGCACGTCTATTCTGATGTTTACCTTTTTGAATGCCAAATGAATACCTATCGATGTCAGGTCAGCATGACCTTGTTACACTGACTGTTCCTGTTGATATTATGTGTGTTCCCGTCAATAAATGTCTTGAAACATGCCTGCAGTGTCAAAGCATCCTTGATTACTGCATGTGAGAGTATGGGTTGCAGGATCTACATCTATACGAGCCTAAACACATTCGCGCCTTCATTCGCACCCACACTCAATTCATCATACGCTCGCACTACACATCTAACAACATGTATACTGTCTTGGGCCAGTGATCACATCAACAAAGAAAAAAAGACAGTTACATTTCTGGTGGACCAGTTACGTGGGCTCTTATGATACATTTCTTGTCGCCAATGTGGCCTAGAAACTTACATTTCTGATGGACCAGATCTGTGGGTTTAAAAAGAACAGAGCGAGCATTTGACATTATTGTTGACATTTATGGATCCAGAAATTTACATTCCTGGTTGGCTGTTACATGTATGATGTCTCCAGTTTTGTCGAGAAAGTTACAAGAAGGACAAGTACACATTACACTTCTGATCTGTGGGTCTAAGCTACACACGGGACAGCCGTAACACACAGCGCTAATTCTACACTTGCAAGTTTTGGCTACAACAGGACAGATATAGGTCATCAACGGTTGACCCAAATAAACAGTACGAGCATTTATATCATAATGCTACATAAAGCATAACAAGACATGTACTGAAGTTAACTACTAGGCATTTGCTACGTGGACCATAACTGCATAGAAGGCGGGTTCCTATTGTAAACAGTACTGCTGGTTGTTACACGTTTCATTCAACAACAGACTTTTCTAGGTCAGAGCATTCAAGCTACATTGTTGGAGGTCAAGTGTCTGTAAACAGTACGTGGAAATAGTAAACATTCAATGTGCAACCCCTAATTTGAGAAGGTCATAGTAACTTTGGTTCGTGAATACCACTTTATGTTACAGTGGATTTGACGTTCAGTGCGCGTTTGACATTTCGTTTCTGTGTTCGCAAGGAGCAAGGAATTTATTTTAGTTTCAGCTGTGACTGAACTTGTTCTGCAACACATTGAAATTGATTGCTATATGTTTATGTTATTTCTACTGTTTTGTGTATTTTTCTGCGGGTTTTTCGGTTGATGGGTCTTACGGTAAATATGCCACTTGATCGAGGCTTACTGTAAGCGTTCTGTAGGTGCAAATTTTCTTAATTTGGAAATTTGCTAGTGACAATTGGTCGCTATTGATGTTAGCTGTGATGTAATTGTACTTAACGTTGTTTTTGTAATATTTTGTCTGTTTTTCAGTTTTGATTGTCGATTTGTTTTGTTTGTATTCTGTAGGTCTCTCCTTTCTTGTGTATTTCTCTACACATTTTTGGTTAAAACAGTGTTGCCATTTGTATTGTTTTGTATTTTTGTCTTTGTATTTTTTTTTGGTTGTACTACATTACTGTCATACACAGTCTACATACACATACTTGGTCATGTTTTGATATTATTGATAAGGTAGACTCTTCATATAGAGTTTCTTAATAAAATATTATATAAGATATTTATACAAGTTCTTTGATAAAAGACTTGTTATCTACAAAGATTGAGACAAGGTGAAATACATATTCAAGTTCTTTATAAAAAAGACTTGTGCCCATAGTGAGTGGGATATAAGGGAATTTTTTTTTTTCCACAGGTACTCAGGTGATTTTTTGGGTACATTATAAACAAGACTAAGAGTGTGAAAGAAAGTGAAGTGAGTATACAAGTCTATCATTTCAGACTTGTCTCCCATTAAAGTGGGATAATTTAATATATTTGCTTCTGCAAGTTACTGATCTCAGTAGACAAGATGTCTACATTGGACTACTTTATTACACAAGGGAGAGCCCTTGATAAGACTGGTCAACAGTTAGAACAGTGGGCTGTTGCTCAGTATGACAAAGCATTAGCTGCTGAAGAGAGAAGGGCTGCTGCAGAGGAAAAAAAAACTATGGCTGAAGAGAAGAGATTAGAAAGAGAAGCAGCTGCTGAACAAAAAAGGCTAGACAGAGAAGCTGATATTGCTGCTGAACAAAAGAAATTGCAGATGCAGGTGGAGGAAAGGAGATTTGAAGCTGAACAAAAGAGATTAGACAAAGAAGCTGAACAAAAGAGATTAGACAAAGAGGCTGCTGCAGAGGAGAGGAAAGCTCAAGCTGAGGCTGAAATCAGAAAAATGGAACATGAGGAAAGAAAACAGAAGATGGAACTTGATGAAAAACTCGCAACTTTGGAGTTAGAGAAATTGAAATTGGCGAGTATGGGTGCTCGGCAAACAACTTCGAGTACGACAAGGGAGTTTGTTAGTAGGATTAAATTGCCTCATTTCAATCCTTTAAAGGATGACGTAGCAGATTATCTAGATAGATTCCAATTTTTGTGCGATACGCATAACATAAAAAAGGAAAAATATGTTGAACAACTGATGCCATTTTTTACAGGTGACACAGTGACTACTCTTATGACAATAGACGAACATGAGAGGACTAATTATGATGTTGTCAGGGCAGCACTGCTAAAAAAATATCAACTAAAACAAGAAGACTATCGTCTTCGTTTTAGGACAATGTTGCCAGAAAATGGAGTAGATTTCTCTGATTTTGTTACAAAGATACGTCGTACATTTACACGATGGGTTGAGTTGTCTCAGATTGAGAAAACATATGAAGGTCTAATGGACTTATTATTGCGAGATAAGGTTTTGTCATCTGTTAATGATTCTTTTCTTGCATTCCTTCATGAGCGTAAGCCTAAAAACTTAAAAGAAATGGAGGAATACTGTTGTCAGTATGCCACAGCACATCCCCATGCTACAGTTAGCAATTCTAAAGTGAAAGAAGGGTTGCCAGCTGCTTCGGCAACACCATATGGCCCTAATTTCAAAAAAAAATTTCAGGGTGCTCAACAAAATTGGAATAGGGGAAGTAATCAAAATTACACTCAGAAGCGGAGTAATCCAACACATGATGGTTCTTCGTCTATGCAGTGGAGACAAGATGGTAGTTCTCGTAATTTTAGTGGTAATAATTTGAGACACTTTCGCAAAGGCTATCCAAATAATAACTATTCAAATTTTCGAGGTAATCATTCTCGACGTCAAGATTATGACGATGGTGAATTTAGAAACCGGGATTCAAACCGGAATGATGAGTACGATAGACAATATGATCACAATTACAGGGGAAATGATAGTCGAAATAATTACAGGGGAAATGATAGTCAAAATAATTACAGGGGAAATGATAATCGAGGTAGACCTAGGTTTAACAAGAAAAGACCTTACCAACAGGCAAACTCTGCACAACAAGAGTTTGATGGAGCCTGTAATACAGCAAATGATAGTGGTAACTCTAGGGCTATCACTGGTTGTGCTTTCGATTTTGGGAGAGCAACTGAATGCCCCCAATGCTTAACATTGTTCGATTCATCGACTGTATCTACGCTAAGTTGTGGTCACCCTCTTCCTGCTCTACCTGCTACAGTTGCGCATGATGGGAGAGGATCTCTCATCTTAGATAAAGGTCTAATAAATGATAGGCTAGTCTCAGTACTTTTCGATTCGGGATGTACTACCGTCGGGGTTAAGGAGTCTCTGATAGATCCTTGCTGTGCCACTGGAAAAACAATCAAATGTGTTACATTTGGTGGTACTATGGAAAGCTATCCTACTGCTATTATTAGGATTGACACTCCTTTCTTCACAGGAGATGTCCATGCATGTCTTCTTCCTAATCCTATTGCGGATCTTATAATCGGTCGTATTCATGGGGTTAAGAATGCACCCCGCAACAAATTTCTAGTTGGGAAGAAAAAAACATTCAAACGGTCAATGCAGTGGTGACAAGAGCTCAAGCTCTTAATCCCCCAACTTCATCTGATAATAGTAATGAAGTTGATAGCCAAGACGAGCACTTGGTGATTTCCCATGACTCGTTTGTTAAACGTCAAGAAGAGGATCCTTCTTTGAAGAAATACTTCCTTCTGGCAAAGAAAGGGGATCCCAATCAAAATACGAATCACAAATCGTATATTACTATGAAGAATGGTATATTGGTACGAATGGTACAACACTCGGACAAGTCTATGCATTCGCAAATTCTTGTGCCTAAGTGTATGAGAGCCTTAATTCTTCGGCATGCACACGATTCTCAGTGTGCGGGACACATGGGTTTTTCCAGAACTAAAACTAGAGTCCTTGCGTCATTCTTTTGGCCATTCGTGAATAAAGACATCCAAATTTATTGCCGATCTTGCAAAATTTGTCAAGAGGTCAAGTCTAGGGGTCCGAGACATGCTGCTCCTATTCAGGCTGCAGATATTCCGATTCGGCCGTTTCAGAAAATGGCTATAGACATCATTGGTCCGTTCAAAATTAAGTCAGCCAGAGGACACCAATTTATCCTCACTTGCGTGGACATGTGCACGCGTTGGCCAGAGGCTATTCCTCTAAAGAGCATATCAACTGTCGATATCGCTGATGCTCTTTGGCTCGTATTTTTTCGTCTGGGATTCCCCGGAGAAATACTGTCGGATCACGGCACTCAGTTAATTTCGGACGTTATGTCTCAGGTAATGGCTACGCTAGACATTAAAAGGTCTCTCAGTAGTATTTATCATCCAATGTCCAATGGATTGGTAGAACGTCTTAACAGGACACTAAAGAACTTACTTGGCAAGATAACGGAGGATCATCCTGAAGATTGGGACAGGGTTTTACCTGCAGTCCTCTTTGCCTATAGAGAGGTTCCCAACGAGCATACAGGGTTTTCTCCTTTCGAACTTGTCTTTGGCGCGCAACCGCGCGGGCCAATGTCCTTGTTACACGATTTGATAACTTCCGATAATATTGACGATGATACACAATCGTCATATGAATATGTTATAGCTCTTAGAGAAAAGATTATCGAATCGTGCAGGTTAGCAACTTCATCTTCCGAATTTGCGAAAGAAAAAGCTAGGCGATTTGCTAATAAGAAAAGACGCCTACGTCAACTTTGTCCTGGAGACAAAGCATATGTCTTACTGCCCTCAAGAGAGAATAGACTTCTCATTTCTTGGAAGGGTCCATACACTATAGTCTCGAAAATTTCTGATGTCGACTATATTGTCGATGTGGATGGAAGGCATAAAACCTTCCATATAAATATGCTAACAGAGTTTATTGAACGTCCAGACTATTTACAGCCTATTTTCCAGGCGACGGACGACTCTCCAGTTCAACATGGTCACATCTCATCCCTGTCCGTTATACAGGATGAGGAAACTATTTTTTCTGACGTGAACTTACCTCTTCCTGCGATTCCACTTACTTCAACGGAATCGTGGAGAGACGTTACAGTCTCTTCCAACTTGTCTTTTGAGGAACAGCGTCAAGTATCCTCTACGTTACAATCATATCAGGATGTCCTTACCGACATTCCTGGACACACAGATGTCATAGAACATGACATCATACTTACTGATCGTAATCCGATCAGAGTAAGACCATACCCAATACCTATTCATTTTCAAGCACAAGTCGAGAAAGAATTGGATGAAATGATTCAACTACAAATAATTGAACCATCCACTTCAGCTTATTCTTCGTCAATAGTTATTGTTCGAAAGAAAGACAATAACATACGTCTTTGCGTTGATTATCGCAAATTAAATCAAGTTACGAAGTTCGATGCTGAACCTATGCCGTTATTAGATGATCTACTTATTAGACTTTCTAAAGCTAAATTCTTTACTAAACTAGACTTGTCGAAAGGTTATTGGCAAGTCCCACTGACGGAACACGCCAAACCTCTCACTGCTTTTTCGACACCTAGGGGTCTGTTTCAATGGAATTTTATGCCTTTCGGGCTTATGAACGCCCCAGCGACTTTCGTGCGCATGATGCGACGAATTCTATCAGATCGTGCAGATGTCATTGCATATTTAGACGACATCTGTCTTTTCAGCGATACTTGGGAAGAACACTATGTGGGTCTGAAGGAATTGCTATCTACTCTACGTGAGCATAGATTGACTGCTAAACCCTCTAAAGCTTTTGTTGGGTTTAGTGAAATTTCCTTCCTAGGTCATCGAGTTGGTCATGGTCTGTTGAAGACAGAGGACCAAAACATTTCAAAGATATTAAATATCTCGGTTCCGAAGACAAAAAAGCAAGTGCGTAGTCTCTTGGGATTGATACAATTCTATGGAAGATTCATTGAGAATCTGTCCTCCATTATGGCACCACTTTCAACGTTATTGAAAAAAGGTTCTCCTAATATGGTGCGTTGGTCCCAAGAATGCCAAACTTCATTGGATCAGGTTAAGAATTTGTTCTCATCTCATCCTATCTTAAGACTACCGACGATTGATAAGACTTTTGTCCTTCGTAGTGATGCCTCTTCCACTGGGATTGGAGCGGCACTAATGCAGGAATATTCAGGAACTCTGCATCCTGTAATGTATATTTCTAGGAAGCTGAATGCGGCAGAAAGGAATTACTCGGTTTTGGACCGTGAATTGTTGGCTATGGTTTGGTCCATTCTTAAGCTACAAAGGTTCCTTCTGGGCGCGCATTTCTTTATGGAAACCGACCAAAAAGCTCTTACGGCTATGCAAAGTAAGGATTTGAAGAGCTCGAGATCTACTCGTTATGCTATTGCTCTTCAGCCTTTCCATTTCACGGTGCGAGCTATCCGTGGTTCGGATAATGTGATGGCGGACATATTGTCTAGATGCCCACATGATTCCAGTTAAATCTTGTGTCCTAGTTTTTCCTGATATATTTTCAGACTTAGGTCTGTCCTTAATATCATAATATGTTGTAATACAAATGTATTTGGATGATGTTTAGATAATTCAACAAATTTCATTTTGTCCATCCATCAGTGATATGTTGCTAAAATAGCATTGACATTTGTATATTGTTATGATTATATTATTTAGTAATGTTTGATATATGATTGGTATTGCCAGCAACTTAGGTTTCTTGAATGGTATCCCTTAGTTTGTTTGGCTTAAAGGAAATATTTTCTCCTATGTTGAGAGATGATTTGTACCCTCTTCTATTGTACCTGATATTAGGTTCATTGTTTGCATGAGCACAGAAGTGATACTGGTGCTATCTTGCTCATGAACATATTAAAAAAAAAAAAAATTGCATTTTTTTTTTACAGGGGGGTGGTAGTAATGTTGCTGTCATTTTCGACGGAGTCATCTGTCAAGTTATTTGCTTATGTTTGTATCATAAGAATAATTGTGTCTTTACCTGCGATGTCAGGTTGATTAGGGGTTGTCTTCCCTTGTTTATTCATTCATTGTGTTTGACCTTTAGGGTCAGAGGTTGACAGTTCGGCGTAGGCCTATGGGAAGGTTTTTTAAGCGGGAGTGAGATATACTTCCGGGAAGCCGAGAGGTCCTGTTTTTCTGAAGGGACCAAGAGTCCATTGTTTTTCGGGGAGAATCTTCGAAGTAACTGCTATGGCAGTTTTTCCCCAGTGAATCTCTGTGCGTCGGGATGACGACAGAATTCCTTGTTTAGTTCTGAGGATTCATTTTCCAGGTAATACCGACCTTTATGCATTATTACGCTTTTCGGTGGCAGAACATGTAAAGGATTACCTAGGGTGAACAGCAGCTCACTGATCCGCCATTTCAGAACTTATATATTTGTGCTCGAGGTAGCCATCCAAGACTGTTAGTCTTATATTGTCCAGAAATCCAGTGACGAAGATATATTGTGGGAGCCGCAGATTGGCGGAACTTCTATCTACAATAAGTATTACTGCAGGGTTGATGATAACCTATTTAACAGAAGTACACGGCCGACGTCAGAACGAGGCCTGTGCTTCCGGCTATTATACTACAGCCTGATATGTGCAATTGGCGAGGAGTGCCAAGTTGCACCTGTGTGTCAAAGTAACTAAGGCATCTGACGCGTTTAGTCAGAGACGCCAAGGGCGACGCTACGAACTGTCATTATTGAAGAACTTTGCTATTGACCATGCACGTCTATTCTGATGTTTACCTTTTTGAATGCCAAATGTATACCTATCGATGTCAGGTCAGCATGACCTTGTTACACTGACTGTTCCTGTTGATATTATGTGTGTTCCCGTCAATAAATGTCTTGAAACATGCCTGCAGTGTCAAAGCATCCTTGATTACTGCATGTGAGAGTATGGGTTGCAGGATCTACATCTATACGAGCCTAAACACATTCGCGCCTTCATTCGCACCCACACTCAATTCATCATACGCTCGCACTACACATCTAACAACATGTATACTGTCTTGGGCCAGTGATCACATCAACAAAGAAAAAAAGACAGTTACACCCGCCCTCGGGTGTCTGACTATTTTCATCAACACGCCAGTAGAGCACTGCCTTTTGTGCAATGGAAATGCTTAAAAAATGACCCGCCGTAAAAATCTAACACGCTTTTAGTTTCGGTTTAGAAACGTACAATAAACATTTTAACATCTCGCCGATCTGCTGCACGAAACGGCGGAAAAAGCTTGTAATTAACGATTTGCCAACTGTGTGACCAAACTGGAGTTTGAATTAACGTAATATGTTAACTTTAACACTAAAATTTGTAATAATTCGGACATTTCCCAGTAGTAAGAACGAGACGATTGTAATAATTAACGCCAACACTACCAAAGTTTTGAAAAACCCCTCTTCGCTCTGCGAGCGGTCTCTTTAATATATACACGCTGTGGGCAAAGCCAGCAGAGACAAACGCACAGACAGTTTTCCACTTCCTCCTAGCGGTAAAATTCTGACGTCACTCAAACTAGCTGGTTTATTTGAATAATGAGAGAAATGATAGAGACAGGGGGGAGATGGCCGACTTGTGTAAAAGTTATATTTGACGATTGACAGTGACAAAATTGAAGAAAATCTAAACCATAATGAAACTGACCATAAAAATCATATAGTAGAATAGCTTAGTGTCCCCTGAGCAAAAATATGTTTTAAAAAATATGGTAGTCCAAGTATTAGCCAAGTTATTGAGAAAATACTATATGTCTAAGAACGCTTGGACGGACAGACTGTTGTTCTTGCTCGTTACACATAACGTTATTGGGGACGCTAGTTTAAAAAAAGAGGCATTGGAGTAATTCAAATCCTATTGGTTGGTATAATAAATAGGAGTAAAAGGGGGGAGATAGGAAAAATGTTAACTAAAACTAAACATCTTTTTCTATTGGCATAACTAACGCAGACTGACCAATGGACTAAGAGGCACATAGTTTGTTTGGAGTTTTGGTTTTGTTTTTTCAAACTAAATTCAAAAAGTTGTAGTAGTGCCTGCTTTCATTGGGCGGCTCTAATAGATATTGGCAAGAGGCATAGTTGTGACAGTGGGGGTCCCTACTAGTTGATAGCTAGGTGACTGAGGCAGGCCTAGTTATCTATCATTCACTTCTTTATCTTCCAAGTGAGACTATTTCTCTTACTGGCCCCCTTGTTCCGCCAGAGATAGTAGTTCTTGGATGAGATTTGGTTCGTCTTTTTGATTCCCAGTATCCGTTCTTCCCTCCTTGGTGGAGAGCAGCGACTACCTCGTACTAGTGGTGTTGGGTGTGAATTATTTATAATGGCCTTGCATTCAGACTTCTACTTCTCTCTCATATATAAAGGCTATCGAAGTAGTAAAGTGCAACATGATGGGTTTATTTACATATTTCATGGAGGTACAATTCATCAGCCAAAATTCTCCCTTGCAACTTTCTTTATGCCTTCTACAGCCTAATAAATTAATTCAAAGTATTCATACACCTGTATAATGTCTCAGCTTCAATACTTGACAGATAATCCTTGGTTATCAAACATATAACCATTATCTGCATCAATAATAATCTTTAGTCTTCCTACAAAGTCTCTGCTTCCATACCAGACAGCTAATCCTTGGTTATCAAACATATAACCATTATCTGCATCAATAATAATCTTTGGTCTTCCTACAAAGTCTTTGCTTCAATATCAGACAGCTAATCCTTGGTTATCAAACATATAACCATTATCTGCATCAATAATAATCTTTAGTCTTCCTACAAAGTCTCTGCTTCCATACCAGACAGCTAATCCTAGGTTATCAAACATATAACCATTATCTGCATCAATAATAATCTTTGGTCTTCCTACAAAGTCTCTGCTTCAATACCAGACAGCTAATCCTTGGTTATCAAACATATAACCATTATCTCCATCAATAATAATCTTTCGTCTTCCTACAAAGTCTCTGCTTCAATACCAGACAGCTAATCCTTGGTTATCAAACATATAACCATTATCTGCATCAATAATAATCTTTAGTCTTCCTACAAGTCTCTGCTTCAATACCAGACAGCTAATCCTTGGTTATCATTTATATTACCATTATCCACTTCTTACTGTCTTTAGTCCTGCTTTAGTCTCAACTACAATATTCTTCCTTGCAGGTGTGCCTTGAGGTGCGGGCATCATTACCCTCTGAAAAAGTTGCTGAAAGTCTAAAAATATATAGTTCAAAGTTCATCTTACCTATTTAAAACGAAGTCCAGCACCTATCACAATCCCTACTGTTCACCCTTATTCTACTCCTAATCTGTTCATCTCAGTATTTAAACACAGATAAGCTACTCTCCTGAATTTCTACCACTAAGAAATTCTAAGTCTATCTATTGGTTTCTTGATACGAACAACTGTTGCCCACAAATTCGTTTCTTGAGTCCAGTTCGGCACTTCTTGCTTCCGCAAAGTTTCTGATGGGACTGATCTCCTTTTGTCCTTCAATTCGCTATCTGATGGTCCAAAGTTGTTTATCAAACAATACGATTGGTCTGCCAAAATCACCCTATTTACTTTAGTGAGCTACTCGCTTTTCTCGTGCGCTTAACCCGACTCTAACTCACCAAACCTATAAAGGGCGTTAATATTCATAGTTATTTCCCTTAGTGATTTTTACCTTAGTTTCATTTTCCCTTCTATGTCTTTACTAAAATTAATCTGATATGCAAAGTTAGTAAACTCTAATGATGTATACTTGAGATATTTTAAAGTCTAAAAAGGTTCCCTCCCTTACAAAAAACATTACATTTTCATTCTTTTATCTCCCATCTTAAGAACGAATAGCCTATCACTTAAATTATTCTGATTTTCTAACCCATTTTTATATACTCTTTCATCTTGTTAACACCAAATAACTGTTCGACTGACTTTAACTACAGCGTATTTTACGCTGTACAACCCAATGCCTAGTATCCTGGCTTTTGGCTGGGATCATGTGTCTACACACGGGAAACAGTAGTGACATTCATGTCATGAGGTACCTAGTGTGAGAACACAGAGGATCACTACAATGACACATGTTGTCATTGGATCTTCTTGTGTTGGGACATGTGGTCTTGACCAGGGCTGGGTATGGGTGGGGCAAATGCAACCTCATGCGAGGAAAAAATGTGCAACCTCATGCGAGGAATAAAAAAAAAAAAAAAAAAAAAAAAAAAAGACATAGTGGTCTCGTGGCCATTTGACTAGAAAATTTTATACAAACAACTACGTTGACAGCAGATGTGATAAATTGTAAAATTAACTACTAAATTCACAATCTGGACGAGGCAGAGCAAAACTGAGGCCATATTCTTTGCCAGTCAACGTTATTTGTGACATATTTCTTTGAACTAGTGGTAAGAATGCTTTATGTATTTACATGCTTGTTTAAAACTGCACAAGTTAGATACTGCTATGGGGAAAAGTGAAGGACATGCCGGGAGCAAACATTATTGAGTCCTCACATTGAACTGTATGTGACGGTTGCATATTATTATGATTTTGTATTAACTATTTTGTATTGGAAGATGTTAGGAAGCCTCAGTGTTCTATGAACACTCTTTAACATGCCTAGAGCGTTTATAAGTTAGAAAAGAAAAGAAAAATCATATAAAAGGAGATGTGGTTACTCCACGTTATTGTATTGAAGCAAACTAGGTAAAAGTACTGTGGCGTATCTGCCATAGGGACCTGAGATGTGGTCACAGAAAGGTGTGAGTTATATAATTAGGACTGATGCACATGAATGCACACGAGGCTGACCCCATACCTTCATGTATACATAGGGATAAGAAGTTGTGATCAGATATGAAAAGGCCAGGGTGTCTTTTTATTGCAGAGTTTTTATTTCCTGTTACCATCCGGTGACAGGAAACCTGATGAGTGAGTGAAAAGTGAAAAGTCTCCATTCTAAAGTTGCTGCCAGCTCATAGCCTGAAGGAGCTTGTGTGTGGGTGCTGATCTATTATATCTGCAACGACATCCTGACTTATTATCGTCATACCAAGAATCCCAGGTGACACGTTAACAGCTGGGACATCTGACACTTCAGCATAATAAACTGGTTCTTATCAAAATAAAACTGAATTATATGGGGAATGACGAAAACAACAGCTCTTCATAACCAATGACTAATACTAGCAGTTATTAAAGTTTTAGTCTGTGAATACACCTACAGGAACTCTATATAATAACATTACATTCATAGGACCAAGAGTCCATATTTTTTAGTTAAAGCATGATATGTAAATATATTTCCTCATTTTCAAAGACCTGTCTAAAAGAGATGGCGGGACAGGCAGATTAAATTGTACAAAGAAAAAACATTCCAATTTTAAAAGAAAACTTTAACCACGGTCTTATTTATTTTCTTATAGTGAGTTAAAGTGTATTGTGTTGATGTACCATCATTTTCATTTCACCCCTAGACACTAGAGACATCATACACCAGCCACTAGAATCAAAATACGGACTGTGTGAGATCTAGAGAGGTAGCGTTAGGTTCCCTTATATATATATATATATATCATTATCATCATCATCTTTTTTAGAGTCAGGGACCTACATGTGCTTGACCTCACACAGTTTACACAGACACAACTATCTTTCTTGTTAGGAATAACATCTTAACCTCCCCAGCAAAAATTACATTTGCTACTTAAATTGGGGGCTCGTCCGGGATTTGAACTTCTAGTACTACATATATTAGGGTCCTGGTCTGGGTTTTAGCTATAACAACATTTATATTTACCCAGGGAATCCCCATTATTAATATTGCCCAAGATATGGGAATTGATGAAGTGTCAGAGCCTGGATTAATTAATTAAAGTTGTACTTGTTTTAGAAATTGATTTAGAACATTTTAGTATTTATCAGATGGCGGATTTGGCCAAGTTTCGCTCTGCTGCTGTGCAGACTGCGAAAGAGATGAATATGGAGGGTCAAGTTTTGATTGACTATGTCACCTCAGAATGTGATAAGTTTATTGCTAGGGAAGTGTGGCCGTGTACATAGTTGTTCCTTTGGAAACAGACTATATTCTTACAAGACAGAGGAAGCACAGACCACCCCATAATTTTATATTTTATGAGAAACAGAAAATAATAAATAGTTTCACATATTTAGGGTAGAGTCGCTTCTACACGCCATTTCTAATAATTGGGTGATTTCCCCTGACCAATCGGATAGCTCAGATTTACCCCGGGGAAAGTGGAACAACGACGCCATTTTGGCAGTAGAATGAAAGAGCGCAACTCAAGAGGTCGTATCTGGTCCAGCTCTACATATTTCTTAGTTTGAGGAAATCAAACTTCAACATTTATTATAAAATGTGTATTTCAGGACATTGAGTGGTTTTATATTCCTTACTGGCGTAAGTAGTGTCAATCATTCAATATGTATTTTGAATAGAGCTCCCAACCCTAGTCGCAGCAGAACTAGGTTCGAGGATTTGAGTCAATTTGCAAAAAAATGTCTTACACCTCAAACCATGTAGAGTAGAAAATATTCTTGTGTTGGAAAGCATTTAACTCAAGGAATGCTTATGATGATAAAGAAATCAAGGACAAATCTGAAGAGATGGGTAAATGTCGTCGAACCCAAAATAAGACTGTAACTTAAAGGAAGGAACACGGTGGAAAACGTATGGTAAAATGATGCCGTGACCACTTCTCTTTAAAAAGCAAAAAACCCACCACTATAAGTCAAACAGAAAATAGCGAAGATGGACCAATAAATGGAAAATTACATAGCAGCAACTACAACAACAACTATTCAAACATGGAGAAGTGTTCGACAACCATACAGAACAGAAAGAAGAGAATAGCATTGAGAGACCTCGCTTCAGAATTAAAACGTTGTAGAAGCTACGCAGTCGATTTCCCTTGCATAAGAATAGTAGACGGATTGGTTGCAAAAGTTTATAAGATTGAAATAAAAGAGATTGTTGAAATCAAGCTACAACCATTGAAAGTCAAAGAAGGGAGACCAAAATTGAACTTGAAACAACGAACTGCGCCTGCAGTCACTAGAAAAGAGCCTCAGACAGAGAATGTCGCAGTACAAACGGAAGACAGGTTTAAGAAAAGTCTAATTCCAGTCAGGATAAAATCAAGACAAGTTACAGAGGACTTACTTGATTTGTGCAGTGTTGAAATGGTCGATAATACAGAAAAGAAGTGGAAGAAAGATTTAGAGAGAGAGATAGAAGATGGCAGCAAGCAAATCAGATAGAGAAACAACACCAAACAAAAGCTCACGTAAAACAAATCAAAATTGATAATCACCGACCCATTCCGCCTCTGACAACAAATACAAGACCAGTCAGAAAGGCCACCCTAAATTACAATCCATCCAGTACAGATTCATCTAACATATCAGAGTCAGAGACGACAGACTCTGATGAGACCACTGAAGGCTACTTGTCAGACGAACTTGATCATACAACAGACGAAGAAGGCAGAAAATATTACTGGCCGAAAACTGATAAGACAAAGCACAGCAAAACAAAGAAAATTGGCGGAATAGGTCAACCTACAACAGAGGAGCTGACGGCAGAGATAGACGTTATCCTGAGAGATGGTGACTTTGCCGTCCTCTCAATAAGGCTAGTGTATGAATTGCTGGAGAACAAGTTTGCTGTTGATTTATCTACACGCCGAGAAGAATTTCGAGAATTGATAGAAATTGCACTTACACGGTATGAACACAAGATGATCACTACCCCACACGAGAATCAGTTTCCAGCAGCACCCACTAACACTCTGGTTCCAGATGAAGAAATTTGTAAACAAACCACCAACACCCCATACGAGAAAAATTTCACAGATGTATCCATCAGGCCTATTAGAAAGCCAAAATATCGCTATAGACCCACAAGTTACATCTCCCTTAACAACACAGACACTCACGAAATACCAGAACAACTTTTTCACACCGACGAAATATCCAATATTCGCCCTGTTCAAACGTACGGTGAGATGATAACCAACAAGTATGAAGGAGACTCTGGTATAGATTCGCCTGGTCCTCGTTGCAAAACGGATACATCATTTGCTGGTACTTCATCCCCGGAGATTCAAGCAGCTGGCAAACGTACCTGTTTTTCTTCAGCAGATGACTCACCTCCTGTCGTTAAATGCATGAAATTGCCACAAAAGGAAATCAGACGACAGATTCGGAAGAAACGCTATAATGTTCCAAAACCAAGCCGAGAAGTGTTAGCCTCATCTCAACTAGTCAAAAACAACAGTGTGCAAATTACTGTGCCCATTGTAACCGGTGCTAACGTTCAGCACAACCAGGTCAGAAGAAAAATCAAGGCGAAACATATACCTGCCTCAAAACCAACAGATGTTCCAGCCATACAAACCCTAACCACAGTGAAACCATCACCGCAATCAAATGATGTTAAGCCATCACCGCATTCGTCAATGTCCTCGGTGTCCCAACAATCAGCAAATGCAGTGTCGTCGCCTATCACACCCGTCACCACTGCTACTCAGTATGATGCTCGCCTAAGCAGTCGGGACATTGCAAGGTTAGAGATGGTGAAGGAACTAG
Organism: Oreohelix idahoensis; assembly: GCA_024509875.1. Taxonomy (NCBI): domain Eukaryota; kingdom Metazoa; phylum Mollusca; class Gastropoda; order Stylommatophora; family Oreohelicidae; genus Oreohelix; species Oreohelix idahoensis. The sequence continues at coordinate 106,503 of JAMPIV010000482.1, forward strand.
CGAAGCTGTTCTGAAAAACACGCCCAGGTGTTTTATGTGTTCGCAAATCCGAACACGGTCAACGCATATGTGAAAAAACCTTTTTAACAATGTACTAACTCTCCCCATGTACTCTATTTTCAGTTTTTGACAGTTCAAATGACTTGCTTACAGACTAAGATGTCAAAGCCTCACTGAGAAAGTTATTTTTTCCAGCCTTAGAATACTGATGCCCAGAAAGAAATCAAGACCAGCACACGGAGGATTTTCTTTAGATAGCATAATTGTGAAATAAAAATGTTAAAACAATTGATAACACACGGTGTTACGAGTTTACAGACACCCTTATTTAGTTACATACATTTTCTTAATATTTAGAATGTTACACAACTTTACCTATAACACATGTGTCACACTATCCTGTTGTAACATTCATCTCCACTTTTGTAACTGATCATATTCCACGCTCCATTCACCAGCATTCTCATGCAGACACTTTACACCAGTAGTTTTTTTTTCTTACCTCATACTAATATTTCTTTGATCTATATTATGCTAAACTCCTTGATATCTGCCACCTTGATCAATCATACTGTTCCTACTATGACATCTCTTAACAGCACATAATTCATACCCAAAACTAGTATTGTAGGTTATGCTATTTTTCTCCACAGGATTATTTATTTTCAAATGTACATTATTATTTTAGACCCAGATGTATATTGGTACTGTCAAGAATTTTAAACATTCTCCTAAAGAGATTTCATATCCCAACCTTGACTCTCTATAGTAAGATTTTCTTCACTCCACTGTTACAACATCTTTAACTTACTATTTTTCCTCTCCACTATATTGAGACGACATTCTAGACTTGTGATTTTTTAAAATCCCAATCATATTCATTCCTTGGAATTACAATCATGTTGTAATCAGGAGATCCTTGATGTACCCTTTCCTCGCCACTTATTGACAACAGACACTGCTACAACATTCCTTCTATTCTAACCTAAACTATTACTTGCAACCCTATTGGTTAGGATTTACTATTAGAATATCTAGTGTTTAGTGAATTGATTTTTATCATTCTTTCGTACTTGTGATACAAACAGAAAAGATTTTGTTGATATCACAAGTACCCCAATGACATTTGCGCATGCTGATTTTCTGCAAATGAACAATCCCTTGAGAGCATTAGTATATGCTAACCCCAGATCGAACAAATTGCACCTATTTGTTGATGATGCCTTTGCCCATGTTAAAGAAATAGCATTTGCACATGCTGACCTAGCAAATGAAATACCCCATTACCGCATGATAACCACTAATGACACATGAGATGAAGAAGCAACAGGTTATGTATGATGAAGATGACATTTTATATTAAGGTGAAACTTTATGTTGTCACAGCTGAGATTTTGTTGTAATGTTTATGCACAAAATCCCCCACATTAACATTGGAGGAGGAATAATCTTAGTCTTTCGTGGTTACGAGATAAGACAAGGATATAATAGAATATTTGATGAATACCATGGAACAAATCAGAGCAGATGATTGTTGCACATATGAGGACCATATTTGAAGTCATTATTGAAGGATTATCAGTAGACAAGAGACATAAATGAAGTATGATAATCCCATGGAACCACAGGTACTAAGGACACAAAATGGAGAAAAAAAATAATGACTGAATAATTGCTACGCCCAGAGGTAAAGGAAATAGAGATGCATCCGCATTTTGGAGAAGATATCTCTTTGATTTTTGCTTATTGCCTTTGTAATATGAACATTGTTGTATAACAAATGACTATTCCTTATCACGAATTACAGAATATTGTAGATTCCTCACGATCAATTGATTATTTTCTTCCTTTCTATGTCACATTTTTTGAGTGATGACCCCAAAATTTTTTTTCATCTCATATTGTCAAAAGTTCTTACATCTCAGTTGATAGTTCCATAAATAATTGTTTGATGTGTTTTGCATAAAGGTATTGCTAGATAAGGTACATAGGGAGTTACTAAGGATAAATTCTTAAGATAACAGGAGGACTAGAATAGACACAATGATATTGGAACACCATAAATGATACATTGGTGTTATGAAAAAAAAAAGAGGAGACAAATATAAATTGTATACAAGGATGCCTCGAGAGTGACAAGATGGATACATATTGTCAAGAGTATAAGCAGTTGTCTTAACAGAGAAAATAAAGTAATACGGAACCCAATGTAGAAAATTCATGATGATTTGGAAACTATATTTTTCTTTTCCCTTATATTTCATAATATGATAGTAACACATTCGTCTGTTGGTTGCTGAATAATTTGATGTTTGAAAATTGATGTATGGTAAGTCAAAGAAGATCTTTGAAGAATAAATATATATATAAAATAATATTGCTAGGAAAGAGTTCACAAAAAAAAAAAAAAAAATACTGTATTGACAGAAAAGAAGGAATGATTAGAAATAACTGACTAATGGACAGGATCACCACCAGACGCACGGATATTGGAGACAAACATCACATATTTTGAAAAAAAAAAAAAAAAAAAAAAAAAAAATTAATATAGAACATTTTCTACAGTGACGGACTTAGAACGAGTTTATACACTTACCATTTGGAAAATGTCAATAACAAGGAAACATTCAGATAGATAAATAAGGATAAGCCATGAGGTTTTAATGCTTTTATTGTGAAAAATGATTACTTATAAAAACGATGCTGGTTGTATTATCGTCTGATAAATATGCATATTATGTCTAGAGATATTTTCTACATGTAATAATGAGCAAGTGGCTCATTCACTAGAAAAAAAAAGAAGAAGAAGATGATGAGTACCCATGAAAACATCGGCTATTCTATGAAAGTGGATTGCCATTACCATAGGAATTAGAGATTTTGGACATTTCTTGGAATATTGCAGAGTACTTGGGAAATAGAATAAATAAGTACGCCAGGAAAAAAAAAGATTTTTTTTAGTACTTGCAGGCTTTTAATATGGAGCAAATAACAGTACAGAAAAGAGATAACACCCCTACCACATCCAAGAGAATGTAATCAACTATATTTTTGAATGAAATGTAATAGATTATGATAATCCAGCCAAGTTCTGCAAATAAGATAGTTTATTGTTCATTCCCCAGTGTTGCCACTCGTCACATTTTTTTAGTGATGACCTTATGATTGTTTTGCAGATTTTGTTGGGCAGTGTTGCCAATTTGTAAATTTGGTGAAAAATATTATGATGTGATGAATAAGTTACACTTTTTGAAGTTGATGTCCACTACTAGTTTTTTTTACATAGCAGACGACCTCATATAGACATAGGACCCCAGTATAGGAATTAAATTAAATTTTTTGGAAATATTTTTGGACTTAGAAAAATTTTTGAACTTTAAATTTTTCTGAAAATTTTTTTTGAACTTAGAAATTTTTGGGGATGGATTTTTGTTATTGATAGTACTCAAATGTCTCCCTACGGGATACATTTGCGGAGTCCCGGGATCTATATGTGGCCGTGTACATAGTTGTTCCTTTGGAAACAGACTATATTCTTACAAGACAGAGGAAGCACAGACCACCCCATAATTTTATATTTTATGAGAAACAGAAAATAATAAATAGTGTCACATATTTAGGGTAGAGTCGCTTCTTCACGCCATTTCTAATAATTGGGTGATTTCCCCTGACCAATCGGATAGCTCAGATTTACCCCGGGGAAAGTGGAACAACGACGCCATTTTGGCAGTAGAATGAAAGAGCGCAACTCAAGAGGTCGTATCTGGTCCAGCTCTACATATTTCTTAGTTTGAGGAAATCAGACTTCAACATTTATTATAAAATGTGTATTTCAGGACATTGAGTGGTTTTATATTTCTTACTGGCGTAAGTAGTGTCAATCATTCAATATGTATTTTGAATAGAGCTCCCAACCCTAGTCGCAGCAGAACTAGGTTCGAGGATTTGAGTCAATTTGCAAAAAAATGTCTTACACCTCAAACCATGTAGAGTAGAAAATATTCTTGTGTTGGAAAGCATTTAACTCAAGGAATGCTTATGATGATAAAGAAATCAAGGACAAATCTGAAGAGATGGGTAAATGTCGTCGAACCCAAAATAAGACTGTAACTTAAAGGAAGGAACACAGTGGAATGAGAAGGTTCGCCATATTTGACAATTGAGTAGGCCTATGAGACAAAGATGCAAAAAGGGATTTTTGCATCGATGAAAGCATCTGATGAGATGATAGAACTTTATTATGCTTATTATTGTAAAAATGTTCTGAATTCCAGACTTTGTTGAAATTTAAGTTTCATGCTGAAAGATATTAAAAGTTTTGCATGAAATCGAACGCTGTTGAAAAGGTGAATTACTACAGTTTTGAGATTTAGCTAAGAAATCCATCCATTTCAATTAAATTCGCTACATCAACATCTAAGAGAAGAAAATCGAACCTGGTAACACAAATTTAAGAGAGAAATCTAAATCTCTGGTGATTAGGCCAGTTAAACATCTGCTCTCTGTAAAGTAAACTGAAAATACTGCATATACCGGCACTGCCACATGATGGTAATATGGTGCCGTTCCAGTCCTAAGGAACACCTGCCCCGGCCACAGAAGAACATAGGTTAGCTGAAGAGTTAGAAGAAGCTATAGAGATGAAGAAATTAGAGTTGGATAGAGAGGCAGAAAATAAACGTTTACAAATAGAGGCTGATAGAGAGGCTGAAATTAAGAGGCTGCAGTTGGATGAGAGAAAGGTTGAGGCTGAAGAAAAACGACTGCAAAGGGAAGCAGTGGCAGAAGATAAAAGTTTGCAGAGGGAGCATGAGTTACGACTAAGGGAGTTGGAGTTGCAAGGCCATGCTCCTGAAAATGGTCACAGCCCCTCTACCTCTGATATTACTGCTAGTCAGGGGGCCTCCAACTCAGCTATGGGGTTTCACTTAGATTATTTTGTTGAGAGAGGTGATGATATTGAATTATATTTAAGTAGATATGAGGTATTAGCTACAACTTATGGGCTAGAAAAAGAAAGATGGAGCTTGAAGTTATCCAAAGGTCTTCGGGGAACAGCTTATGAAGTTTTTTTCCAAAATGAGCAGGGATGACCAAGACAATTATGACTTGTTAAAGCAGGCTCTATTGTTAAGATACGAAAAGCATGGTGAATTTTACAGGAAAAAGTTTAGAAATGCCAAGCTACTGTCGGGTGAGACTTATCACCAGTTCTCTACACGGTTGGAGACTTACTTGGAGAAATGGACTGCTCTGGGGAAAACCCAAGATCTTAAAGAAATGATCCTTATTGAGCAATTGAGAGAGTCCATGGCTCCAGACTTGAGAAAGTTTCTCGTGGAACAGGGTGCAGAGAGGCTGGGGGAGTTACTTAATGTCGCTGAGAGGTATCAGGCAGCCCAGGCAGAAGTAGCTGGCGCCAAAAAGAAGAATGTAGAAAATTATAGGGCCCCACAAAACTCAAATAGATTTGATAATAAAGATCAGGGTAACAAGTTTAAGCAAAATTTTTATAGGCCACGCAATGATAATAAACATAAAAACTCACAGTTCAATGACAGGAAATATGAGGAAAGAAAACCCCTTTATCAAAATAGATACTATTGCAAATGGTGTAAGAGAGAGGGTCATGACACCACATTTTGTACAAGGAAACCTTCTGGATGTGCTGCGATGAAGTTGGGGAAAAAGGAAGAAAGGGTAAAACCTACTGGACAGCAGGAACCTTATCATCCCCCAGTATGTGAGGACGTGGTATGTAATGGAGTCACAATTAGGTGCCTTTACGATACTGGTTTGGATTTCGATTCCATTGTGAGTGCACACTTGGTGAACCCGGATCAGTATACCACAGAAACAGTGGAGATTCAAAGGGCGACCAAGGACCTACCACTCATGACACTTCCCATTGCAAGGACAACCGTGAAAACTCGCTATGTGGAAGGAATAATCAGAGCAGCAGTGATAGACGCACCCATTTACCCTCTGATATTGGGATGTCGTTATGTCTTGGGGAATACCAAGAGACCTGTGGTCCTGGCAGCAGTCCAGACCCGTTCACAATCCAGAAAGGAAGAAGATGAGCCAATAAATACTCATCCAGAGGAGATGAGGAAGGCACAGACTGAAGATAGGACACTCAAGCCTTGCTTTAAGAAATTATGCCACACACCTCCAAGCAAAGGGGATTATTATATGAAGAACAAATTGTTGTATAGGAAGACCGGAACTGGAACAAATGGTCACAGCCAACTGGTACTTCCAACTTCATATCGGGAGAGAGTGTTGGAATTAGGACATGCAGTTCCCTTTAGTGGTCATATGGGGATCAGCGCAACCGGACAGCGTATAGCTTGTCATTATTTCTGGCCCGGGATAACGGAGGACATAAAGAGATATGTAAAATCCTGTCCAGAATGTCAGAGAGTAGCTCCGAAGCATTGGACTGCTCCAGCAACTCTAGGGGAAATGCCCATAGTGGGAACACCTTTTGAGAGAGTTGCAGTGGATATTGTGGGACCTCTCACTCGGACCAAGAGGAGGAACAGTTACATCCTTACTCTGGTGGACACTTGTTCTATGTGGTGAGAGGCGGTAGCCCTGTCGTCAATCGATTCGAAACATGTGGCAGAGGCATTACTTACTATATTCACAAGGTTAGGATTCCCGCATCAAATCTTGACTGATAATGGCTCTCAGTTCAAAGGGAAACTAACAGAAGTTTTTAGGTTATTTCAAGCCAAGCACTTTCATTGTAGTCCGTATCACCCCCAAGGGAACGGCCAGGTAGAGAGGTTCAATGGGACTCTCATTTCTATCCCGAGAAAGCTGGCACATGAGAAACCTGATACGTGGGACCAATATTTGCCCGCTGCATTGTTTGCTTATCGGGAAGTTCCACATAATTCAACCGGGATGGCTCCCGCAACCCTGTTATTTGGGAGGCCAATAAAAGGTCCACTGGAAGCATTGTTAAGGACGTGGACAGTTGAGAAGGCAGAAGAGACTGTTACCTCATCATACCAATATGTGAACGAACTGACCACTCGTTTAAAAACTAGATGGAAACTGGCCAATGAAAATTTGAGACAAGCCAGGAAAAAGTATGCTGCTTATTATAACAAAAAAGCGAAGGATAGGGAGCTTGCTGTAGGGGAGACGGTGCTTCTTCTATTACCAGGCAGCAACAATAAACTTCAGATCGGATGGCAAGGTCCATATACAGTTTTGGAAAAGGTATCCAGAACAAATTATAAGATAGACAAGAAGGGAAAGGAAAAAGTCTATCATGTGAACCTTTTGAAGAAATATCTGGACAGACAAATCCAGGAAGGAACACACTTAATGGCCTTGTCAATTGCAACCGAAATGAAAAATGACCCTCTCACCTCATTTGAATATCCACTGAAGCCCAGTGAAACGTTTGAACAGGTGAAGATCAGTAATCACCTGACAAAAGGACAGAGGGAGAGGATTCAAAATGTCCTGGAGAAACATACAGACGTGTTAACGGATAAGCCGGGGCACACAAATTTGTTGGAATATGATATGAAACTACTAGACCCAACACCTATCTGTATGAGGCCTTATTCTATTCCTTTCGCAAAGGAAAAAGCTTTGAAAGAGGAGATAGATTATTTGTTACAAGAAGGGATTATTTCTCACAGTGAGTCTCCTTATAGTTCCTGTGTGGTTTTGTTGCGGAAACCATCGGGAGAACATAGACTGTGCATAGATTACAGGAAACTGAATGCTGTCACAGAAGATCAGGTGGATCCATTACCTGATACTACTCAACTTTTTGCCAGGCTGAACAAGGCAAAATATTTTTCCAAGGTGGATCTTAGCAAAGGCTATTATCAAATTCCAGTAAAGCCTGAGGTTCGACCTTACTTAGCCTTTAGCACCTCGGAGGGTCATTATGAGTTCAACATGTTACCGTTTGGGTTGAAAAATGCCCCGAGTGTGTTTTCTAGGATGATGCGAAAATTGTTGGATCCCCTGAAAAATCTATGTATCTCGAATTTCGTGGATGATATCCTCATTGCTACTGAAACTTTTGAGGAACATGTTAACTCTTTGAATATGCTGTTTGATAGACTCAGAGAGGCTAACTTGACTGCTAGACCAACAAAATGTTGTATTGGGTGTAAAGAGTTGGAATTCTTGGGACATACCGTACATCAGGGTAGCATGACCCCTGACCCCAAGAATCTGGAGAAACTGAAAAGAGTACCTAGGCCACAAACAAAGAAAGATGTGCGATCTTTTGTGTCGTTGTGTGGTTTCTACCAAAAGTACATTAAACATTTTAACTCTATATGTGCTCCTCTGACGGATTTAACTCGAAAGGGACAACCTGATACAATAAACTGGTCCGCACAGTGTGAATTGGCTTACCAGGAGTTAAAAGAAAAACTCACAAGCAGGCCAGTATTGCAATTGCCTGACTTGAATCAAGAATTTGTCGTGAGAAGTGACGCAAGCATCGTGGGCCTGGGCGCTACATTGTTGCAAAGGTCCTCCTCACAAGATGGGGAATTGAACCCAGTCGCTTATGCAAGCCGCAAGTTGAACAAGGCGGAAAAAAATTATTTAACAAGTGAGAAAGAATGTTTGGCGTTAATATGGCTATACAAAAATTCCAGATTCATTTATATGGCAGGTCATTTGTGGTCCAAACAGATCATTCACCTCTCGTATTCCTATCACAAGCCAAGCATGAAAATGCCAGATTATTAAGATGGTCATTACTATTACAGCCATATTCATTTCTGATTGAATATATTCCCGGCCCTCAGAACGTCGGTGCAGATTTTTTGAGTAGACATCCGTGTGATGAAAGTCAGAAAGAAATGTAGGACTTCATTTGCGCTAAGTTATCTCACAGATTGTAACCTGCAATGGATGCATGTTTTAGGAAGGGAAGTGTGTAGCGAAATCTGTGAGATGATCGCTTATTTCAGTAAGATTCTAGTCCTATGATAATAAATACACCCGCCCTCGGGTGTCTGACTATTTTCATCAACACGCCAGTAGAGCGCTGCCTTTTGTGCAATGGAAATGCTTAAAAAATGACCCGCCGTAAAAATCTAACACGCTTTTAGTTTCGGTTTAGAAACGTACAATAAACATTTTAACATCTCGCCGATCTGCTGCACGAAACGGCGGAAAAAGCTTGTAATTAACGATTTGCCAACTGTGTGACCAAACTGGAGTTTGAATTAACGTAATATGTTAACTTTAACACTAAAATTTGTAATAATTCGGACATTTCCCAGTAGTAAGAACGAGACGATTGTAATAATTAACGCCAACACTACCAAAGTTTTGAAAAACCCCTCTTCGCTCTGCGAGCGGTCTCTTTAATATATACACGCTGTGGGCAAAGCCAGCAGAGACAAACACACAGACAGTTTTCCACTTCCTCCTAGCGGTAAAATTCTGACGTCACTCAAACTAGTTGGTTTATTTGAATAATGAGAGAAATGATAGAGACAGGGGGAGATGGCCGACTTGTGTAAAAGTTATATTTGACGATTGACAGTGACAAAATTGAAGAAAATCTAAACCATAATGAAACTGACCATAAAAATCATATAGTAGAATAGCTTAGTGTCCCCTGAGCAAAAATATGTTTTAAAAAATATGGTAGTCCAAGTATTAGCCAAGTTATTGAGAAAATACTATATGTCTAAGAACGCTTAGACGAACAGACTGTTGTTCTTGCTCGTTACACATAACGTTATTGGGGACGCTAGTTTAAAAAAAAGAGGCATTGGAGTAATTCAAATCCTATTGGTTGGTATAAGAGAATAGGAGTAAAAGGGGGGAGATAGGAAAAATGTTAACTAAAACTAAACATCTTTTTCTATTGGCATAACTAACGCAGACTGACCAATGGACTAAGAGGATTATAGTTTGTTTGGAGTTTTGGTTTTGTTTTTTCAAACTAAATTCAAAAAGTTGTAGTAGTGCCTGCTTTCATTGGTCGGCTCTAATAGATATTGGCAAGAGGCATAGTGGTCTCGTGGCCATTTGACTAGAAAATTTTATACAAACAACTACGTTGACAGCAGATGTGATAAATTGTAAAATTAACTACTAAATTCACAATCTGGACGAGGCAGAGCAAAACTGAGGCCATATTCTTTGCCAGTCAACGTTATTTGTGACATATTTCTTTGAACTAGTGGTAAGAATGCTTTACGTATTTACATGCTTGTTTAAAACTGCACAAGTTAAATACTGCTATGGGGAAAAGTGAAGGACATGCCGGGAGCAAACATTATTGAGTCCTCACATTGAACTGTATTTGACGGTTGCATATTATTATGATTTTGTATTAACTATTTTGTATTGGAAGATGTTAGGAGGCCTCAGTGTTCCATGAACACTCTTTAACATGCCTAGAGCGTTTATAAGTTAGAAAAGAAAAGAAAAATCATATAAAAGGAGATGTGGTTACTCCACGTTATTGTATTGAAGCAAACTAGGTAAAAGTACTGTGGCGTATCTGCCATAGGGACCTGAGGTGTGGTCACAGAAAGGTGTGAGTCATATAATTAGGGGCTGATGCACATGAATGCACACGAGGCTGACCCCATACCTTCATGTATACATAGGGATAAGAAGTTGTGATCAGATATGAAAAGGCCAGGGTGTCTTTTTATTGCAGAGTTTTTATTTCCTGTTACCATCCGGTGACAGGAAACCTGATGAGTGAGTGAAACGTCTCCATTCTAAAGTTGCTGTCAGCTGATAGCCTGAAGGAGCTTGTGTGTGGGTGCTGATCTATTATATCTGCAACGACATCCTGACTTATTATCGTCATACCAAGAATCCCAGGTGACACGTTAACAGCTGGGACATCTGACACTTCAGCATAATAAACTGGTTCTTATCAAAATAAAACTGAATTATATGGGGAATGACGAAAACAACAGCTCCTCATAACCAATGACTAATACTAGCAGTTATTAAAGTTTTAGTCTGTGAATACACCTACAGGAACTCTATATAATAACATTACATTCATAGGACCAAGAGTCCATATTTTTTTAGTTAAAGTATTATATGTAAATATATTTCCTCATTTTCAAAGACCTGTTCAAAAGAGATGGCGGGACAGGCAGATTAAATTGTACAAAGAAAAAAACATTCCAATTTTAAAAGAAAACTTTAACCACAGTCTTATTTATTTTCTTATAGTGAGTTAAAGTGTATTGTGTTGATGTACCATCATTTTCATTTCACCCCTAGACACTAGAGACATCATACACCAGCCACTAGAATCAAAATACGGACTGTGTGAGATCTAGGGAGGTAGCGTTAGGTTCCCTGATATATATATATATATATATATATATATATATATATATATATATATATATATATATATATATATATATATATATATATATCATTATCATCATCATCATCATCATCTTTTTTAGAGTCAGGGACCTACATGTGCTTGACCTCACACAGTTTACACAGACACAACTATCTTTCTTGTTAGGAATAACATCTTAACCTCCCCAGCAAAAATTACATTTGCTACAACAATATAAATTGATTATGTTGTCATTTATGATTACACTTATTTGAAAAGTTTGAAGCTTCCATTAATTTTAAAGTGAATATGTTAACATCGACATTTGCACTGGTTTGAAACTGTAAGTATTATAATTAAAAAGTACATCATTTCTTTCATCTTTCCCTCCCTGCTCCATATGGAACTTGGGATTACTGATGCATTTAGGTCTACTCAAGAAACTAGCAATAAAGCAGTCGCCAGCCCGTGCAGGGGTGGTTCATAAAATCATCATTCTATGCACTGAGGTTGCCAACCTCAAATGACTGGGACATCCACTACCGATTTTCACATATTAATATTCACATAGTAATATATACATATTGGTTTATATGTTAGTAATGAAAATATAGAATGTAAAATGACAACTTACGCCAATCCTGGCTCACAGACATTTTTCTCAGATGAATGAAGTTAAGGCACTAGCCGATGCCTTTTTACACGTTTACTTGGGGTTTTTTTTTTAACTTTATTTCCCTCTCTGACTCCATGTTGCTAGAGATTTCCTGGGCTGTTTTGTAAGTCCTGATAAATTCTCCAATAATAAGGTCCGATCTGATAAAATGAAATTCTGAATTCTACTAATTCTAGTCTTCACTCTGGCATGTCTGGTTGTGTCGTCTTGGCAAGCGATCTTCACATTGTCTTAACACTGAAACGTGTCAGGTTATAGTCACTATCCTGCCCCCGCATCTGTTTGTGACGAGGCTAAGAAAGCGCCAATCGTTTCAAACAAAAAGGTTGGGGGGGGGGGGGGGGGGTTTCAAAGTATTCCTGACATGGAAAATTTTGAGCTTAATGTAGAAATCAAGTCTTCCGTATATGGTATTATTCTTCTTCTTCGTTCGTCCTAAAAAGGACGTTGGTTGCGTTGTGTCCTTTTACAGCGGAGCTGCGATATTTGCGCCTTTCGGTCGACACATCCGACTTCAGCACAGCATTTTTGGGACCGGGTTGGCCTACACTCTTCGATCCCTACTCACTCAGCGAGACTGCAGTGATGCAGCCTGTTTCCAGGACCACCACTTGGAGGTGGAGTAGGGTCTTGGTCAGCTCAGGTTCGCTGACCCTGACGCAAGCAGTCTAGCTATGGGTCGTTAACTGCATTTCTCACTGTTGACGCGTCTGAAATGGTATATGGTATGAAACTATCCGATCCCAAGCAGGCGAACTCACCAACACATTTATAAAGTCATACGACAATATGTTTCAGATGTAACAAAGTATTACTTTATCGAAAGTAATCTTGTCATAGCAAGTCGGACAGGAAGTGGTTAGGTCATCGTTGTCTGTCCAAAATGTGTTTCACAGACGAGTAATCTTGTTCTCTCTCGCTTAAGCACACAACTCTACACGAAAACAAAGCAGACTAATATAGCTTTACCTGCGCTTAATCTCAGCAAAGCTGTGCTGCTCCTAGCAAATGTGAGGTATACAGCAACAAGGAGTGTCAAATATTTTGACAATATCAGATATCTACTGCCTAGCAGAGAAAGAAAAGGGTGCGACCCGGAAAAATGGCAATAAAATCAGTACAACAAATGTAACTGATTACTGCCGTAGTGAAAGAGAAATCCAGAAGAGGTCGCCTTAAAATCCATCTCGTGACAGTAGCGCTCGTAGAAACATTCCTAAAAGATGTGGACTCGCACAAAAATCTTACAGCGGCGTACACAAAGTTGGATAACAGGTAGTGATATAAAATAAGTATACACAAAGTTAGTTAGCCTTTTACGACATTGCCAGATGGAGCAGTAGTCATTTTCTTTCTTTGTCTTCTCAGAAACCCGTGGGAACCACACAGGCACGCTACAGTATACCCAGCTATTAATGGGAAGTTGACTTTGTTCTTGAGTTTAGGGACGGCAAAGGTAAAGATGAATGGAACTGGATACCCCACCTCGTGAAGCGTAGACTAATTATATCATCATCATCAGCCGGGGGTCGGAGTGGCTATGAGGTATGGCGCCTGCCTCGAGTTCTGGAGGTACCAGGTTCGATTCCCAGATGAGGGAATATAATTTATGGACATTTTTTCCAGAATCAGTGATCCTAATGATGTCATACTCCCTCCCTGATCTCATGTGTAGTGAGATCGGATGCCTAGCCTTCTCGGATAAGGGCGAAAAAATTAGGAGGTCCCGTGTGCAAGTTGCGCACGTTAAAATTCCCACCGCAGTTGTAAATCGTAAAGAGTAGGCCTTTCAGGCCGCTGCCCTGACAAAATTTAAAAAATAAAAATTAGAAACCTATCGACCACAAAATATTTATAGAATGTGTGATTCCTATATACACACATTGGGATTCTCACCGGTGCTACTGAGTTCGTGCACTGTGCTGAGATCCTCCTTGTGTGATCTACGGGAGGAGATCGGAGCACTGATGGAGTTGTGCGTGTGCAATGAAGATAGTCCTTAAAACCAAACTATCATCAGCCGCCATCTTCTGCAACGAAGCTCAGCTGCAAAGGATTTTCAACGTTTTATGTCTCTTGTCTTGATGGTGCACTCTGGTAGACTCTTTCCTGTCTATTGTCTTGATGGTGCACTCTGATAGACTCTTTCCTGTCTCTTGTCTTGATGGTGCACTCTGATAGACTCTTTCCTGTCTCTTGTCTTGATGGTGCACTCTGATAGACTCTTTCCTGTCTCTTGTCTTGATGGTGCACTCTGGTAGACTCTTTCCTGTCTCTTGTCTTGATGGTGCACTCTGATAGACTCTTTCCTGTCTCTTGTCTTGATGGTGCACTCTGATAGACTCTTTTCTGTCTCTTGTCTTGATGGTGCACTCTGGTAGACTCTTTCCTGTCTCTTGTCTTGATGGTGCACTCTGGTAGACTCTTTCCTGTCTCTTGTCTTGATGGTGCACCCTGTTAGACTCTTTCCTATCTCTTGTCTTGATGGTGCACTCTGGTAGACTCTTTCCTGTCTCTTGTCTTGATGGTGCACTCTGATAGACTCTTTCCTGTCTCTTGTCTAATGGTGCACTCTGATAGACTCTTTCCTGTCCATTCGTGGATGATATCTTCCTTCTTAAAGCGCTGTCTTCCCTTTGCATTTTTCCTTTCAACTCTGCCGTCTATCATGGTCTTCTGCAAATATAGAGAAGTCTTTAACACTTCACTCTCCTACGGCAGCAACCACTATGGCCTATGGGTTAACCTTTATCCCCTTTTTATTTTAAACTCTAAATGAAAACATTGGTACGGTACACTAAGGCACAGTAAAGAAAATAAATTCATTAAGAGTCATGACTCATCAAAGTCCAGCTGTTCTCTGAAGTGTCATTTTTAGCTATAAATCAAACTTCTGAACTGGGTCGAGTTGTAAAGACGCTTGTATGCCGTGACCCAGAAAACGGAATTTGGGTTAGACTACTAGACGCTTATTGGCTGTGCCCAACGGACTCCCTGTTTGCGTGTGCCAGAAGACGTTTTTGATGGCTGGGTACCCTGACCGCATTTTCGCTAATGGTCGAAACGCTACTAAAAGTCTTGCTCAAAAATGATAATTTTTTGTCTCTCTTATTAACAGTGCATTTTCTCTGGTCATTCAAACGATACTAAAACTACAAGAGAAGAAAAATAAATAAATATATAAAATACAAGAACTTAGTAGACAAGCACATTTTTGGCCGTGTACAGCCTATGATTTTATATAAATAAAAACAAGAAATACGAAAAAACAAAAATAAGAAACAAATAAATGGGTTGTGATCCGATCCGTTTAAAAAAAAAAAAATTTCGACCACGTAGGTTATTTATTTACATTTTTACAATGATATACAGTACAAACAATCTGGATGTATATTTACTCACTTTTTTGTGTGTGCCATGATATACAGACGATGAACACATAAGAATTATGAGAAATGAATAGAAAAGGTATAATCTCACCCTCGACAACATCTTTTTTACAAGAAGAAAATACAGAAATACCAAATTCAAGGTCACGTGTAGTTACTAAAAGTCTCTCAAGAGACAAAAAAAAAAAAAAAAAAAGAATAAGTTTAATGAACTCTCGGACATCTCGTATGTGGCAACTAATACGAGATTGTCCATGAGGCGTTCCACCTCGGCATGCACAACAAATTGTCACAGAAACCACCACTGTAAGAGTATGTGACTCGACTGTTTGATGCAGGCTTCCTGCAAGGGGACCAGCTGTAATGGTGGCCGTATGCTCCATAAGGACCACAAAGGAAAATAGTGAAAAACAAGGAGTTTCAGAGATTAGAATAAGCATTTCCTTGTAGCAAGACGGCTCTGATATTGGACATCATATAGCAACAACCTTCTTCACGACACGAAATACTGCTCCCAGGTGTCAGGAACCTTGAGCTGACTATAGTTTTTATTAGGATCATTAATGTAGAAGCCCGAAGGCGAACGAAGAAGATATTGGAAATAAATTAGCTTCTTTTGTCCTGTGTTATTTAAAGCTGGCGAGAAAAATGTGTTTGCCTTTCACGTGGGTTGCACATGTTCATACATGCCACACCTCAGAGATGAAAAACCTTTACAAAAAATTAAAAAAACCTGTACAAAGACCCGCAAAACCTGTACAAAGACCCGCAAAACCTGTACAAAGACTGAAAAACGTAACAAAAGAGTTTATTCATGTAAAAGTATATTCAATTAGATGGTTCTGCACCATCATAGTGACATGCGGCCTTTGCCTTTTTAAGCATGTCTTCACTTGCTTTAAAACCTAAACAACAAGAGTTAGAATTTATTTTGCATAGTAAATACAAATATTAATAATCAATTTGAAAAATATAATTATTTGTAATTTTAATATTATATAATGAAATAGAATCTTGGAAAAAAATTAATACAATTTATGGTTGAAATGAAGAACAGTTGCTGTGTTTTCTATAGTGCCTTATAAAAGTACAGGCCTAAAGAGACCAGTAATAAGCATTATGGGTTAGGAATCTTAAATTTAAAATCTAATAAATTTTTTGCTAAAGCTGGTAATGAAAAATATAAACTAGCGCTGGCGTAATATTAGCCTGTATATTTTTCTACCGAACTTCAAAAATTGGAATAGCCGTTAAAGCCCAACTGGTAGTTTTTAAATAGACCTTCCCATACAAATTTTAGTGTCAATCAAACATTGATAGTAGGCTAATTAATTATTTAATAATTATAAATCATTGAATGACCGTAATGATGACCACCAAAGGCAAAATAACATTGTTTTTTAAAGAAACGAAATTAAAACTAAGAAGAGAAGTAGGCTAACTCCAAATAAACTTTTCTCTGATCGAGTTAAGATGTAAATTTTCCACGCTATTGTGGTTTTTTTTTTCTTTTCAGTTTCATAATTTGGTAATATCGGAATGACGTTCGCCGAATGCTCCGCGTGTATTTTCGTACCATTTAGATTTAGGGTTAACCCTAGCTGTAACCCTAATTATAACTCTAAATGGTACGAAAATACATGCGGAGCATTCGGCGACCGTCATTACGATATTAGGCTACCCATAATTTGTAGGCTATTGTATTATTTTTCAAATTTACATTTCTTACGCACTTTCTACAAGTTTTAGTGAAATCAAATAATATGTAGTGGTATCAGCCTTTTTTTTTTTTAACCAGCCGTAAATAATAAATTATGCTAAACCTTAGGGGAAAAGAAAGCATAGGCCTAAGTTATCTGACAGTTAAATCTAACTTCATCTAAACAATGTTATTGTAATATTTTTTTAAAAATGAATTACTTACCAATACTAAACTGGAAATTAATCCTAAACAATAGGCTCGACTCAAAAAAGATTTCAGTGCTGCGTAATCGTTCAAATAATCAGTAACCTCGCGCTAGCTTTAGCGAAAAATTGTGAATGAACACGCCACGCACATCCCGCGGCAATTGAAAAATAGGCAGCTTGATTTTCATTGGTTATTTTTTTTTTTTATCCACTTGGCTTAAAATCTCGCCGAATCTCATGACGCAAATTGTGTAGTGGCACAAGATTTATATGTATATTTAATAATTAGGCGAAAAAACCCGTACAGACCCGTGTACGGCCCGTACACATCTGAAAACGCAAACACCCCGTACAGATTATGGGTAAACCTTTAAGTGTGGCATGTATGCATGTTATCTATCAGTTACTAATTTTTCAGCCGCCAGTTTTGCAATGTTCTCTTGTAACATTAGTCTTGCTTGGTGACGCCGGCCACGTTAATGGTAAGAGAGATAAAGCACGGCACACTGAAGTGTATCACTACTGCACAGAAAAAAAATATATACAAGATTACTGATATACTCGTAGAATACAAGTGTTCGGAAGACACATGGTTGCCTCCACAATCCACAGCACTATTCAGGGGTGCACTTAAAGTATTTGGCACCTGGAACGATCCTACTTTTACTAACACCCCCCCCACTTTACCATAATTAAATTCACGGAAACATTTAAGGTGCCATTCACAAATTTCGTAACGCAAAGAAAAACAGGGAGGGGGTGTCGATATATTACACTTTGGTGCACGGGGTTCTGAAATGTTGTGGGTTTTTGTGAAAATGTAAAAAAAATTGCGTTACGTAATTTGTGAGCGGCCCCTGTTGTATTATTGTCTAATAGTATTCCCCCTTCCTGGCTGCCACCCGGGATGGACCGCTCTCTTACACCCACCTAGTACGCCACTGGCACAATTTAATCAGAATAAACCAGTAACATAAAACCGCAGTTCAGCAGTCGACGTCATCTCGTAGCGCAAAACCTTGGGCAAGACGCGCTTCTCCAATAGCTCTCAACCCAGCGTAAGCTTGCATGAGTTTGACCCAGTGAGGACCGACTAGGCTAGTAGGTCAGACAGGGTCGGGTCGCTTAAGGCCAATATAAAACCTGGCCCCATCTTGGGGGCCTGGGATGTGTTTGGTGGGCCAAAAATGAGCAGGATTCTCTGATGGTATCATTAAAATCACATATAGCTGGAGTTGTCCACAATCTTGCATTTTTGATTGTATTTCGGTAAGTATTATAGCCATTTTACGATGTGTTACATTAGCAGTGTGTAAACCAAATCTGATGTAATGTGTTAGACTTCATTGTCTGGTCAGTTAAAACTATAAATACAGTTTTAGACGAGATTTATTATTTCATTTTTATAATTCCACACAAGAACACATATTTCAAAATTATTATGGCTGCAATAGTAATAATAATAATAATATTAAAAAGTTCGGTTCTCTATGGTTGAAACAAACACCAATTAAAATTATGCAGACATTATTCGTTGCGGGACATAAGTCCAACGGCCATTTTGAGGAATTTGTTTTTAGTATATGTTTTAGTTTTCAAAATATTATATTAAAGGATTAGATTTAGCATTGGAAATAGCACTGCCAAGACTAACTGTGCATGGCAGTTTATTGTAATAAGCAGAATTGTTTTTAAGTCTCCTAGTACAAGTCTCACGTCCCTAACAGTAGCAATCAATCCGAGTCTCATTAAAAAAAATGTTAAACTGTTTATAGCCACAACCGTTTTTAGTCGAATAGTCACATCAATCAGTATTAATAATAATGAAAAATAATAAAGTCTGTTTTTGGTATTTTATTTACTGACTACTTTTGTTATATCTGATTTAAACTAAATCATTTTCGAATGAGTTCGTTATGAATTAGGAGTTGATTCGCCCAAATTGGTCCATTGGCAAATCCCGAGTCGAAAACTCGTTGAGTCGTTATCGTGACTAAAATCTAACTCGAGTAAGAAATAAAGAATATGTTAGCTCATGTAAACATTGCGTCTCACAATAATGAGAAGCTTTCTAGACGAGACGTCTGCATCAAGATGGACTTGAGAGAGTTGTTCAGTGTTACGTGGAACCGATCTTGTCATATGAAAGAAAATCATGCATACAGTAGGTAAGCAAATAAGAAGATCCACGGAGGTAACAATGATATGGTTTTTATATTAAAATATAAAGAACGCGATAGAGAGATAGAAGGACGAATTAGGATGTTCCAAAAAGCAGCCCGACGCCAAAATAATGATTTTGAACACATACCGCATGGAAGCAGTCCGAACTGTTTGGCATGATAAGAGACAAGGATTACTGATTACTATATATGTATGTACTGTGGGGAAAAAAAATTAAGAAAATTTGGCGGAAACAGAACACGACAGCGACAGAAGATAATGGACATCGTGGTATGGAAATAAATGGCAAGAACAGAATTGAAAAAAAAAAAAAAAGACAATTCTAGAGTCATTGTGGAGAGACATAATCGTCCACGCTGGTCATGGTAGTCATTGAAACTGTATAGAGCATAAGAAGAACTCGCAGCAGTGTTAGACAAATCGGATTTGGCAGAGCCACAAACTAACATTACACTGATTACCGATGATTTCTCTTCAAGGAACAATACCAATGTAAATCTGAAAAAGACCAGAAACTCTTCTGTATTTGAACATATGCCCTATATGTAACCAACGAACCGTGTGTCTATGTTGAATAGGACTCACCTGGCCAAAACGAAGTAGCACTCACGAGAAAATAAAAATAAAAAACAACATAAAGGGCAGGTAGAAAAAGACCTACAAAAGATTGTATAAATATATTCTTTGCGGAACTAAGCAAACTAAAAAGATAGACAACATTGACGACTTATAGTCAAGACAATATTGACGACTTGTAGTCAAGACAACATTGACGACTTGTAGTCAAGAGTCATAGACTGTCGTGCTCCGTTGACCAAGAGCTATGGAACTGATGAATGCGATAAGGTAAAGGATCGGTAAAGCGTAATACAGCCTTTGTTGTTATCAGGCGTTGATAGGGAGGAGGTCGTGAACAACGAACGCCCATTATCTTATAAGATATGCTGTTTACTGGAGGAAATGGACATGAATAATATCCTGTGAATACGAAGAAATCATAAATGCGCCCCCCCAAATTATTAGATGTGGGAAAAAAAGAGTTAAAAATTAAGTAGCACATTTATTAATGCCACGTAAGACACGTGATTAAAAATACTCGATTGTAAGAAATATTTTCGCATTTTAAGTAAAAAAAAACACGGATTTAATGACACTAATACAATAAATGGAACTATCAGTTCCTTCGTTTATTTTCGTTTTCGCTTCTTATGGAGGATGGAGTCGCGAACGAACGAACGAACGAACGAACTTTATTTTCAAAGGGTTAAGAATTGGGCACGCAGGCCCGTCTGACATTCTGCCCTTCCTCTCTCTCTCGTCATGTATACTAATATCCTTTCATCCTCACATTTACCTTAAGCATTATTAAGGCATTTATCATTATAAAAGTAATATTACATTTGCAATAATCATCATAATTAAAGTGTTTTAAAAATAAAATAAAAATAATAACAAAACCAAAAAAAAAAAAAAAAAACAAACACAAAAAAATTAATAATAATAATGAATTTGAAAAATAAATAAATAAATAAATTTAAAAAAAATAAATAAATAAATAAATAAAATAAAAATAAAAATAAATAAATAAATAAATAAATAAATAAAAAAAAACAAGACATAAGAATCGAATTCTTCGTACTGTAAATTAGTGATTTGAGACGTATTCAGAGGTATGTTATGAGAACTTGTAAAATGTTCATACGGTGTTCAACTGAATGACTCAGGGACTTTTTTTTTTTTTTAAATTTTTTTTTTAGGTTCATCAAGATGAGGTGGGTAAACAGTTACTTTCCATTTTCCTTTCCATTTCCTTTGCGTCCCAAACTCAAGACCAGAATCAGATTAGGTAGATAGTTAGATAGACATATACGAAAGCAATTAATTTGCCAAGGGTTGAAAATCGGACACAGTCCCCTCTTGCATTCTTCCATCCTCTTGCTCATCTTTTATTACTGTTACTCAACATTCTCCAGCGTACTGAAAGTATTAATTTAAGGACAGTGCAACATTACAAGGAAGTATAACAGCATACATTAACAGTACCTGATCATAAAATTAAGAATATAAGTTATTAAGAATATAATATTAAGAATAAGTATATTGTAATGAAAACTAGATCATCAGAGCCTCCATACAGTATATTAGATAAAAGTACAACACAATCAGTTAGGGTGGCATATAATCAGCACTCATAAAGTATTTGAACAGTATACGATTGTATGAGTAAGGACTGTACGTGTTTTTCAGGTCATTGGGAAGATTGTTCCAAAGATGAGCAGCTGAGTAAGCCAAACTAGTTTTAAATAGGTCAAGCCTGGGCTTGGGTACCTGTAATTTGTTTAAGCGCTGACTACGTCTGTCATTGTATTTTAAAAGCGGCCAAAGATACTTTGGAGCATTCTGTGACAGGATTTTGTGAATAAATTTCCCTTTGTTAAAGAGGAAGCGCTTCCTGAGGGGTAATATTTGAAGATAATTATATAAATCTATACAATGTGATTGGTGTTTATCAGCAACAAGGCGCATTGCGCGTTTTTGAAGCGAGTGAAGCCTTTTTGTGTTAGAGACAGAACAACCATCCCAGATTGTGGAACAATAGTCTAGATGCGTTTGTATATGAGATATGTAGAACATTTTCCTTACCTCTTCATCCAGGAAATGTTTAATTTTGGCTAATTGGTAAACTTTTTGTGCTGTTTGCTTTGTGAGTGCATGTACATGTGAGTTCCAACTTAGGTGTTGGTCAACAGTGATACGTAGAGTTCTGTGTTCATTTACGTTTTCAATTAGTGATGTTCCAATGAAGAGCTGAAGTGTTGTTTTCTGCAAGTTTTGTAGTTTTTGTCTGGTTGATATTAACATACATTTTGTTTTACTAATATTTATTTGCATGCGATTCTCGTTGCTCCACGTAATAAGATTATGTGTATCGTTTTGTAAAGATTGTTCTAGTGTGGTGCAACATTTATCACTAGTACAGTACAGTAATCGGCAAAAAGGTCACATGATGAGTGTTTGAAGTATAGAGGAAGATCATTAATGTATACGGTAAATAGAAGAGGGCCGAGAATAGAGCCCCGAGGAACACCTGTATGGACAACGGTTGGGTTCGACAAGGAATTATTGTAAGAGACTATTTGTTGTCTGTCTGACAGGAACGATTTAATTAACTTTACCAGCTTAATATTTACTTTCATTGTTTCTAATTTTCTGATTAAAATAAAATGATCTATCATATCAAATGCTTTTTTGAAGTCTACAAATATTGCTCCACATATATTATCGTTATTGATGTTTAGGTGCCAATTGTCTATCATCTTTGTTAAGGCTGTGTGGCATGAATGCTTTGGTCTAAACCCCGACTGACTGTCGATTAGCAGGTCGTTATCTACTAGGTGTTGTAGTGTTGTTTTGTGGATGTGTTTTTCCAGTGGTTTGGACAGCGACGATATAAGAGAAATGGACCTATAGTTACTAAGATTACTACTATCAGATGAACCTGGTTTGAGAAGTGGGTATACTTTAGCGCTTTTAAAAGCGGATGGAAAGTAACTCCTTGCGATACATTGATTATATATGTATGTCAGTGAATCACTAATAGCAGGTGCGGCAAAACGCAGTATTCGATTACTGATTCCATCAAGTCCCGATGAGTTATTATCTTTAAGGCCAGTAATATAGTTGTAAACTTCGTTAACTGTTATAAAAGGGATGTCGGGTGGAATTGTGTTAGTACATTTGTTCTCGCAGAACGTTGATAATTTGCTTAAGTCACAAGGGGGAGACGGAATGGTGGATTTTATATTGTTGATGTCTGCCTGAAAATGATTGCTGAAGTTAGTACAAGTAAGTGGCGTATTGGGAGTATGTGGGTCTGGAAAATTTCGTTTGTTCACTAAAGTGTTGATTGGCTTCCATATCTCTTTACTGTTTGTTTTACTCTGAACTAAATTTCTAAAGTAGTTTTTCTTTTCTCTGCGAATTAAGTATTGTACTTTATTTCTTGTTGTCCGATATGTAGTGATATCCTTATTTGCCGCTGTAGCTAGTCCTCTGTCAGGAAGCTTGCACCAATTACGTATGTGCTCTAGTAATGGATGTTTCAATAGCAGTTTGTTGTACGTGATGAGGTTGTCAGCCTCATTCATAACCACATATTAGTCACCTTGTATGACAGGCCGGAGGGAGCAGTAATCCAATTCTTCCTCTGTCTCAACAGAGATCTCCAACAACTACGCGGGGTGAAAGGAACCATAGTGAAACGTAAACATGTCCCCTGGATTCTTCGCGCTCGGCTTTAACGTTCATCCTATATATGTATATTTGTTTGTTCGGTTTTTTTGTTTGTTTGTTAATTAATGGATTAAAATTGGTTATAATTAGGGTGTATCGTGATGTAGAATTGTAGATACTGTGTTTACTTGCCGCCGTTCGATTACTGGTAACATGCTTCCTACTAATGTATTCCATAATGGATATATAAGCTCGAATCTATTACTTAATTTCATCACAGTATTCAGCTCTCTAGTTAGTTGGAAACTAAGCAATCGAGTGGATTGAAATCTACACCATTAGCCTTTAATACGCCGCCATGCAGAATTCTCTCTGTCTCTCTCGTCACACAACTGCGCCTCCTTTCCCCCCCCCCCCACACTTTTGTCATTCCTGGGTGCCTGATTTTTTGCGCACCAGTTGAGTGGTTCCTCTACATTTCTAAATGTAAGCTTCCTATATCGTCGGGACGTACGCGAAAATAGACTGTACAGACGTTGTTATTGTTGCTAAACTCAAGTTTCTGAACTTGTCGCTCATTCGCAGCCATTATCACGTTGAATAATCCTTGACATTATCTTATCTACAGTGGAGCGCTCTGTTAATTTTTCTGCATTTAAGGCCTTATACTCTTATACTCCCTCCACGATAAATATAAATAAATATAAATAAATATAAATAAAATAAAAGAGGATCAGAGATAAGAAAGCACATTTGATTTGAACATCTTTGTTTATGCTACAATACAGATAAGGAGAGATAATTCACATCGAAACATCCTTTTATATTGCAATGCAGATCATCAGAAGACATAAGTATTAGTAAAAAACGGTAGATAAACTTACTATTTACTTTAAAAAAAGAGCTTTCCTGGCCTTTTTTTGTGAAAAATTTCGAATCACAGCATGAAAATTAATTGTTCTGGCAATGTTTGATTCAATACTTCTTCTTCTTCTTCCGTCCTTAGCCACCGACCGTCAAAGCAGTCAGTGGCCATTACGCCTAGTGGCGTCTTAGGGCAACAGCAGATAGGTTTTCTTTGCCACTGTTTCCCATCACGCCTAGTGGCGTCTTTAGGGCAACGGCAAATCAACCCATTTGCTGTTGTTTCCGTAATCGAAGTGACTGGCAAACGGGTGATCAGCCCGTTGTGATTCAATACTTAGCCTAGCCAAATCCACAAGACGTTCCTGAGACATTGTAGACCTTAAATAATTCTTAATTAGCTTAAATTTGCTAAATGACCTCTCTCTCTAGAAGCTACTGTTGCTGGAATTGTTAATATTATTCTTAAGCTAACACAAACATTTGGAAACAGGTCACCAAGTCTGTATTCTGTTAACAAGTTCAACAGATCTAATGGCTTTAACTGTGCATTTACAAAATGTGCTTTATGTACTGAGGGTAAATGTTGCATTTCTTTTCCAAAATCATCACCATTAAGGCCAGCAGGATATTGTTCTGATAAAGATAAAGCTTTTCTCTCCACATCACATTGGGACATGGTGGGATATTTCCACAAGAAATCAAATTTTTCTGCCAAATGCTTAACAGCATTTAAGCGGACAGTTAATCCTGCTATAACATTTGTCTACCAAAACGTAAATCACACACTTTCTGAAGTAGGTCTCTTCAGGAGTATCATCTGTGTCATTCATTTCTTCCAAGTTAGCATCAGGCGTGCTGTCGTTATGCGGCCTTGCCCTCTTGTGCCTAACTCCATCACATCTACGGGAGAGTTTTATTTCTATATTTTGGTTTCATTCATTCATAACCCTCCACTCCCAAAGGAGCATAGGCCTTCAACAAACACATGCCAAGTCCTCCTGTCACGTGCCATCATCTCAAGTTCTTTCCATGTTCTCCTCATCATTTTCACCTCTGTTTCCAACTCTCTTCTCCATGTACTTCTTGGTCTTCCTCTGCCTCTCTTGCCCTGGGGGTTCCAGAACAAGGACTGCCTTGTAATGTTATCAACAGGTTTCCTCAGTGTGTGTCCTATCCATCGCCATCGTCTTCTTCTCATTTCTTGTTCCACTGGCACTTGTCTAGTTCTTGTCATCAGTTCCACGTTGGTAACCTTGTCATACCATTTTAATCCCTCTATTCTACGCAAGCACCCATTTATGAAAGTCTGTAGCTTTTTGGTTGTTGTCTTTGTTGTTCTCCATGTCTCTGAGCCATACAATAGGACTGACTTCACATTTGAGTTGAAGATTCTTATTTTCGTGTTGGATCCTATTTCTCTTGATCTCCATATATTTCCCAATGCAATGAAAGCTCCTCTTGCCTTTTGTATTCTTATTTTGATATCGCTGTCTGTCCCTCCAACTTTGTCTATATTACTGCCAAGATATGTGTATGATTCTACATCTTGTATTGGTGTTTCTTCAAGTTCAACCCTGTTATCATTACCTGCATTTATTCGCATTATTTTTGTCTTTTCCCTGTGTATTTTCAGACCCAATTGCTGTGACCTCTCATCGAGTGTTTTCAATTTGTCCTGAATCTGATTACGGCTATGGGACAGAAGAGCCAAGTCATCAGCAAAATCCAGATCATCCAACTGCTTAGTCAGAGTCCACTGGATTCCATTTCTGTTGTGTGTTGCCGATGATCTCATAACCCAATCTATTGCCAGCAAGAAAAGAAATGGAGACAAGAGGCATCCCTGTCGCACTCCTGTTCTTATCCCAAACGGTTCTGTAAGCTGTCCTTCGTGAAGAACTCTGCATGTCATGTCTTCATATGTTTTCTTTATTAAATTAATGATCTTCAGGGGAACTCCATAATGCCTCAACAATTTCCAAAGTGATTCTCTGTCTACACTGTCAAATGCCTTTTCGTAGTCCACAAATCCGATGTATAGTGGTGAATTCCATTCCAGACTTTGTTCAACTATTATTCTCAAAGTGGCTATCTGGTCTGTACATGATCTGTTTTGTCGAAAACCTGCTTGTTCATCTCTCAGTTTCTTGTCTATGGACTCTTTTAATCTCTCAAGGATAATCCTGTTTAATACTTTTCCTGGCACTGATAGTAACATTATTCCTCTATAATTTGTGTACTCTTGTAAATTTCCCTTCTTGGGCAACTTAACCAGATATCCTTCCTTCCATTCTGCTGGTATCTCTTCCTTTTCCCAGACTTTACCAAGTAATTTATATAACATCTCTGTAGCCGTGTCGATATCTGCTTTGATGGCCTCTGCTGGAATGCCATCAGGTCCAGACGCTTTTTCATCTCTTAGAAGCTTTATGGCTTTCTTTATTTCTTCCTTCGTTGGTCTTTCACCGTTAATTTGTAGCTCTTCTTCTGCTGGCTGGATGTCCGGCGGGTTTTGTGGAGCTGGTCTATTGAGAAGGTCCCCAAAATATTCTGTCCACCTCTTCATTTGCTCTTGTATATTGCTGAGCAGTTTCCCATTCTTGTCTTTTATGAGGCAACTTGTTTGCTTGTATTTCCCTGTTAGCTTCTTTGTGCTGCTATACAGTTCTCTCATATTTCCTTTGGCTGCAGCACCTTCTGCCTCTCTTGCCAACTCCTCAATATACTTCCTCTTGTCTCTTTTGATACTTCTTTTTACTTCTTTGTTTGCTTCTGTGTACACTTCTTGAGCCTTGGCTTTGGAACTTCTGGTTTTGCTTGTGTTTAACTCTGCTTTCTTGTTTTTTCTGTCTTTTATCTTATTGATGGTTTTTGTTGTTATCCATGCTTTTTGTTGTCTTTCCCTTTTCCCCAGTTTTTCTTCACATGTCTCCTTCCATACAGTTTTGACCTGCTGCCAATAGTCTTCTGTATTCTCTACATCTTCCAGCTTTGGAGCACTTGAAATTTGTTGGATACTGTGACCGCAAATTTGTCTCTTGTTTCTTGATTTCTTAGCTGTCCTACATTGTACTGTTGTCTATAATTTTGCATTGTTGCATATCTCTTGAGTTTCATTTTTACTTTGGCTATCAGAAGATGGTGATCTAATGCCACATCTGCTCCTCTATATACCTTTACATCCTGCAATGATGATCTAAACTTCTTGTTTATGCATATATGATCAATCTGATTTTCTGTTCTATGGTCTGGTGATATCCATGTTGCCTTGTGTATTCTCTTATGTAGAAACATGCTTCCTCCTATAGCCAGTTGATTTGAAGCACAGAAGTTTGCGAATAGTTCTCCATTTTCATTCATTACTCCTAGCCCATGTTTTCGCATGACTTCTTCAAATTCGGTGTTGACTGTACCTATCTTTGCATTCATGTCACCCATCAAAATTGTGATGTCTCTTCTTTTTACTTTATCCATAATTTCCTGTAGTTTAGTATAAAATGCTTCTTTCACAGACTATTCTTTGTCATTAGTTGGTGCATAACATTGGATGACATTTACATGAATTTTCTTTTTAGCTGTTTTGAAAGTAGCTGTTATTATTCTGGGTCCAACAGCTTCCCATTCAATGAGTGCTTTCTGTGCTTCTTTAGATAACATAAGAGCTACCCCTTCACTGTGGTGTGAACTTTCGTCTTCATGTCCTGAGGACAGCACCAATTCTCCTGTGATGAGTTCTTCCTGTCTACCCCCTTCCACTTTGTTTCACACATTCCCAGAACCTCGATTTTGTATTCCCTCATTTCTGTTGCTACTTGCGCCACTTTCCCTTGTTCGTTTAATGTCCGAACATTCCAGGTGCCAAATCTGGAAGTTCTCCTAGAAGAAAGAAGGTTGGTCAGCAACACAGACTCCTTTCGGCTTTCTCTGTGTTGCATCATACGCCTCCCCACGAGAGGACCTTCCCCTGTCTTGGATGGCTGTGTTTTATTTTCTTTATTTGACTTGTCCATATTTGTTGAAGTTTTTTGTGGTTTAAATTTTTTACAGGATGGGGTAACCGGCCCCATGCCCAACCCTCCTTAGTCGCTTTCTACGACATGCTTGGCAGGGGACAGTGTTACTATTCTTTGCTCCCCTTTCGGGCCCCGGTAACACACGGGTGATATTTTGGTTTGACGCAACCAATTTGGCTTCATTCCACATGCATTTCCAGTTGTTTCGAAGTTTTGTCAGCTCTGTGAGGAGAGTTTCTATGTTTGCTACGTCAACATCCAGTGTGGCATCTCTAGCTTGGATGACCTTGTTGCAAATATCTATGCCAGCTAATATTTTGTACCACACGGCTGACATTAACACACATTTGCAAAATTAGTCACAAATAATAAAAATCCATGGACTTCATTTCTTGTTTTGACCGTCAAATTTAGTTCTAGGAGGTCTTCCAGTGCTAATTTAATGCCAGGCAAGTGAGCTGCAAAAGGCTTTACACATTCAACACGATCTGACCATCTTGTTTCAGACATACCATGAAGAGAACAACCAATACGGTTTTGTAGTAATTCCCACCGCTTAGGACTGGAACTGAACAGGTGGTACACAGTTTGAATTGTTCCGAAATAGGTTATTGCTTCAGGTATGCATTCAGCAGCATAATTTCTAATAAGTTGAGTGTGTGACAACCGCAAGGTGAAAAAATTGCTGTTGAGCATTGTTCTTGTATTTTTGATTGTGCGCCGTTGTATTTTCCGGCCATATTTGCCCCATTTCGTAGGCTTGAGCTCTACAGTCACTGAGAGGAATAGCAAGTTCTTTCAATGTATCACTTATGAACTGAGCAATTTCTTCCCCTCTTTTGTTGCTACAATCTGCAAACATGAGAAATCTTTCTTGAATCTCATACTGCGTTTCTTTTAAAAGTACGTATCTCAAAAGAAATGTTGTTGTTCAATATGGGAAGAATCTGGTGTGCAATCTACTATTACTGCAAAGTACTTTACAGATTGCCTCTCAATCAAAATGTTGTTTTACAAGATTCGAGCATTCTGCAATAAATTCATTTTGTGAGTCACGTGACAGATACTGAACTTGAAGCCGCTCACTCCTTTTCTGTGACTCCTGCACACTAAGCACATATTCCTGAAGGATGGGGTCACCTGGAGAGCAGTTCAATGAGTCCTAAACAGTTACCATTGTTTGAATCATTAATTCGATGGGATGAACCATTAATTCTAGACCACGTTCTCCCAAGAAGAGTACAACATCGATGATGCGCTTTAAAAGGTTGTACCATTTTACAGCTTCAGTTTTGATTGACGCTTCTAAGATGATGTCAACTCCTGTCCCAGACAGCAGGCGCCTTTCTAGTTCTCGTCAAGCTTGGTAACATTCTCTGGCACTATTGCCTTTGTCATGTTTTGGGATCCTGTAGGAATGTTTCCGCCACTTCCCATTAGAATCCCAGCCTTCAGAAGATACCAGCGCAGACTTAGACGCAGAAGTGCTAGTCTTGACTGTCTTGTGCCAAAATAATCGACATGGAAAGCAATATAAAGCTTGTTTGTTTCTGTTGACTCCAGACAAGCCAGTCTCGTACATGTAGTTCTCCATTAGTACTTTGAAATTTCAACTATGCTTTCTGGGAAAACTTGATTGCAGGTGTCTTTTGGGAATGTTTTAGGCAGAGGGATGTGACCATTCGTAACATACTTTTCTATTTCCTTTTGAGATGGAAACTCGGTTGTGATACACCCAATGTCAAGGCCTACATTATGATTACTCCTCTCATCTTCCAAATTCACTTCCACATGCGTCTGTATGTCTGTTTCTTTCTGTTTTTCATTTTCTGCATCTGCCCCTTCATCAAAATACTGTGCATGATTACCCAAATCAACTGTTCCTTATTTGGGGATGAGGTTTCCAACAGTTTCTTTTTGCTCCAATTCTATAGGTGAGTTCAATGAAAAATTTTTTGGAGCCGCACTTAATCCAAATTGAAAGAGTATTTGTTGACCCCTTTTTAAATTTTCCTCTCGTTCTTTATTGTCTTTTCTTTTCTGGGCTCCTGGTTTATGAGAATACATTTTGGAGAGATGATTTATAATTTATACTTTTATATCTGAAAAAAAAAGACAATGAGACAAAAAATATTATATACTAATAATTTAGTAGTAGTAGAAGTAGTGGTAGTAAACTAGTAGTAATAGTAGTAGTAGTAGTAGTATAAGTAATGTTATAAAGATATGCTTTACACAGTTGACATATTAGTTATCGGTTATCCAATAAAAAGGGCCAGTAAATTGTGGTCAAGGCAAAATTAACCATTGTCCTTCAAAATCTTTTTACAAGCAATTTTATTTGAATTTATTAGACAAAATAATAGGAAATATCTAAAAAACAGAAAAAATTAAGTTGTGACATCAAAACTAAGGGATATATATATATATATATATATATATATATATATATATATATATATATATATATATATATATATATATATATATATATATATATATATATATATATATATATATATAATTTGAACCTCTAAACATAAGCTTTTTCAATTTTGCTTATTACCATTTTAAAAAATAATCATGTAACTTGTAATGGTATACCGGTTAATATTTTACCCCATTAGACCTATATCTAAAATACGAAAAACATATAATTAAAACCCACCTATACATGACAAGTGCCCAATGTACACTGACGAATAAACCGTTAGACCAGCGTTGTCACAAATTTTTTTTTTTTAATGTACCAGACTTAATAACTAAAAAGTACCAAAAAAAAGTAACAAATACAACACAAACTATTCCAGGTAAGCTGGTAGCTATATATGTTATGTTTGCACATATATGTATCGAATTACAAATGACACTTTGAACAAATATATTAGAATTATATTTGTTCAGTAGAGTTTGTACCCCAGATTTGGTACTATTACCATGTATTATGACTATTTCCGTACTTTAGTAGTCAAAATTGAACCAAATCTGGTACATTAGTACCAAACGTGGTAACGTTGTGTTAGACTCTGTCATAAAATAGTACTAAAGCGGTTGCCATGGTGATATAGAAAAATGTAAAAGTGGTGGAGTAAATATGACACCACTTATCAATTTAAGGGTTAAATCACACTGATGAAGTGATGTTATGATGAAAGTAAATAATATTATTCATTATACCTCTACATTTCCCAACACTAAATAATATTATGGATCATAATTTCTACGAATTACGATATATAAAACTATGTAGACTTACACAAAATGTGAGTGCTAGTCTTCACACAATATATGCAAACATTTTCTGAGATTCCAGGATATTTCCGGCTCCCCTCTTTTGGCTCCCGGGCCCCCTTTTTGACCCCGGGCCCAGGTAAGATGTACCCCATGCACCCCCTCTCATGGGCCCTGTAGTGAGGTATCCATTTACAACTGGGACTTTGCCACAAGAGGCAAGCTCTTTGACCTCTTAGTCAGTCGTACGCGCCTCACTCTCGTACACACCCTCGTACCACTTTGAAAGACTAGCTGCGACAACGCTGTCAGATTTAAAATGTCTTGCCAGTATGTACACCAACAGCTGTCATTTGATTCAATATTCACCCAGAACCATCCATAGCCTCTGCTAACTAGGTCAAAAGCGTCTTTGACGTCTTTGTTTTGGGTCCTTTAGCATAATGGACAGCTTGGGCGTCCGTGTCCCGCTTGGGATCTGACTACTAATGTCCCCTCAGGCGGTGACGTGCTGATTTTTCTATTCTTATTGACTGTTCCCGTAAATCCACTAGTCAGATGCCCCGTAATTTCCAGTATTATAGTGGGCTTCACACAACAGGTCGGGTACAAGTGAGTTTAACAATGCTTTATGGTCCCTTGTTAAAATGCTCTATCAAGATTCGAACCGCAATTTTCTGTTTTCCCGCTCTGAGAACCTTTGCTGAGTAACCGTTTGTGTGTGTGAGTTTTCTGTATTCAGTCAAACAATTGTCTTAGAATTGTACGTCGTCTTCATTATTCTGACAGGAAGCAATATTTGAATTCCAAATTCTGTAATATCAGTCCAAATCTTGAGGTAGAAATATTCATCTGTCTTCTTTAAGAACCATGCCTGGTGGCATAGGTGATGATATCTCTCCACAACTTTCTTGTCTCCAGTACTGTTTATCAGTTCTTTTGTTGACTTTTTTCCATTCCGTGATGTCAAACAGTCCTATATCTTCTCTCTTTGTTGTTCACCATCTCTCTATCCCATTGTCGCGATATATATTCCAGCTTGCTTCTTCTTATTACATGCCCAAAGAAAATGGATCGCTTCCTTCTAATGTGAGAAATAAACATCCTTCTATTGTGAGAAATATACTTCCTTCTAATGTGAGAAATAAGCTTCCTTTTAATGTGAGAAATAAACTTCCTTCTAATGTGAGAAATAAGCTTCCTTCTAATGTGAGAAATAAGCTTCCTTCTAATGTGAGAAATAAGCTTCCTTTGCGCATTCATCAAATATGAAAATGAATTATACAATGCTAGAATTCTCCAAACTAGAATTTTCCAATAAACAATGTGTTACAATTTATAACCAGTAAGATGAGCCGAATTATTGTGTTTCAAACCCACATTCTACAAATCAGTGAAATTTCTGCGTTAGATAACTGCGTCCTGTAATACCTTGTATTAGACACATTTATCGAGCTCTATTCTCATGAGGTGACCAAACAACTTAATTTTCTGTCTATCTATACTTACTTGATGAAGGATGTAGTTCGTCCAACATTTCTGATATCATCGTTTCTCCTTCTAGATTTCCTGATAAAATAAATCGCTTCTCTTAAGCATCTCATCTCACAGAATGAGATTGTTCTCTCCTGTGCTCTGTCCAGGGACCACGTTTGAGCAAAGAGTTTGCAAAAATATACTGTCCTTTAATGTCCGTACTGATAAATTTGAATGTTTGACTAATGGTGACAGTTGGTAAGTCACTGCACAGTCTGTTTGACATCTTGTTTCAATTTCTCTATCAAGTCTTCCATGAAAATGGAAAAAAATGCTTCCTAGGTGTATGATCTCTGGAACCTGCTTAAGCTTGATTCTGTTGACAATGTTAAGTGGGCTTGGTGAACTGCTGATGCTCATAGTTTCTGCATTTGATGTGATGACCTTCATGTTTTATCTTCCACAGGTTGAATTAAGTGCCTTTGAATTTTTTCCCTTTTTACCTGTGCGCTACATAGATCATGCATCCACTGCTGCTACTAACTCATTCATTTGAAGGAAGCCTTCTCCAACCAGTCACATGCTGCTGTAGCAGTATCTGTGTCAGTTTGTTTTACATGA
This sequence comes from Oreohelix idahoensis, assembly GCA_024509875.1. Lineage (NCBI taxonomy): Eukaryota > Metazoa > Mollusca > Gastropoda > Stylommatophora > Oreohelicidae > Oreohelix > Oreohelix idahoensis. Next base: position 140,436 of record JAMPIV010000482.1, read on the forward strand.
TGTGGTTGCCAGCACCATGCACCGTGCCTTTGTATGATTTTGGCAATTTTTTTCATCACTGTAAATTAAACGTTGAACATCTGCAAAAACTAACTCATTCAGTGGGCCGTGTTCTTAATTGTCTGGGTTTACTCCGTCTTCTGGCTTTGCTTCTAGGTTTGCTTCTGATGTTATTTTGTCCACATACTATTCAATCAGTTAAATAAATATGTTAGAATTCTGTATACTCTGAGACTAACAAACAGTTATGTTAGAATTCTATATAGTTTAAGATTGGTCAAACAAATATGTTAGAATTCTGTATAGTTTAAGATCGGTCATACAAATATGTTAGAATTCTGTGTAGTTTAAGATCGGTCAAACAAAAATGTTAGAATTCTGTATAGATTAAGATCGGTCATACAAATATATTAGAATTCTGTATAGTCTAAGATGGTCAAACAAATATGTTAGAACTAGCAATAACCCGTCAATAAAGACGTAAGTAATGAAATGATAGATATATCCATGCACTCTGAACACATATGGTCCACGTCCAACGAAGCGATCGATTTGGGCACCCATGGACGCAAAGCCCAAGAGTGAATTATAGGAATGGATATGTTCCTTAAAATGTCGATGTTGTTTATGCGCTGGGTTGCTCAAAAGATCACTGAGATACGGAGGAAAAGGACGTCTCTGCTCTCCTTCTTGCTCCAACAGCACTGCACCTTTATGGCAGCAATATTTGAGTGTACCATCGGTTGATCTTTCCACTTGAAAATTGAGAGAGTGACAGAACTGACATTCCTGAGCCATTGGGCCGCAGTTGTGTGCATCAACTGCATTCTCATCAAAGGCATCATGATTTGGAATTGTTGGATTAGGTGCAGCGAGTCTCTCTTGCTCGTTGTGATTGACGCGATCGTCTCTTCCTCTTAGTATCTGCAGCTCGTTTTGCAGCCATTTTATCATTTTGATTCATAATAATAAGTCTGCAATACTTTAAGTTAAAATTTTGTCTTGAAAGAGCAATCAAAAACTTACAGTTTAAAGTTATTTTTAACAAAATGATGAGTTAAATCCGTTTCCAGAATGAAACTGGGTTCTACACCGACTTTTCTTCGTAGGGTGTTACTATTGTCGGGAGAGTACATATAAGGGAAACAATACAATTAATGTCTAACTTTCAACCACAGTCGCATCCCTTAGATGTGATCGACGTACAAACGGCGAGAATTATAAATTTTGATGATTCTGTATAGTTTAAGATCGGTCAAACAAATATGTTAGAATTCTGTATAGTTTAAGATTGGCCAAACAAATATGTTAGAATTCTGTATAGATTAAGATTGGCCAAACAAATATGTTAGAATTCTGTATAGATTAAGATCGGTCAAACAAATATATTAGAATTCTGTATAGTCTAAGATGGTCAAACAAATATGTTAGAATTCTGTAAAGTTTAAGATCGGCCAAACAAATATGTTGGAATTCTGTATAATTTAAGATTCGTCAAACAAATATGTTAGAATTCTGTATAGTCTAAGATGGTCAAACACACATATTAGAATTCTGTATAGTCTAAGATGGCCAAACACATATGTTAGAATTCTGTATAGTCTAAGATGGTCAAACAAATATGTTAGAATTCAGTATATATTAAGATTGGTCTGACAAATATGTTAGAGTTCTGCATACTCTGAGACTAACAAACAAATATTTTGAAATTCTATATACTTTAAGATCGGTCAAACACATATGTTAGAATTCTGTATAGTCTAAGAGGTCAACCACGTATATTAGAATTCTGTATAGTTTAAGATTGGTCAAACAAAAATGTTAGAGTTCTGCATACTCTGAGACTAAGAAAGCAATATGTTAGAATTAAATATACTTTAAGTTTGGTCAACCACATATGTTAGAGTTCTGTATAGTCTGTCAAACAAATATGTTAGAATTCTGTATAGTTTAAGATGGTCAACCACATATGTTAGAATTCTGTATAGTCTAAGATGGTCAAACACATATGTTAGAATTCTGTATACTTTAAGATCAGTCAAACAAATATGTTAGAGTTCTGTACACTTTGAGACTAAGAAAGCAATACGTTAGAATTATAAATAGTTTAAGATCAGTCAAACAAATATGCTAGAATTCTGTATACTCTGAGACTAAGAAAGCAAAATGTTAGAATTCTGCATAGTTTAAGATCAGCCAAACAAATATGTTAGAATTATGTGTTGTTTAAGATGAGCATAACATATATGTTAGAATTCAGTGTAGTTTAAGATCATTTAAACAAATATGTTAGAATTCTGCGTAGTTTAAGATCAGTTAAACAAATGTGTAAGAATTCTCTATCTTTACGATCAGTTAAACAAATATATTACCGTGGCTCATGAGAATAGCAAACAATATTACCACTGTAACTTAACCAAGCATATCTTAAAAGGTTTGGGCAAAAAACCTGCTGCACTATCCGGTAGAAACTTTAAGCCACAACAAGCTTCAGTTATATACGGCAAGATTAGCAAAATACCTTTTTTTTAATTTATTTTAAAAAAAATATAGTTTTACACATTCTATAACTACACAAACTACTGTGTGACAATAATCGGATTTGCTTCACTTTGACATATACACCGCTTAATTTTCTCCATTAGCCGTCATCTTTATGAACTCCACGCTATCGATCTTTAATTAATTATACAGCAGACTATCCAACCAGACAGCCATCACCATTAAAAAGTCATTTTCTAATCTTTACAATATCTTCCTAACCCAGGGCAATCTCACTGAATGCAGCTGTAGAGGTCTTAGTTACCCCAGCACTGTCAGTACTTGTCTTAATTTTTCTGGTCTACCTGAGTTGGTTGTTATGGAAAAGACATTATGAAGGAAAGAAAAATCCAGCTTTCTCCTACCCCCTGCCCCCTGGGGAGATGGGCTGGCCTATCGTGGGCGAGAGTCTCCAGTTCGTTGTTAAAGTGAGTATAATCCATAAAAAATATCGCATTCATCGCTCAGGCATAACCATCACAATTACAATTATCATCGTAAGCTTTTTTCCTCTATGTCAACATTTATTATTATCTGCATCTTTGTCATCATTATCATCATTTGATGGCAATTAACATCATCGTCAGCATTATCATAATCAATGCCATTATCATTATTATTATAACCGTTACCATTATCCTAATTACCATTAGTATCATCATCATCATCTGAATGTAACCATCATCGTCCTCATATAATAATCATCAAGTCATTGTCATTATCGTTATTCATCATCATCTTCATCACTTCATTCAGTTTGTTTCCTTATGGAGCGTGGAGCTACCACCACAGATGACCCTCCCGAGGAAGCTTACGCAGAAGCACACAGTCTTGCAGCTTTGGTTTATGTAGCAGTTTTATTTTACATGATGAGGTTACCAGTACCACTATAATCGTTTTATTATCATCATTATCCATATCACAATCATCACCAATCACCATCATCATCACAACCATCATTATCATATGATCATAATCAATATCTAATTGTCAACAGTATTATTATCATTATCTTATTCATCATCGTTATTGTCATCATTATAATCGTAATCATAACCATTGCCAACATCATCATGAAGACCCCTCACCATGCACCATCACTGTCTCTACCATCTTCATGAAATGTTAATTACAGTTTTTGAAGGATTACGCGGCTGCTCCGCGTTACCTAGGCAACTAGCTAGCATTCCTGCTTCTTTTTTTCATATGTCAGGGCGCTCACTTCTTCACGGAACGGTTTGACAAATACGGGTGTATCTACAAGACCCATCTACTGGGTAATCCCACAATTCGAGTGGCGAGCGCTGAGTACATATGGCCCCTAGTGAGCAAAGAGCCTCATCTGATAACTATGAAGATACCAACCTCTACCAGGTACCTTTTCGGCAAACAGAGTGTAGCAGTCACTACAGGACAGGAGCACTTAGGACTGAAGAAGAAGTTGATGAAAAGCGTCTCTGCTCTTAGGTAGGTGTTGCTTCGTGGAATGTGGAGAAAAATTGGGGGGGGGGGGGGGGGGGGGGGGGGGGGGGGGGGGGGGGGGGGGAGTTGGTCAGCAGAGTGTATAGGAGAGTTACGAAGTCATTTAAAGACAGATGAAAGGAAAGGCAAGCAGTTCTAAATAATAAGAGTTGGATTGGTCGAGAATGAACGAGTGAATGGATTGTAGGTGAAGAAAGACACCGACTACTCCAGTGATGCACTTAAAAAAGTGTTTTCTAATCACGTATCGTCATCTCGCAGCATGGCGATGATGTCTTCCCAATTGACCTAGATCGAATACCGGGAGTGTCTATTCTTTCTTTCTTTCTTTCTTTCTTTCTTTCTTTCTTTCTTTCTTTCTTTCTTTCTTTCTTTCTTTCTTTCTTTCTTTCTTTCTTTCTTTCTTTCTTTCTTTCTTTCTTTCTTTCTTTCTTTCTTTCTTTCTTTCTTTCTTTCTTTCTTTCTTTCTTTCTTTCTTTCTTTCTTTTATATCTCTTTGTCCTTCTGTTTGTCTTTCTTTCTTTTTCTTTCTTCTCTTTTCGACCTTTGTTTCTTTCCGATTGATCATGATTTAACTATTTTTATTGTTTATGACGCACATGCCTTGGAATTTCGTATCTTTATTTCTAGCTAAGAGGCAGTGACTACCAGTTGAGCGTATCACATGAACCAAGTGTCCAAACCATGAATAAAAATTTGTCAAGGAATAGATGATGGCTGAATTTGTGCAGTTATCTGTGTTAAGCAGCAATGACATATAGCTGAGCTGTGGGAACTTTCTTATGTAAGGTCCACCTTTTAATATGTTCATATGCATTCTTAACACTCTAGGCTGGGAGACTATCTGCCGTGTATACAAGAACATATGAGGTCCCACATCCTGTCCTGGTGTGAGAAGGGTCAGATCCTTGGATTCCGGGCCTGTGAAGAACTCATGTGTGACGTCATGCTGGAGGTGGTCTTGGGTTGGAAGAAAAAGCATGATGTTCAAGGCTTGGTTAGGGCGGCTTTCGTCACGGCCAATCAGAATCTTTTCTCGCTTCCTATTAGGATACCAGGAGGAGGCTTTTATAAAGTAAGAAGATATCCATACAGAAAAACCACTTTATTACGTTGTGCCAAAGTTTGGATTTGTTAGATAATCAGAGAGTCAAAAATCATCATCATCATTTTCCATTTCGCTCCCATGTAGAGCACGAAGCCATTACTGCAACTAGCCATTTTACAGGAAGCCTGCTCAAAAACATCCATTGGCTCTTGCAGCAGTGGTTTCAGTAGAAATCTGTTTAAGTCATGAGATTGGCAGTACAGTGCACAACCTCATATTAGCCGCCCTTTACGACATGCCAGAGGGAGCAGTAGTCATCTTCTTTCTTATACCCTCAGAGAGCCCCGGGGGGACAACACGAGGCAGAGTAAAAAATTACCAGCCAATAAAAAACAAAACTGATTAGATTGCAACTAAGAATAGGACATTTTATGATAGATGAACTCTTCTTTGTAACATGTCTTGAGAAAAAAATACAATAGGACATTATTTGCTAACATTTAAGAAATGCAAACAACAATGAAAACCGCTAATAGAATACTAACAAGCACAACATTTGCCAACACTATCGTTGGAAACTGCTAAAATTTGACCTGCACAGGAAGCAACATATTAATAATAATATTAATAATAATAACCCTTCAGTCATAACTGACTATGGTTAAGACTACGCTGGCTTGGCCATGTCCGCAGGATGGAAGATAGTCACATCCCGAAAGATATCTTCTACGGACAACTGGCAGATGGCAAAAGAACTGTTGGGCGACCGCAGCTGTGGTTCAGAGATGTGTGCAAGAGAGACATGAGAGCACTGGACATAAATCCAGCAACCTGACAGGGTGAAGCTGCGGATCGCACCAAGTGGCGATGCTCTCTTTGGCGCCACCTCAGATTAGGCGAAAAGAAGCTCTCACAGCAAGCAGAAGAGAGGAGAAAACGTCGAAAGGAACACCAGGAAAATAAGCGGCTGAGGGCTGTCACCTCAGGGGCGCATTCCCATCGCCAGTTATGACTGAAGGGGCTATTATTATTATTATTATTATAAAACATAAACACATTTACTTACAGCTCTGGTACTGGAAACATTCCAAGCAAAGTCATGCCAGAAGCTAACATTGTTAACCGCTTTCCTCAATTCAAGGTCTTTTGTTTATTGTCACCTGCTATACTCCTTGTATTGGTTCAACTATAAAGCTTGCAATGGTTCCGTTTTTTTTTTTTTTTTCGCTACAGGCAGGCAAAGCCAAGAAGACCATTACAGACTTTGTGAGAAAGCGGCTTTCCTCTGAGGGTGACAAGAACCATGTCTGTATGCTGGATGTCTTCCTGGCTAGCCATGGCGAGGACCAGGGGCTAACAGAAGAGCAGATCATTGACAATGCTGTAATGTTCCTGCTTGCTGGGACGGGAACAACATCAAGCGCATTAAGCACGTTGTTGTTGATGCTGGGAAAACATCCGGAGGTGCTGGCTGCTCTCAGAGACGAGCTAGACGCGAAGGGTCTGTTATCCACAGGTGAAATTACTCATCACGTATTAATCATCATTATTTTTCAGCTCCACAGGGAGAATAGGCCTTCAACAAACCTGTGCCAATTCCTCCAGTTCCTGACTATCAACGCAAAGTCATTCCGTGTCTTCCTCATCCCTGTAATTTCAGTCTCCATTTCTCTACGTGTTTTAAGGTCTTTCTCTATCTATTATTATCCTGGGGATTCTAGATTAAGCACTGCCACGCAATGTGTTCAACAAGTTTCCTAAATGTGTGTCCCATTCCATCTTCTTTGCAGACTCCAAGGATATCAGTTTGTTTGGTCTGTCATTTCTACTGCCACATGTGCAGATTTCCCTTGTTTGTTTAATGTACAAACATTCCAGTTTCCAAATCTGGAGATTTTTCTTTGAAAAAAAAAAAAAGCAACCCAGGCTCCTTTCAGCTATCTCTTTGTTAACTTCATGTATCTCATTACGAAAGGACCTTCTTCTGTCTTGGATGGCTGAGCCGAATGATTAATCACGAATGAATACTTTATAAATTGTCTTGAAACAATGAGCTCTCTTTCTACGAAAAAATGGCATGCATTAAAATAAAAGCCATAATAGCTTTCCGGCGAAAATTTTTATTTAGATAACTTTCTAAATATATTTAAATAAGCGGGACACTGTTGGTATGACGTTGTGGACATCAGTGGTATAAGCTTTATTCTAGAACAAAGGTTTATTTAAAATGGCACGAAAACTCTAGCAGGTAAAAGTAAGTCCGTAGCAGATACTGCCATAGGGTATTGAATACATCAATCAGTAAATAAAACATAGGTAAATAACAGGAACTCGTTACACAGAAAGAAGAAAGACACCAGAGAACAGAGAAGAAATGTAAGTAATAGGCTCACTGGGAACTGAGCCAAGGACCACCCAAACGGCGCCATCGCCTTGATGTTAAAGTAAATCGCGAAAGGACGCGCAGCCAGTTTAGCACCCCCCCCCCCCCTTCCCCCAAAAAAGTGCTTAATTGGCTATGGTCATTTTTCACGACACCATAACAACTACGGAATGTAGGAACCCAGTGAAGGACCCAGACATTATCACTAATATAATTTTCCTATCAGCAAGTATGAACCAAATAAAGGCTAAAGTATTTGTGTCTGACAATGTGTAGAGGAAGATGAACAACACAGGATAACATTGTTGGTTTTAAGCCATGGACGGGTAAACACATAAATAAATAATTAAGGAAACCTGAGAACTGTTAGTCGTAAATAAATAAATAAAGGCAAATAATAAGCACTCGTTAGACAGAAAGAAAGAGGACATGGGGAATGAAGTGTTAGAGACTTCACTATTCTAGGTCTCAGCTTTATGACATGGGGGCGATATGCTCCCTTCCTTGCTGCCTTTACCTTGTTGTTGTTGACTGTTTTTTTAAATTTAACATGATGCCATAGCCCTCTGTGAGTATAAATCATTATTTATGTTACAGAATCCGGCCTTGACCTCAGCTATGACATAATACAGAGCTTGGAGTTCTCCAGCTCTATATCCAAGGAAATTCTGCGTCTGCATCCACCAGTTGGAGGTCTGTTCAGACATGCGGAGAAGACTCTTGATGTTGGGGTAAGTTCTACATGTTTGTTGTGAAAACATGAGGACTCAACTTACTACACACAGAAAGTTTAATGCAGTGTTTCCCAAAATTTTTCGGGTCACACCTCCGCCCCCCCCCCCCCCCCCCCGCCCCCCCCCCCCCCCCCCCAGCTCACAGGGCATGTCTCCAGCCCTCCCTCCCCCGCATTTCTTCACAGTACATTAAAAAAAATGTAAAGAGTGATGTAGAGTTCTGTTGTTTCACTGGCCACTACTGTAGTGTACTGCGTTGTACTGAGTTGATGATACCAGGCATGCTCCAGTCTACCCAGCTGTGCTGTAAATGGGTAACTCACTCTAATCCTGAGTTAGGGAAGGCAAAGACAGCGAGGCAGTGTCTGCTATGGGACTACTGTCAAGTAATCGTTTCCCAGGTGGTACTGGTGGTCATCACTGTAAAGGGTAGAGTATTCTTCCTGCTCGTTACACATGAGACAGGCAAGTACAACAAAGGTCAACTCGACTGACGCAGGGTTGTGTATGTATGGAGTGAGAGTGGAAAATACGCGAATGGTGTACTGTTCGATGTAGTTGACACTTGATAATATTTCACTCACACTCTTATGCAAGTCAAAGATGTTAGGAACCGCTGTTGACGTTTCTTTCATCTAGGTCTAACCATAAGGAGATCATCAAAGGGAAAAGGGTCTGGCTTTAACTGGAGTCCGAATCTAAACATATTGAAATACATGAGAAGAGTCTCTGACATAACACTCTCGCAGAGACATTCCTTCCTTATGGAAAAATCATCTACAAATCACTTTTAACCTTTAACAGGACCAGCCCTAGAGAACACACACCCGGCCATTACGACCAGCTTCTTCGGAACTCACTACAACTCTCTAGGACAACGGATACCTCCGCCAGAGTTCGGTATAGTCCGACCTTAGCATACGAAGATATACAATATAGGACTGAATCTTCTTGTACTAGACAAGTAATACATATAAATTCAGGCCATAAACATATTGAACAAGATCAATCTATTTTCTGGCCCTAACAAACGAGAACTGACATGACTTCTATATTCATACGCTGAATCAATATCAAGAGAGATCATCCATATAATCAAACGTATAAATCAATCATGGATTATCTCGCTTTCCCAAGGGAAGCATTTTCGTACACAATTAAATACAAATATATATTTTCCATATTAAATAGACATATCGTATTTTTGTAATCTGTGCATTCAAAAATATGTATGCAACAGATTACCACACCCCCCGGGAAAAAAATGGTACTTTTTTTTTTTGGAAATACATCCAGGAGCAACATACAATAGGCTCACAACGCACGAATAACAATGCGCAGATGATAAGCATTCCAAATAAATGTAACACCTAATGTAAGGCTAAGTCGTCATATGGCACGACAAGTGAGAATATATCTCAGGAACCAGAGAAAGTTTTTCTCTGAGTATAAATATTTCCAGAGAGGGGTCACCAGCGCATACTACAATACTGGCAATGCCACAATTTCTACACTAGTTTATCCAAAAATTTCATCTTAGATATTTTAACATCATGATTATCAAAGACGAAAAAACATCCAAAGATCAGCGGTGAATATACATCAATGAACCGCTAAGTAGTGATACAATCAATATATATGATACATTACTTATGTATACACATTTTAACATAGCAAAAAAAAACTGTAGCAAAGTTAGACATGTTAGAAATCTCAGGATCTAACAATTAGGAATCATGTGGGCATCTAGACAAAATGTCTGCCATCACATTTTCTGACCCACGGATAGCTCGCACCGAAAAATGAAAAGGTTGAAGAGCAATCGCGTATCGCGTTGATCTCGCGCTCTTCAGATTTTTACTCTGAATAGCAGTAAGAGCTTTCTGGTCAGTTTCCACAATGAAATGCGCGCCAAGAAGAAATCTTTGAAGTTTAAGGATTGACCAAACCATAGCCAATAATTCACGGTCTAGGACCGAGTAATTCTTCTCTGCGGCATTTAGCTTTCGAGAAATATACATCACAGGATGCAGAGTTCCAGAGTACTCTTGCATTAGTGCTGCTCCAATCCCTGTGGATGAAGCGTCACTACGAAGAATAAATGTCTTATCCTTAGTAGGTAATACCAAGATAGGTGAAGTAGAAAACATAGTTTTAACCTTATCTAAAGAGGATTGACATTCTTGAGTCCAATGGACTATATTAGGAGACCCTTTCTTTAACAAAGAAGAAAGAGGTGCCATCACAACGAGATCTATCAAAATTCTTATCTCTGTTGAGCCCATTGCTCTTATTTGAACTCAATTTACTATAGTTATGAAAAGTTGTGTTATTACCCTAATGATCAAAATTCCTATTAGTAGGATTTTGTTGTCCACAAAAATAATTATTATGAGATTGGTAACCTCTATCAAAGTTCTTATAGTTAGTGGAACCATAATGTTGAGGACAATTAAATTGCCTCCAGTTCTTTAAAGAAGAACCCTTACGTGATAAAGGAAGATTACCACGAGATGAACGCCCTTGGCGCTGTTCATAATTACGCCTATCTTTCCTAGCAAAATTGTTGTTATTTTTGCCTGTGTGAAAGTGCTTAATGGGTACATCATACTGCTTGGGCTGAGTACGATGTGTACTAACCGTTTTATTTTCTTTTACCACTCTATCAGAACTTTGAAAAGTTGATGCACGGTTTCTCTGAGGGATCTTGTCATGACATTTATCAAAGTCCTCACCGTGATCCAAAAGACTGACACTTGATTTACTTTTGTTGGCCTGACGCCAACTCCCATTAGAGGCAGTATCGTTATTTCGTGGGAAACCATATTTTCCACGAAAAGATTTGCTTGCATTGAGTGCATGGGGCTGACTCTTTGCATTAGCATATTGACCATCAGGTTCGTGTTCAAATCTATTCACCTTGGTAGTAGATAACATTCTATTGTTCAACACAATATCCAATAACCCATCAATCCTGTTGCGAAGTTTTGCAATTTCCGCTTCTGCAACAGCTTTCTCTCTAGAAAAAGCTTTCTGAGTTTTCTCATTAGATCTAACATGAAGCCTGTTATAATTTATGTTTAAGTCGTTTAACTGAGAAGTTAAATTCTTCTCTTTAACAATACTATCTGTAAGATCTTTTCTTAATATTGTTATCTGAGATGTAGTTTGTAAAACCTTAGCCTTTTCTTGAACAAGTTCAAGTTTCAGTGCTTCCATAGCACTATGATGACTAAGTTCATCAATTTTTTATCTTTTTCTCTATTCGCTGTCAGCTGTGTTAACTCCAGTTGCATAAATTGAGCAGTTGCCCATTCTTCCAAAACTCCAAGTCTTTTACCTTGTCAATAAAGTAATCTGACATCTTGTCTAAAGAGATCAGTAACCTGAAATAATAAAATAATTACCCTATTCCACTTCAATGGGAGGCAAGTCTGTACTATAGACTTGTATAGTCACTTCACTCTATTTTACTCTCTTAGTATTATTCAAAGACTTTGTACCAACCTCACTGGGAAGAAGTCTCTAGATAAGTATCACTTTTACCACAACACTGTGTGAAACAAGTCTCTAATAAAGAGCTTGTATAATCACCTTTATAATCTAAGTACTCTATAGTATCAATAGTGTATGATTATATATATATTTCCAAGTAATGCAACCACAAGTTTATAATAAGTTGAATAATCAGCTCACAATCACAATCTCTGTGTGAGACAAACCTTATATGGTTATCTTGTTTATAATATAACAAATGATAACCTGAGTACCTGTGGAAACAATATCTGTATAACCCAATCACTGTGGGAGACAAGCCTTACAAAGGTCTTGTATACTTCCTTAATGTAATCAATGAGTACCTGTGGAAAATAATATTTTCTATCCCAATCACTGTGGGAAACAAGCCTTACAAAGGTCTTGTACACTTTCTTTTATAACAATAATAATCATAAAGTACTGGTCTGTACTATAATATAAGTGTATTCAGCTATACCTAATATATCATCTGTCAACTAAAGACATTACAAAGGACAAACAAGAAAAGACAATATGAAAACAATTGCAGAAATCAAATTAAATTAATATAAGGAACTGAAGTAAATAATCACAGAATCTGTGATGATAACTGCAATGACATCAACAAGACAAATAACGCCACAGTGTATAAACATAAGGGTGTAAAGAACTGAAATGACAGAGAAGATGAGATCTACAATTATACAAACAAATCAAGCAAAACTAAAGAACAGAAAAAATATTACAAAAACAAATATGAAGACAGTCGTCACAGCTAACAGAAATAGCAGCAAATTGTTGCTAACAAATTTCCAATTAAGAAAATTTGTACCTATTGAACACTAGTACAAGACCAATGTCACTCTGTATACCTTGTACTAGTCGCCGCCCAACCTTAAACCCACAGAATATAAACTAACTTAACACACAACAAATAACATGTAAACATAAATACATGTAAAACATAAATGCATATAATACAATATATGTGTTGTGGATAGAATGTGTTGCAAAGTATGTTCAGCTTTCACTTTAATGGCACAGCTTTTAATCAAAATAAACTGGCACTTTTAATCAATTTTAAATTATTGAACTATCTTATTACATTGTTCAATTTTTTTGAGCATGAGAAGATCCACCGATGAAATAACAACACTTATGTTCTTCTCTAGTAAGGTAATCAAACACTGCAACAACCGAACAGTTTATGTCCTTCAAAGTTTTCAGCTCTGTACTGCAAAAAATGTCAACAAGCATTGACCCAGATTCATTTCACTTGTCAGAACAGGTCAAGCTGACATCGACTGTATAGTTCCTACTGGTGTTGATGTGTGTCACATTTTGCCAAAATAAATGTTCTTGTTATACTTGGTGACTTCAATCATCAAGACTGCGAAGGCTGGACCCAGGAAACTGGCCTACCACTGTAGAATACTGTAGAATATCTATAGTATAATAATTATTTAGTGGTGTATCGTGTCTCTGCAGTGTTACCAGGCATGCTGTAAGGTACTGCTTTCATTCTCCTTACGCCAACCAGTAGCGAATCTGATGGAGGCTCCAGGGGGAGCAAAGGTCAACTCAACCGACGCAGGGTTGTATCTAGTGGCCATGTTGATGTAGTGTGAGAGTGGAAAATACGCGAATGGTGTACTGTTCGATGTAGTTGACACTTGATAATATTTCACTCACACTCTTATGCAAGTCAAAGATGTTAGGAACCGCTGTTGACGTTTCTATGCTTTTAATAATGACGCACACACTTGGACAGCACGAAATACAGTCATGAGTATGTTGACGTAGCAAATCATTAGGTAGTAGAATAGTAGTACATATTTCATGCAGCATTCAATATTAAATAGTCATTCAATGTTTTGGCGGACTATTGCCATATCCCCTAACTGACTGAACGCATCAGTGGGTATGTGTGTGTAAACACACAGAGTTCACTGGACGAACCTTTTCTTTGGCTAAGTTCTCCAGCTGTATATGTCAAACATTTAAGTAACAAAGTTAAACCACGGTAGGGGTTTTAATCTTAATGAGATCTCCGTGCCACTGTCTGAATAGTAAGATTCATGATCCGTTCTCTGGACAGTGATCCATAATGATGACAGGAATACAAAATGGCTTCCTTCCCTGAGTTTTCGCTCACTCGCCCAGCAGAAGGATAATCATAAGCCAGAGTTAATTCATAACTTGAATATATATAATTTCCTATAGTTTCCATACAGTCCCTTAGTCAGAAGGTTGCTTCATGAAGACATAAGCGCTGATGGAACCTGTCATCTTCATCAATCTATATTTCAACGACCAACGATGCTCGAAAATACGATGTTTCATCTAGGTCTAACCATAAGGAGATCATCAAAGGGAAAATGGTCTGGCTTTACCTGGAGTCCGAATCTAAACATAATGAAATACATGAGAAGAGTCTCTGACATAACACTCTCGCAGAGACATTCCTTCCTTATGGAAAAATCATCCACAAATCACTTTTAACCTTTAACAGGACCAGCCCTAGAGAACACACACCCGGCCATTACGACCAGCTTCTTCGGAACTCACTACAACTCTCTAGGACAACGGATACCTCCGCCAGAGTTCGGTATAGTCCGACCTTAGCATACGAAGATATACAATATAGGACTGCATCTTCTTGTACTAGACAAGTAATACATATAAATTCAGGCCGTAAACATATTGAACAAGATCAATCTATTTTCTGGCCCTAACAAACGAGAACTGACATGACTTCCATATTCATACGCCGAATCAATATCAAGAGAGATCATCCATATAATCAAACGTATAAATCAATCATGGATTATCTCGCTTTCCCAAGGGAAGCATTTTCGTACACAATTAAATACAAATATATATTTTCCCTATTAAATAGACATATCGTATTTTTGTAATCTGTGCATTCAAAAATATGTATGCAACAAGTGAAAAATAAGAGCTACTGCTAATACTATAACAACTAATTGCTCTATTTATTACATTCTAATATAAAGCTACAGATACGCTTATTTATGTCACGAGAGGTGTTAATATTGTTTTAAAAGAAAGATATCCTGGACCTAAAGTTGTATCAGGTGATACCAGGATAATGCCAGATAAGAGACTGGTCTTATAAGTACGTGATACTCCCTTCTCTGAAAAGAGTAAGGGTGTACTGACATCAAAGGTAAGATCAAGCTGTATAAGTTCCTAGGTATGATGATAGTCTATTATCCTAGGTTCCTAAATGCTCCTCTCAAGATCCTCTTCTGTAATGTTAAGCTCTGCTAGGGGTATTAAACTAAACAATTTACCAACAAGAACTGTAACTTAACTTAAATAATTCAAGTAAGTCTGTTGGTAAATATTTACAATTTATTTTATACAAATTTTTCTTTTCTTTGTGAAAATCTTTCACTGAACTCAAAATTTGATTACAACATAAATTGAATAAATCACTTGTAAAATGTTCAAAATTATCTAGTCTTTAAATTTGTAGGAAAGTTCTCTCTTGGCTGAACTCACTCTGGTAGTAGACTATCTTTATTTTAGGAGCAATAAAAGTTCCTCACAGTGTCTGAATTACTGTCTACTATTGAATATGCATTTGCCTATCTAGCTGTAATGAGTGGTCATCATTAGATATAACTGTCTTTGATTGTGGTAACACTGGTGTATACTGGACAGTAGCCTTGTGTGGCTACTTAGCTTCAATTCTTGGTTTTGTAGCATGTCACACTTCTGTTCTGGATAGAAAAATCACACGACATTCTTCCAGACAGTAGGTACTGGGTGGCTGTCCCTTTTGATTTTAAAGGGCTCTCGCTCCACTAGCTCCTATAAGTTGTGGCTGGCTCGTTAAAGGTGTACTGTTACAGGATGTAACCTGAAATACAATTGATTAACCATTGTATTGTCCAGCTCTATCTCACTATCGCAGATGTAAAGGATGAGAGACAGTTTCAGACAGATGCACTGGGCATAATAAATCAGTAATAACACAATCCAGTTCACTATGAATATAATATATCTCCAAATCCTTGGTTACAACTATCTGTCCATGATTCGCCTCCATACCGTTATTAGGTTTTGTGGAAAATACTATGTGATATCTTAAACAATGCAGTAATACAATTCCTTTCATCCTTTCCTTTGTTCCTGGTGTGTGTCCCATTCCTTCAAGAAATAATTCTTTAAAAGCTTTTCTAAAACTATGAACACACTTTCCGCTTTCATTCTAAATTTATTTGAATATAAACAGGCTTGGTTTTGCCTCCAGAAATTATACTGTGGTTTATAACACATTTTTACACACTTTCTAACTCACAGTTTGATTAATTAATTATATATATATATATATATATATATATATATATATATATATATATATATATATATATATATATATATATATATATATATATATATATATATTCTTTCTTACCCTCAAGTGCATACAGTTGATCTGCTAATGGTCATTCAGTCTGCTATCAGATGCAGAAGGCAACGGCAGTCTCTCTCTGACCGAATGGCGCTCTTGCTGTAGTTTGAAAAGTTCTGTCCCTTCTTTCCATTGAGGGCAATTGCTTATATAGGTCATGGCCGACCGACATGGGAAACAGAAAACTGAAGTGTGTTGTATACTCAAATCCAGGCATAATTTTGCAGAGATATGCAATTATGAAAAACTAAGATTTTAAATGTCTTCGTTATTCCTGGACCGATTTCCTTCATCTTAGGCTTAAAGTACGCCCTGGATTATTCTTTTTCTTTCTAGTTAATTGTCTTTTACTTTCCCACATTCATCTTTTCATAAGCGTAGCCTAAACAGCAACATTTTCGACTTGCCTGATGTCTCGATGCATTCCACTCGAGATTTCTCCATTAATATGTCACTTCCCGTGGAAATCTTTGCACATACTTATAAATAGACATTCATATTTGTGAATTATTAACCTCTTCCATGCTGTACTTCGCTCATAATTCTGTAGTTTAATTCCATACCCAACTGGGTTACACAGATTTGAGACTCCATGTTGAGTGCCTAATACGTTTGTAAACACTATGCATGAAGGTGCCGTTTCATTGGTCCGTTCAGCATACATTATTATAAAGTATGGCGTACCGTTGTGGTATGAATGACGTGTTGTGAATCAGACTTCACGACAATTTATTAACTTAATTTAAAAATAAAAACTTAATTACTTAATCCAGTATAACAAACAGCAGTATGCGAGAGTAAATTGGTAACAAACTTACTTCATTTTAACATCAGTGAGATGGATGTGCCTGGTGTAGTGATATCAGCTTCTCAACATCAGGCTGAAAGTTACTTAGAAGTGTTACGGGCTTTTCTCTATTTGAATGAGTTAATCTTGTATTATGTTTCGTACAATTATTTGATCGTCTGTTCTGTGTTCCACCCGGTATCGATATTGATTACAACCATGGATTCTTTTGATACTTCTTTCAAGTAATTGCATTTTAAACGTGCTTTCAATAAAAGTTCATATATATTTGAATGACCGTGTTATATCGTTTCATTTCATATTACCAGTGTGACAGTGTGTGTATTCATTTGAAGGTCAATGGTCATTCTTCATAAAAACAGTCATAACTGGAACCTTGAATACGTTACTGAATAAGACCAGTTTTTGACGACATAATAATTTAATAAGGATTCATTCTTCCACCGTGAACCACAGACAATACTTAATGTAGTTCTTATCAAGAGCACTAGATACATTATAGTTGAATGGGGGACAAAAAAAAAAAAAAAAATAACAAAAACAAAAAAAAAAACAAAAATAAATAAAAAAAAAAAAAAACAAAAAAAAAAAAAAAAAAAAAAACAAAAAAAAATAAAAAAAAAAAAAAAAAAAAAAAAAAAAAAAAACAATAAAAAATAAGTAAAAAAATAAAAAAAAAAAAACAAAAAAAACATTTTAAAAAAAACAAAAAAAAAAAAAAAAAAAAAAACCACACACACACACACAAATAGTAATACGTCTTACAAGGAGAAAGGACAAGAAAAACCTACGTTTCGGTCACAAGGCCTTCGTCAGGGACAGACAAACAAGAGACAGGAGGGAAAGAAAATGAGAATTAAGTAGAGAACATGAAACTATAAAAATAAGAGAAAAAAACTCCCTTAATATTAAGTCCAGTCACATGTGAAGCAAGATGGCTGCCACTAAACCGGAAAGCGGAAGTCGATAGTACAATTAAAAACAAAAAATAAGAAATAATGAAAACAAGGACTGGAAAAGAGTGAGAAAATTTTTTTAATCAAATAACAAAACAAAACAATAAATAAATAAATAAATTTAAAAAAATTTAAAAAAAATTAAAAAAAATGAAAAAATTAATAAATTTTTAAAATAAAATAAAAATGAATAAATAAATAAAAAAATAAAAACAATAAAAATAAATTAAAATATTAAAATATATAGAGTGAGGGAAAAGCGATTTAAAAAAAAAAAAAAAAGGAAGCGTGATCGCATCAAAGTAGACAGTCAAAATACAACTGGGACTCGATAGAGAAAGGCGTCTCAGACAAAAGAATGTTGGGTATTCAAACCGTGTGGTTTGAGGCAACCCATCAGATGGATGAGGCATTGTTCCTGGCGAAACCGACTGTTGGCGTCCGAGGAACAGGATCTGATGGCTGTCACCTGGATGTCAGTGGCACCATGGTGGTCAGGGCCATTGAAGTGGATGGCCACAGGTGTGGATTTAAACTGAGAGATGTCGTAGAGGTGTCTGCAGAATCGGTCGCCCAGTCATGTGCCCGTTTGGCCGATGTAAGTAATGGTGCAACGTTTGCATATAATAGCATAAATGACGTTGCGTGACTCACATGTGAAGCCATGGGTGATGGTGAACTTGGCGTTAGGGAATGAGACTGAACGTGTTTCAATTACATACTGACATGTCTTACATCGTGTTCGGTTACATGGCTTGGTCCCAAAGTGGCCATCGTTGACGGTTTTCAAACGGCTGTGGACTAGGAGGTCCCTCAAATTTTTATCCCGTCTATATGCCAGCAAGGGTGGCTCACTAAACACTTCCCGCGCCGCTGGGTCAGCTTGGAGGAGAGGTAGGTGGCGATACAGGATCCTTTTGTGAGGGTGATAGGTCATTATTAACTTGACTCTATCAGAGGAGGTTTTTTGGCGGGGTTTGAGGGCCTCTAGACGTGAGATAGAGAGAACACGCTCTAAGGCAGAGGTAAGAACATCTTCTGGATACTGTCTGTTACGGAAGAAGTCCAACATTTCTTGTGCTCGGCATAAAAAGTAACTCCGCCTATGCCGGTCCCAAGCCCGGATGAAAAAGGAGGAGGGCGGCCTGCATGGAGGCCGTAAGGAGGCAGCCCCTCCACCATGCAAAGGCACAACAGGCCAATCACTTGTTTGCTTTAAACTATGATTACAAGCAATATAAAAGAGAAAACCGGACTGATTCTAAAGGCGACGAACTGGAACGGACTGACAGCCGATAGGATAGTCTGGCGCTCTCTCTTCTAAACCTCTACACCTCACGGTAGAAGGGGAACGACTAAGTAAGTAAGTAAGGCATAAAAAGTTGTCATCATCTTTGCATAACCGGCGGAGGCGGAGAAGTTGTGAGAAAGGCAAGGAGTCACGACCAGCCGGAGGATGAGAGGAAGTATAAAGAAGGTAACTGTGTGCATCGGTGGTTTTATAGTACACCGAAGTGGTGAGTGGGGGGGGGGGGGGGGGGATGGTGACAACAATGTCAAGGAAATTAACAGAGACAGTGGAGATGTGAGAGGTGAATTGGATCGCAGGGTTGAGGTTGTTAATGAAGTTAATGAATCTAGATAGGTCAACCTCTGGCATATCGGTGAGACCTATGCCATCATCTATGTATCTAAGATACATCAATGGAAAAGGTCCAGGATACTGCTGCCACACCTGATACTCCAGGTAGCCCATGAAGAGGCAGGCATAACTGGGACCCATCTTGGTGCCCATAAGTAAACGGTAGGTACGGTCTGGGGAAAGCTGGATAGAGGAAAAAGTAGTAAGAGCATGGTTTGTGTCCTTTAAGAAGGAAGGAAGCTGCTCTACAATAGGCTGGAAGATGCCGTCGAGGACGTCTGATATACATTATAGCGTAGAGTCTATATTTCCGCAGACATTGCATGTCTGATTCATTATCGTTATAATTACCTTTTGATTATATTTCCACCAAAACTGTTTGGCATAATTCTTATATTTGTACAGAATTAAACATTCTGCCAATCCTACACTGTCTAATATATTAATTTACTTTGGCATTCAAAGCCAGGCTTAATCAGCCCTACATATTCTAACTGCGTTTCGTATTTTACGACTTACGTTAATCATAAATTATTGCGGCTAATATTGCCGTCTTATATTTTAAGACTCAAGGGTCCTTATACATTCTTTATTTCTGCTTTAAATATAACTTACTAGTTATGCACTATCACACTTGAGTGGTTATACCACATCTTTAAAACACTTTGGCTAAGTGGCCATGCCACATATTTTGAAACACTGCCATTTGCCTTGAAGGCCACACAACGACTCTCGTTACTATGTCTAACGCGTCATGCATCGATATACGCGGTATATTTAATTTATTTATTCAGCCGAAGTGTTTCATGGTGCAACTATCCGAATCGAGCTCAAACCCAGATGCCTGCAAACCATGCAGCAATCCTCAACCTCCGGACGCTGAACCAATTCATTTGTTAAGACGACCTGCTTTCGCAAGTATCACATGCTACTTTCTTCAGCAAATTAGATCTGTTGAAAGGTTATTGGCAAATACCACTTACTGATCATGCCAAGCCTTCCAAAGCGTTTACAACTCCATTTGGTCTTTTCCAATGGAACTACATGTGCTTTGGCCTTGTAAACGCTTCTGCGACTTTTGTGCCTTCTTGGCAATCGAAAAGATGTCATCACATACAGCGATGACATCTGCCTATTTCATTATTCTTGGGAAGACCACATTGCTGGTTTGACTTCTCTTCTTCTTACGTTACGCCAACACGGTTTGACTGTGCGACCTTCCAAGGTCCAAATAGGTTGTCAGGAAATTTCATTTCTTGGTCACCACATAGGTAACCATAGATTATATCTTGATGACACAACGATCAAACGAATTTTAGATATTTCTACTCCCTCTACTAAGAAGCAAGTGAGAAGCATATTAGGCTTAGTTAATTTCTACCACAAATTTATTCCGCATTTCTCACAAATTTCTGCTCCATTGTCTGGACTGCTAGCCAAAGGTAGCCCAAATAAAATTAAATGGACATCGGAATTATCTGCAAATCTAATATATAATTAGATTGTAATAGTATTTGTATGGACAGAAGATCCATTGTGGTATTTGATTTGATGTAAATAAATCCATAAATTTCATTTCGTTGTTGGTCCTGACTCAGAAAATTCTGAATCAGGCCAAATAAAATGGTAAAATAGCCATTACTCAAAATTCAGCCACAGACTTCTATAAGATATATACTAAAGTGTTAGTCTGTTTGTGATTGTTGTATTGACTCAGTCCTATATTGTTAGTCTGTTTGTGATTGTTGTATTGACTCAGTCCTATATATGTGTTAAAATTTAAATGTGTTTGTATTAATTTTACTTACACTACATCATACATTCATAACCCTAGATATTTAGACGTAGTTATCATACATACTAGTCAAGAATAAGTCTGATTGAGGTCATAAAGTGGTAGCAGAAAGGTTCTCTGATAACTCAACCCAAAATTTGTTATAATCAGAGACCTTCACAGCTGACCTCATTCAGTACAATAGAAAGATTGAATAATAACATCTGAAACACCAAATCCACCACATAAAAGTAACTTTGAGTCTTATTGAGTAACGTATTCAAGGTTCCAGTTAACACATTTCTTTGCCTATCTACGCTCGTTTAAATATGCGAGTGTTTACATACCAGGATGAACTGCTGGCGATATATGCTGAACATATCTTGACATGATTAACTATCTGTTGTAGAATTCTTTCATTAGTCTTCTCTTCTCTGCACATTGCAGCAGTACCATAACTTGGTATCTGGTCGAGGTGCTTAGTCTAACGCTAACCTGTTCTCAACTGACAACCATTTTTTGAGTGATTCTCTGCTCTTCCCTCAGCTCACTTATTTCTCGTGCTCCGGTGACGTCAGAGCTAAATCTTACTACTCAAATTATTCTTACTTAGTCATATCTCAGTTCTTTCCCTTTCCTATCACACTCCGTGTCATCAGTTCAAGGTCTTTCCATTTCTTCTTTATCCTTCATGTCTGTCTCCAGCTCAGCTCTCCATGTGTTCTGTGGTCTCCCTCAACCTCCACTTACCATCGGAATTCCAGAACAAGGATTCGCTGGTAATGCTATCGACAGGTTTCCTCAATGTGTGTCCTATCCATCACTAGCGTCTTCTTCTCATCTCTTGTTCCACTTACGCTTGTCTGGTTCTTGTCATCAGGTCCACATGAGTGATCTTGTCAACCTACATCACTCTTTCTATTCTACATAAACGCCCATTTATTAAAGTCTGAAGCTTTTTGGTTAATCTTTTGTTTTTGTTTTTGGCCACACAATAAGATTTATTTGATATTTTAATTAAAAAACAATAAGTACTGTATAAATCCCTTCGCCTGAAATATTTTTTACAAGAATTTTGGTAACGTTCATTGTTTTCTCCCTGACTGCTTTCATCTTTTGGTACTACTAGATTATCGTATAAAGTTTGCACTCTTTGTGCTTTTGAATTGCCCCAATCGTGGCTTTTCTTACATGCTGACAATATCATCTGTGTTTTAAATGGACAATAGAAATTATTTACGTCTGCATTTTAAAATAAATTATTCCAATGTCAGCATTGTCAATCTATTTCTACGTCTGCTTTATAAAGTTTTATTCCAACGTCTGCGTCAAATAAAATAGAAAAGTTATTCCTGATGTGACAGCCTGGTCGCTGTATCATGAATCATATTATGTGGCAATGTCTGCCTAGGTTCTTTTACCTCTTTAGTTAGCATTGACATGCTGCATAATTATAACAGTCACACACACACAGCACGTGATGCGATAACGCCATAGTAATTGAAATACTGTTTATTTACATATGAGAGGATCATTGCTGTCTGTTCTGACCTCCACATTTGATCCATCATAGAATATACAATGTGTAAGTTCTTTCTCAATATTTCTTCCTTCCCTCACTCTCTCTCTTGTTCAGTATCGAATCTACACCTTCTGATCTTTAACCATAGATGATCACTCAGGTGCTATAGTCTCTATTTCTGTTCTTTCTTCCTTACAATTTCTTAGATTATTGTTATATGTATCCTCTCAGTGTTCAGGTTATATTGATGGAACCGGACCTCGCCGGGGTTGTTACTTTCCCTTTCATCACTGAAGAATAGGACTACTGTATGTCTATGTATTAGAATTCACTCTACAAACCTTTTCCCTTTCTTAATAAAATCTAACTCACACCGTTTCTCCTTCTAGACAAGAATTCTCACTATTCAATATTTTGGGTTAATCATTACCCTAAACTACTTCTTGTCTGTGAAATATTCATCACCTAAACTATTTGAGTACTACTAGCGTACGTGCCATCTGCACACTACCCACGCCTCTGGACTGCTGCTGAGAAAAGCGTGCGTCACTGGATTATTCTTATCTCCCCTAAAAATAAATTATTTATCCGTAGGATAAAAAATTTATTTTAATGACAGTACCAACCATTATTGTACTTAACTATGTATCAAAACAAAAACCAAAAAAATATCCTTAGTAATGTGCTGTTACAACCATATTTCAAATACTTACTTTTGACATGCCCAAACATGTCGTCTGTCGTGTCTTTGTATTGTAGCGGTGCGTATTTCCTTTAGGGCCTGGAACGGCACGATATAGGGTAATGTGACCGCCCCAGTGTTTCCCATTTACTTGTAGAACTGGGCACGGCACAATATAGAGTAATGTGACCGTGTGGGGTTATCCTGTTTTGTTTGATGACTAGAGAGGGAGTTGTGTGACTGGCCTATACGCCAGAGGTATTGCTTGGCTCACTTATTATATTGGGGACCAGGTTCGTATTATATTTTAAGTCCTTCCAAATGCTGATGTTGTGTTGAGTGTTAAGAGTCTTTTAGGTAGGATAAGAGTGGAACATGCTCTTTAAAATGGTCAAACGTTGCAAAATCATCAACGGCCTGTACTTCTCAAAGATTCATTTATTGTTTTGAAAAATGCAACATTCAATTCAAATTCCAATAAAAATGCAATACATCATACGAGGGGCATTCAGAAAGTAATGCACCACATCGTTTTTCTCAGCTAATAATAAAGATAGAAGCATGAAATTTTGCACACTTCAAATATGGCATGTGCCAATTGTGTGCACCAAATTGCACCGCAACCAGCCAAATAATACGGCTGCCCCAAACCGTTGAAATGGAGCGTGTTAGCAACATGCGTTATAAGCAGCGAATTGTGATAGAATTTCTCGTTGCAGAGAAGGAATCTGTTGTGAACATTCACAAGCGTCTATGTGATGTGTATGGAAATTTTTCAGTCGACAGGAGTACAGTCAGTCGCTGGGTTCAGAGAATCAAAGAATCAGGAAGTGGAGATACGCAGCTGCTTGATCGGCCGCGCTGTGGACGTCCTGCCACAGCCACCAACGCAGAAATGTTGAAATGCGCTGAGGGCATTATTCTTACTGATAAGCGAATCACTACTCAACAATTGGCCACCGATTGCAAAGGAAAGCAATTTCTTCTGATCATTTGTGAGACTTCGAGGAACCCATCTTGCGCAAACCTTAGAAAATCCGAGAGTTTTTATAACTGCATTTGCACTACCAATGCTGACTGACAGCTGTAAGGCCAATTGTTGAGTAGTGATTCGCCTATCAGTAAGAATAATGCCCTCAGCGCATTTCAACATTTCTGCGTTGGTGGCTGTGGCAGGACGTCCACAGCGAGGCCGATCAAGCAGCTCCGTATTTCCACTTCCTGATTCTTTGCTTCTCTGAACCCAGCGACTGACTGTACTCCTGTCGACTGCAAAATTTCCATACACATCACATAGACGCTTGTGAATGTTCACAACAGTTTCCTTCTCTGCAACGAGAAATTCTATCACAATTCGCTGCTTATAACGCATGTTGCTAACACGCTCCAATTCAACGGTTTAGGGCAGCCATATTATTTGGCCGGTTGCGGTGCAATTTGGTGCACACAATTGGCACATGCCATATTTGAAGTGTGCAAAATTTCATGCTTCTATCTTTATTATTAGCTGAGAAAAACGATGTGGTGCATTACTTTCTGAATGCCCCTCGTATGTACAGACATGCATGCCGGCGGCCTTAAATTTCAGATCAGTCAATGAGACATTATGGATTCAAAGTTCATGGTTTTGCTTTTCATTTTCTCCTTTCTCCCTGATTCTATCTCGAGGGTTGGTGCTTCTCATGCTACTAGGGTTTTTTCTTTTGCTTTATCTATATTTCCACATTTTCTCTTGGTTGCAAGGAGATGTATCATGTTTCTTCTTTTTCTTCAATCTTCGAACATGCACTTGTTCACAGATGTAGCCAAATACCTTGGCAATCAAAAGCATGAAAATTGGTTCATACTTACAAATTTGTCAGAAATAACATGATCATAAAAACACATGATCGTCCTAGAATTTACAGTTTTTAGCAACCTTCTGTTGATTTCTCAACTAAGAAATATTGAGCTGAAAGGGACACATCTTTCTACATCGCTGTTCAGATCAGGACTAAATCCTAGCGTCTATTTTCGCTGGGGAAAACCATCTGAGCTCAATCATTGGCCAAAAAGGATCACGTGTCCAAGGGTGACATTTGAAAGCTACGCTAACCTCGATAAAATATAACATTGAGTTAACTTTTTCCTTTTTACAATTCTATGATCTGTTTCCGGGGAAATGGTGGTTTTATGCCAATCTGTATTTTATTTGGCTTTGGTTAAAATAATAGCCTGTTTCTGACTACATAGCAGTATACGCTGCCACAGTATATACATAATTCCTGATGGCGTGAGCCATTTATCATGGCAACACTGAATTGCCATCTTCCTGTACACCCTTTTTTTTTTTAACTAGACCTCTGTCCATAGTCTCCTACGCGGAAATATTTGAAACTTCTTAGGACTACCCATCTTAAACCATTTTGTCGTTTTTACCTACTTGCATGTTTTTCTGCTGCTGACCTGTCACTTGACTTCCTTTTCCACTTATGTCTATTTCTCTTTACTCTATTTTTCCGTCCACTCCTTATCACTTTGTTTCATGGTTTCTCCATATTTCTTCTTTTGTCACTGTTTATTTAGTACTCCATATCTGGATCATGTTCCTGCGCCTTCTCACTTCTCTTTTTCTTCTTTGTCACTTTCTTATGGCTTCTCAATGTCCGTTCCCTCTCTGGAACTTCTCTTTGGGCTATCTCCGTTTTCTTTCCTTTTCGAGAACACTGTCTCCCCGTGTCTGAATTTCCGTTGTATATATTCGGTGAGGGTTACCCTCCATAGACTCTCATTTGTAGTCTGGTAAACACCGCACTTAACGTTTTTATATGTTTTTCGTTCCCTCCCTGGAACGTCTCTTTGTGCTATCTCCTTTTCTTTCCTTCTCCACAACACTGTCTCCCGGTGTCTAAATTTCTACTGTATATGTTCGGTGAGGATTACCCTCAATAGACTCATTTGTAGTCTGGTAAACACCGCACTTAACGTATAAACTCCCGTTCTCTGCTCCTACTTCTATATTTACTCCCTTCTTCCTTAATTCTTCTACCATTCTCTCCTATTCTATAAGTCCTTTTGTGTCTGTGACTACCGTCACTCTCCTCAGAGACTACACTGTCTGCGTCAGTCGACACCGATTCTGACGACCATCTCCGTCTACTGCTATATTCTGCTTCATTAACTGTCTGTCGACTTTTTCTCCTGGTTGATCTAACCTCTTCTTTGTAATCCTCATTATCTGTGTCCTCCACATCTGTCTCTCCATTCAATATTTTGGTCACAAGTTCGTAAACTTCTTGTTGCTTTTTTGATAAGTCTGTATCAAACTTTACTTCTTGTTGCATTTTTGATAAGTTTGTATCAAACTTTACTTCTTGTTGCTTTTTTGATAAGTCTGTATCAAACTTTACTTCTTGTTGCATTTTTGATAAGTTTGTATCAAACCTTACTTCTTGTTGCTTTTTTGATAAGTCTGTATCAAACTTTACTTCTTGTTGCATTTTTGATAAGTTTGTATCAAACTTTACTTCTTGTTGCATTTTTGATAAGTCTGTATCAAACTTTACTTCTTGTTGCATTTTTGATAAGTCTGTATCAAACTTTACTTCTTGTTGCTTTTTTGATAAGTCTGTATCAAACTTTACTTCTTGTTGCTTTTTTGATAAGTCTGTATCAAACTTTACTTCTTGTTGCATTTTTGATAAGTCTGTATCAAACTTTACTTCTTGTTGCATTTTTGATAAGTCTGTATCAAACTTTACTTCTTGTTGCATTTTTGATAAGTCTGTATCAAACTTTACTTCTTGTTGCTTTTTTGATAAGTCTGTATCAAACTTTACTTCTTGTTGCTTTTTTTGATAAGTCTGTATCAAACTTTACTTTCTTGTTGCACTTTTTTTTGATAAGTCTGTATCAAACTTTACTTCTTGTTGCATTTTTGATAAGTCTGTATCAAACTTTACTTCTTGTTGCATTTTTGATAAGTCTGTATCAAACTTTACTTCTTGTTGCTTTTTTGATAAGTCTGTATCAAACTTTACTTCTTGTTGCTTTTTTGATAAGTCTGTATCAAACTTTACTTCTTGTTGCTTTTTTGATAAGTCTGTATCAAACTTTACTTCTTGTTGCATTTTTGATAAGTCTGTATCAAACTTTACTTCTTGTTGCTTTTTTTGATAAGTCTGTATCAAACTTTACTTCTTGTTGCTTTTTTGATAAGTCTGTATCAAACTTTACTTCTTGTTGCTTTTTTGATAAGTCTGTATCAAACTTTACTTCTTGTTGCATTTTTGATTTTTACTTCTTGTTGCTTTTTGTTGATAAGTCTGTATCAAACTTTACTTCTTGCTTGTTGTATCAAACTTTACTTTTTTGCTTTTTTGATAAGTCTGTATCAAACTTTACTTCTTGTTGCTTTTTTTGATAAGTCTGTATCAAACTTTACTTCTTGTTGCTTTTTTGATAAGTCTGTATCAAACTTTACTTCTTGTTTTTTTTTGATAAGTCTGTATGATAAAACTTTACTTCTTGTTGCTTTTTTTGATAAGTCTGTATCAAACTTTACTTCTTGTAGCATTTTTGATAAGTCTGTATCAAACTTTACTTCTTGTTGCATTTTTGATAAGTCTGTATCAAACTTTACTTCTTGTTGCTCTTCTATCCTATCTTTTCCATTGTCCGCCTTCGCTGATCTTTCTTTCTCTTGCAGTAATATCTGCACCGGTTCATCTTTCTTATTCTTTACCTCGATGCTATCCCTATGCTGTGGTACCACTACTTTAGCCGTTTGTTGGTTCATCCTTTTTACACTGAGAGTGAGTGGTATCTTAGACTTTCTCGTACTGTCTAACCCATGTGACCTTGTTTCATTTTCTCTCATGACGTCTTTCTCATTTTGTGCTGGCCCGAAGTGTGACGCTACAGTATCTATCTCTGTTTGTATACCAACGCTGACCCTGTCTCTCTGTATGTTTTCCTGTTTCTGGACTGTTGTCCTACCCTGACTTGTCCATAGTCTATTCCTATTACCTTCTTCCTTTATTGTGACATTTTGTTGGCAAGATCCTATTATTTTTCTCCACACTCCTAGCGGTTCTACCTTCATTTCCCAACCATTCTGTGTATTATCTAGCACTTCTGTTGGTTTGCTATGTTGATGTTATTTATTTCTATGGACTTCCCTTTTCTAACTTCTGCCACAAACTTCCTGACCGCCATTCTTATTCTTCTTTTATTAAGTGTGTTCCAGTGTGCCTGTAAAGCAGCTGTTTCTAGGATTTTGTTTTTGTCCTTATTTTCTCTATCACAAGTGTGACAATGTCCTTTCCCTTTCGTATCGTAAGATTTATACTCTGATTGAAGATCTCTTTCATTGAGTAATGTGTCTAGTCGCTTTCTCATAAAATCAGTGACCAGACCAGCAGACGAAAAAATCGCAATTTTAACTTTCTCAAATTCATCTGCATTTATTGACATCGCATATTTGTCAATGTCTGTAAGCCACTTACGGCATGCGTGTGGGTCACCTGAAAATAAGTCTACATTACCTTTTATGTTTGCGTATTTAGCACTGTCGTCTACTTTGGCTAATGTGTCGGTAATCGTCTTTACGAGGGCTAAAGTCTGACTCTCTTGCATGTTATACTGTGTATGTTCGGTCTGTGCCATCATACAATCTGAAAAATAGTTACTTATTTCTACCATTAACTTAAACTAACTTGCACCTGAAAATGAACAGAAATTTTTCTATTAGTCTTGGGTTTCCTGAAAAAAAAATATAATGTTATGGTTACCCAAAAAAATGCATACACTGTTACAATTCAATATTATTGACACTACAATGCTAATAATAAGGATAAGAAAAGTAGTTAAACAATAATAACAATATCAATAACCATAATATTACTATAATGTCTTCTTCTCTTCTTTGATCCTTAGCCGCCGACCGTCAAAGCAGTCAGTGGCTATCACGCCTAGTGGCGTCTTGTAGGGCAACAACAAATTGATTCCACTTTGCTCGGTCGGTGGCCATCCTTCGTACAGTGCCCCAACTCTGGTTCATTCTTTGTATCTCAGCCTCCACAGTCCTCCGCCAGGTTGTTTTTGGTCGGCCTCTCTTTCGTTTTCCTCCAGGGGTCCAAAGCATAGCTGTTCTTGTGATGGCATCGGGGTCTCTTCTGAGGACATGGCCAACCCAGCTCCAGCGTCTGCCAGCTATGATGGTGTGCATGTCCTCTTGCTTGCTACGAGTAAGCAGATCTTGGTTGGTGATGGTATTCGGCCAAAAGATTCGGTGAAATTTTCTTAGGCATGTTGTGTGAAAAGAGGACAATTTCGACATTTCCTTCTCTGTAACTCTCCAGCATTCCGCACCATAGAGAAGCACAGAAAGCACACAGCTCTGATATAATCTTAATTGTGTGCTTGTGCTGTATTGAAAGGACTTCCAGATGTTGTTTAGGCTAAAGAAAGCTGTTCTTGCCTTATTCATTCTGATGTTGATGTCTTTGCCTGCCCCACCGTCTGGTGTTACTATGCATCCTAGGTATGTGAAGGTATCTGTCTGTACCAGTTGCTGATTCCTTACTGATATGGGCTTAGGATTGCTCACATTGAGTGTCATGACCTCAGACTTCTTTAAATTGATGTTCAAGCCCACCTGCTGGCTATATGTATTAAGTCTATCCGTTTTTTCCTGGATGTGTTGATGTGAATGTGCCAGCAGTGCAATGTCATCTGCATATTCCAGATCTTCCAATGTAGAAAATGTTGTCCATCTTATTCCTCTTGGATTGCCCTCTGTTGTCTGGCGCATCACCCAGTCTATGACTGTTAAAAATAGAGTGGTTGATAAGGGGCATCCCTGTCGTACTCCTGTCTTCACCTCAAAGGTTAGGTTGCTCTGCCCAACACTACACGTAAAGTTGGCATAGAGGCTTTTTATGATTGACACTATGCAGCTTGGAATTCCATTAGCCCTCAGTATTTTCCATAAACTGTCCCTATGTATGCTGTCAAAAGCCTTTTCAAAATCAACGAAATTAATGTAAAGCTGTCTTTGCCATTCTGAGCACTGCTCTATAATGTTCCTGAGAGTGAATATATGATCTACACATCTTCTCTTCTTTCTAAATCCTGCTTGTTCTTTCCTCAGTTTGTGGTCCACTGCTTTTGAAATTCTCTGTATAATTATCCTGCCTAGTATTTTGCTGGGAACTGAGAGAAGAGTGATTCCTCTCCAATTATTGCAGTCTGCAAGATCTCCCTTCTTGGGCAATTTGACAATTATTCCTTTTTTCCACTCTGATGGTGTTGTCCCCGTTTTCCAGACTTGTGCAAATAGTGGTTCTAATAGTTCTGCAGCTAGCTCAGGGTCTGTCTTAAATAGCTCTGCATTTAAGTTATCATGGCCAGGAGCTTTTCCGTTCTTTAACCCTTTGATTGCTGTGATGATTTCTTCTTTTCGTGGAATGTCTGTATTTACATCTAGATCGTTTTCAGCTTCAGGAACATTCAGTTGTGTCTCTGGTGGTTCCTTGTTCAGAGTTTCTCTGAAGTGCTCTGCCCATTTTGTTTCCTGTCCCTCTGCTGTCGTGATAAGATTACCTTGCTTATCTCTTACTAATGTAATATTGTTAGCACCTCGTTTTCCACTGATGAACTTAGTTATTTTGTATACTGTGCTTTGTTCATTTCTCAGTGCTGCCTCCTCAGCCTGTCTTGCAAGATCATCTAGGAAATTCCTTTTGTTGGCTCGGATTTGGCGTTTAACTTCCTTGTCCAGCTGACTGTACTGTACGCTATATAGTTGCTTTAACGTGGGGGACTTCGCTTCTGTTTTCTTTCTTTTCATTTCCTTTCTCATCGTTATGGTGTTTAATGTTTCTGGTGTTATCCAGTCTTTCTTCTTCCTTTCCTGGAATCCCAAGCATGATTTGCTGCTTTCCTTGTATATTGTTGAAATGGTGTTGAAATTCTGGTCTATATCATCAGTCAATGTCTTTTCCTGACTTTTGGCAAATTGATATCGTTTCTTTATGTCGGCCGCAAAAGCTTTTCTGGTAAGGGAGTCCTTCAATTTGCTGATGTCAAACTTTTTCTGTGTAGTTACAGTTGGTCCAGCCCTTCTTAGTTTCACTTTCAGTTTTGCTACTACCAAATGGTGATCACTTCCCACATCTGCGCCTCTTCTTACCTTCACATCTTGTAATGCATGTCTCCATCTACCGTTAACCATGATGTGGTCTATCTGGTTTCTGTCCCGACCATTTGGTGATTCCCATGTTAATTTGTGAATTTCTTTATGTGGGAAAAGTGTTCCTCCAATGACCAGGTTGTTAATGCTACAGAAACTTATTAGTTTATCCCCATTTTCGTTTGCTGTTCCGCTGCCGCATTTCCCCATTGTTCTTTCATTATATGTATTGTGTATACCAACTTTCGCATTGAGGTCTCCCATTACTATAACAAGATCATATCTAGATGTGTCTTCCATTTCTTTCTGCAGTTGTTGATAGAATTCATCCTTGACCTCCTCATCGCTGTAATTCGTTGGTGCGTAGCATTGTATTATTGTAGTGTTGGTGAATCTCCCTCTCAATCTTAATCTTATCAGTCTGTTGTTGATGGGTTTCCATTCCAGTAATGTCCTTTCTATTCCTTTCTGTAGAATAATGGCTACGCCTTCATTGTGCTGTCCATCCTCTCTTTCAGAGTAAAGTACTGTTTCTCCTGTTGCTGTTTTAACTTTTCCTGCCCCTGTCCATCTGCTCTCGCTTATCCCTAGAATGTGTAACCTATAGTTTCTCATTTCTGCCGTGACCTGTCTTAGTTTACCTGTCTCGTTCATTGTCCTGACATTCCAAAATCCTATTCTTGTATCCTGTTTTGCGGTCAGGACATCCGTTTTCATGTCAGTGGCTTCCTTTCGGCTTTCACCACTGACAGTCATACGAGCCACAGACTCCGAATGTCCATCCCGCAGCAAAGTTTGTTCATTTATTGTTGTTTCCGTAACTTCATTGTTTTTTTTACATAGACAGGGGTGTCAGCCCTTTGCTAAAACCCCCAACCTGGAGGACCAGGGTACCAGCTTTTGCCTGACCCCTACCCACACCGACCAGTCCAATAATGTCTAATTAACCTAATTAATTCAGTCGTCTGCGTTGGAGTACTCGTTTTTGTCGCAATGTTGCGCGCGTGACCGACTTTTCTTTTTACCAAACACTATTGTTATATTTTTCTACCATCTGGACTACACATCGTTTTCTTTGCTACACACAGGCTTCTATCCGTGAATCGGTTACTGCACTGCACTCTATGACCTGTCTTACCCTACTTTGTTGAGCGATGCACGTCGACCAGACGTCTGCTGTGATGAGTCGTCCCCGTGCTGGAAGATTTGAATTAAAACAATTTGTTTCCGACTTGGTGTTACAGGACAGTGAATGTTGTACCCGCTTTGTCTTTGCGACCCCCTCTCGTGCAGGAAGGTGTGAAGAAACAAAATCTGGACTTGATTTCTGAGCTGGCGTTTCTGGTTGACTGGTTCCCAACTTGTCAACTTCTTCTGTTTACACTTTCACTGTTTGTACTCTGATTCTGTTTTTCATATGTTATCGAAATGTAAATATGAATTCTGTTTGAGATGTACCCTGCCGCCTGTAGTTGTTGAGGTCTGTCACAGATCCGAAAACGTATTATGGTGTCTTCTGTCTGTGTTATTCTGTATTATATTGTCGTTCGTGGTTGTTGAAATCTGTCACAACGTCAAAACGTATCTGTGTCTTCTGCCTGAAGCGAGGAGAGATGACAGCATAAAGCATAGTTGCTGAACTGTTGTTTCTAAACAATGTGTGTGTGTGTGTTGCTAGAGGTTGGTTACGGCACCAAAATTGATGTGGTGTACCTTGCTCTGGAGGTAGCGATCAGCTGATGAATGATTGATGTCAATGCTGCCTGAGGTTGGTCACGGCACCAATTCGTATGATGTGGCAGCGGTGGTCGCTGTATCAATGTTCTAATGTATGGCCACCTGCTTGTTCTTTTTCTTCTTCTTCTTCTTCTTCTTCGTTCGCCGTCAGACTTCCACATTTATGACTCTAATAAAGGCAGTAGTCAACCCAAGGTTCCCGACATCTCCAAACAGCTTTTCGTTGACAGAAGTGGGTTGTTGCCATATGCTACTCCGTTCATTACCGTAGGCTGGGCAATACTGCAGGAGGTGTTCGACCGTCATCGGGCTGGTACCGCAGGTGCAGAGATCTGTTGCACCAATCTTGAATTTGTGGTATAGATGGTATCTCAATCTGTTGTGTCCAGTGCGTAGCCGAAAAATGATGACCTGTTCTTTCCTGGATAGTTGATGATATGCATCATTTTTCAAATGGCCTGGGTGCTCTCTTTCCCATTTGGACTTGAATGTACCCTTTATAATAGTCTTTGCCGTTGCGTAAGTTGTCTCTATATCATTTTGTTGTAAGGCACCTCCTTCCTTAGCAAGTTTGTCTGCCTCCTCATTTCCTGGTATGTTGCAAAGGGCTGGTATCCACTGGATAGTGCACTTGTTGAAGCATTTGGCCAGTTATTCAAGGGAGATTATCATATCTTTCAATCCTTTAGTTTGGTGGCTCTTCAGCGCTGATATTACTGAGAGGGCATCTGTAAAGATTACTATCTGTTTTTCTGCCTGTGCTTTGCATTCAATAAGAGTTTCAGCTGCCTGTTTCAGGGCTTCTACTTCAGCACTGAAGTTATTGCAGTATTTGCCAGTGGCAATTGCCATAGAGTGGATTATATTTTTTAATTTTATGAGGATGCCGGCACCCCCATTTTCTACTGCATTATTTGCTGAACCATCAGTATATGCATGTGTCCAAAGCTTTGCTGGGAATTTTTGGTCAATATACTTGGTTGCTATACACTTTCTTTGTGTTTCTGTCTGTGTTCCCTTACTTTCAATGCCTGGAATATCAGATTTTAACTCAGGAAAGCATCTTATTTTCCACAGTGGGATAGTTGAGCTTGTTGGGATTTTCTTCGCAACTGAGCTTGCTAGCATGGTATTTTTGCTTTTTTTTTCTTTTGCTTTGGCTACAAAGTTAGTTCGCTTGAGCCTGCCTCTTCCTAGCCTATTCATTCTTTGGAACATAGGGTGTCCTTCGAGTCTTTTAAATTTTTCAGCTTGTTGTAGGACTCTGCTGTCACGTCTATCCTCCATTGGCTGTAGCCCTATAATGTTTTCCATATGGTTGATTTGTGTGAACTTTAGGTCCCCTGTTATAATACGTGCTGCTTGATTTTGGAGTCTGTTTACTCTGTCAAAATTTGACTTTGCTGCCGTCGACCAAGCTGGGATGCCGTATTCCATAGCAGGTCTGACTCTGCCTGTGTACAGCTTTTTGAGGATATTCTCATCAGCACCCCATGTGGTACCAGCTAACTTTTTCATGATGGCCATGCGAAGTTTTGCCCTTAGCTGTATTTTGTTTATCTGTGATTTCCACGTCATTCTGCGGTCTAGTGTGATTCCTAAGTATGTTGGTGTTTCATCTTCTCGTACTGCCTGCCCATTTAGTTGTAGCTTTGCTTGCTGTGGTTTATTTGACAAGGTAAAAATAGTGTGTGTAGTGTTTTGTTCATTTATTTTGAGCAACCACTTTCTGGACCAACTTTCAAGGGCTAGCAGTGAATCCTGCATGCGCACTCTTGCTGTGGTGATGTATTCTTCTGAAGTCCACATGGCCAGGTCATCAGCATAGAGAGAGTTGTGGACATTCTTGTGGATGTTTTCTGTTATATCTTTTATACCTGCTTGTTCAGGTTCTTTTCCTCTTTGGCTAGCAATGATATGCTGTATAATTATAACAGTCACACACACACACAGCACGTGATGCGATAACGCCATAGTAATTGAAATATTGTTTATTTATATATGAGACGATCATTGCTGTCTGTTCTGACCTCCACATTTGGTCCATCATAGAATATACAATGTGTAAGTTCTTTCTCAATATTTCTTCCTTCCCTCACTCTCTCTCTCGTTCAGTATCGAATCTACACCTTCTGATCTTTAACCATAGATGATCACTCAGGTGCTATAGTCTCTATTTCTGTTCTTTCTTCCTTACAATTTCTTAGATTATTGTTATATGTATCCTCTCAGTGTTCAGGTTATATTGATGGATCGGACCTCGCCGGGGTTGTTACTTTCCCTTTCATCACTGAAGAATAGGACTACTGTATGTCTATGTATTAGAATTCACTCTACAAACCTTTTCCCTTTCTTAATAAAATCTAACTCACACCGTTTCTCCTTCTAGACAAGAATTCTCACTATTCAATATTTTGGGTTAATCATTACCCTAAACTACTTCTTGTCCGTGAAATATTCATCACCTAAACTATTTGAGTACTACCTTCAACATGGCTACTAGCGTACGTGCCATCTGCACACTACCCACGCCTCTGGACTGCTGCTGAGAAAAGCGTGCTTCACTGGATTATCGTTCACCCCTTTCATGCGCATTATTGTTCGCGCATCCCCTTTTTGTACTCTATCTGAACCTTCCTATTTATAATTCTCCTTATTCGTTCCCTTTATCTGCCACAATATCTGCAGTATAAATTTAAGGTATTCCAACGTGTGCAGTATAACATTAACTTATTTCTGTTATAATTATAAAGTTGTGTTATTCTTGTGTCAGAATTATAAAGTTATGTTATTCGTATGTCATAATTATAAAGTTCAGATATTATTTTGTCTTCTTGACACTGACTGCCGTAGAAAACATACTAATTGCAACATGTCCCTACTGATTCTGCAGGGTTTTCAAATTCCTGAAGGTTGGACTGTCATGTATAGTGTCCGGGACACACACTTTAACACGACAGTGTTTGAGGACAGAGAACAGTTTCTGCCGCTACGGTGGATGAACACAGCCCTGGAGGTAAATTAATTTACATTAGACCTTTTAAGTCAGAAGTAGCCTGATTTTCAATGTCTTCCCAAGTATCTGAGAGTCCATGCCAGTAGTAGTAGGTCTTTCTCCAGATCTGTAAAATATAGGGAGACTATATTGATTTCTATGACATCGTGTACCTTTAGATTCCAAGAAATAGAATTATAGTCCCTTTGGAGTCTTTCTTTATCACAGTTATCTCTATCTCTCTCTCTTTCTCTCTCTCTCTCTATCACTCCCCCTCTATCCATTCTAATCAATTTATCTTATGTTTCATCAACTCAACAAAACACCACGGTTAATACCACAGTCACTGCTACAATCAAAACTACCACCACATCTCCCACTGGCTTCCCACTGGCGACACCAACTGCTTCCATTAACGGATCGTATAATTTTTATTTATTTTTTCATGTATTTAATTGAGTTCTCGCTTGCTTTCTCTTTTGTTTCCGTTTTTATTGGTCCCTAACGAAGGCCCCATGGCCGTAACGTAAGCAACTTTCTTTGTCCTGTATCCCAGCAAGACGCATTACATATTGTCGTTTACCTCCACCTTGGTTCGATTCCCGGTAAGTCTATCACTTATATTTCTTTTCTATTGTCTGATGTCAAACATTATGGCTAACGAGTGCCTGTTAATTCCTTTATTTATGTACTTTTTATTTATTTACTATTCACAGGACTTAGGTTTCCTTCCTTATTTCTTTAACAGAACTGATATATCGTTATTTACTTTGCAGGAAAAACTGCGCACTTCGGATTCCTGTAATTACATGCCTTTTGGAAACGGACCCCGCTTGTGTTTGGGCAAACCCCTGGCTCTGATGGAAATGACCGTATTCTTGGTAGAGATTGCACGTCTGGTCACGTGGGAGTTACATAATCCAAATGCCGGCATGGTTTATTTGCCTGTCACCAAGACAGCAGACGATATGCCTGTTACATTCACTAGACGAACTTAAAAAATAGGAAGTGACAAAATGCACAAGCACAGACTGTGACAGCACCACCAGTAGAATAGCAACAAAACAACGAAAGCGACATCAACAACATTAGCAGAAAGTGACAAAAGTACATCTATTTAGTTTCATATATTCACGCTAAGTGGTAACAATCAGTCATTCAGTTAGTCATTGTCCACATGGCTGTCTTTGGCACATAGGAAGTGATCATAGGGCGCCATTTAATGTCTCTTTTCTGTCTCCCTCTAGGTCATTCCCCCATCTTTTCGTGTTTAAAAAAAGTAATGAACAAAAATACCTTGTTGAACCCCTGATGGGATATAATTATGATATAGTGTCAATAATTTTAGACTAGTGCATTACAAGATGTGAAGGTAAGAAGAGGTGCGGATGTGGGAAGTGATCACCATTTAGTAGTAGAAAAACTGAAAGTGAAACTCAGAACGGCTGGACCAACTGTAACTACACAGGCAAGGTTTGACATCAGCAAATTGAAGGACCCCCTTACCAGAAAAGCTTTTGCGGCTGATATAAAGAAGCGATATCAATTTGCCAAAAGACATTGACTGATGATATAGACCAGAAATTCAACACCATTTCAACAACTATAAAAGGAAAGCAGCAAATCATGCTTGGGATTCCAGGAAAGGAAGAAGCAAGACTGGATAACACCAGAAACATTAAACACCATAACGATGAGAAAAGAAATGAAAAGAAAGAAAACAGAAGCGAAGTCCCCCAGGTTAAAGCAACTATATAGCGAACAGTACAGTCAGCTGGACAAGGAAGTTAAACGCCAAACCCGAGCCAACAAAAGGAATTTCCTAGACGATCTTGCAAGACAGGCAGAAGAGGCAGCACTGAGAAATGAACAAAGCATAGTATACAAAA
Source organism: Oreohelix idahoensis (assembly GCA_024509875.1). Classification (NCBI taxonomy): domain Eukaryota; kingdom Metazoa; phylum Mollusca; class Gastropoda; order Stylommatophora; family Oreohelicidae; genus Oreohelix; species Oreohelix idahoensis. Next base: position 178,762 of record JAMPIV010000482.1, read on the forward strand.
TAACTAAAATCATCAGCGGAAAACGAGGTGCAAACTATATTACGTTAGTAAGAGATAAGCAAGGAAATCGCATCACGGCAGCAGAGGGACAGGAAACAAGATGGGCAGAGCATTTCAGAGAAACTCTGAACAAGGAACCATCAGAGACACAATTGAATGTTCCTGAGGCTGAAAATGATCTAAATGTTAATACAGACATTCCACGAAAAGAAGAAATCATCACAGCAATCAAAGGGTTAAAGAACGGAAAAGCTCCTGGCCATGATAACTTAAATGCAGAGCTATTTAAGACAGACCCTGAGCTAGCAGCAGAACTCTTAGAACCACTATTTGCACAAGTCTGGAAAACAGAGACAACACCTCGGAGTGGAACAAAAGAATAATTGTTAAATTGCCCAAGAAGTGAGAACTTGCAGACTGCAATAATTGGAGAGGAATCACCCTTCTCTCAGTTCCCTGCAAAATACTAGGCAGGATAATTATACAGAGAATTTCAAAAGCAGTAGACCACAAACTGAGGAAAGAACAAGCAGGATTTAGAAAGAACAGAAGATGTGTAGATCATATATTCACCCTCAGGAACATTATAGAGCAGTGCTCAGAATGGCAAAGACAGCTTTACATTAATTTCGTTGATTTTGAAAAGCAAGGCCTAAAATGCCACCCCCTACAGACCCAAGTAGAACAGTCCCAACTAAGATGGTTTGGCCATGTCTGCAGAATGGGAGAAGATCGGCTACCACGACAAGCATGGGAAACAAAGAGCCAAGGATGCAGACCCCGAGGACGACCCAGAGTCCGCTGGGAGGACAACATTAGACAATCTTTGAAGGACCGAGGACTAGAATGGAACCAGGCCAGGAGGAAGACAGCCGATAGAATAGTCTGGCGCTCTCTCTTCCAAACCTCTACACCTCACGGTAGAAGGGGAACGACTAAGTAAGTAAGATTTTGAAAAGGCCTTTGACAGTATACATAGGGACAGTTTATGGAAAATACTGAGGGCTAATGGAATTCCAAGCTTCATAGTGTCAATCATTAAAAGCCTCTATGCCAACTTTACGTGTAGCGTTGGGCAGAGCAACCTAACCTTTGAGGTGAAGACAGGAGTACGACAGGGATGCCCCTTATCAACCACTCTATTTTTAACAGTCATAGACTGGGTGATGCGCCAGACAACAGAGGGCAATCCAAGAGGAATAAGATGGACTACATTTTCTATATTGCAAGATCTGGAATATGCAGATGACATTGCACTACTAGCACATTCACATCAGTACATCCAGGAAAAAACGGATAGACTTAATAAATATAGCCAGCAGGTGGGCTTGAACATCAATCTAAAGAAGACAGAGGTCATAGCACTCAATGTGAGCAACCCTGAGCCCATATCAGTAAGGAATCAGCAACTGGAACAGACAGACACCTTCACATACCTAGGATGCATAGTAACACCAGACGGCGGAGCAAGCAAAGACATCAACAACAGAATGAACAAAGCAAGAACAGCCTTTTTTAGTTTAAACAACATCTGGAAGTCCTCTCAGTACAGCACAAGCACAAAGTTAAGATTATATCAGAGCTGTGTGCTTTCTGTGCTTCTCTATGGTGCGGAATGCTGGAGAGTTACAGAGAAGGAAATGTCGAAATTGTCCTCTTTTCACACAACATGCCTAAGAAAAATTCTCCGAATCTTTGGCCGAATACCATCACCAACCAAGATCTGCTTACTCGGAGCAAGCAAGAGGACATGCACACCATCATAGCTGGCAGACGCTGGAGCTGGGTTGGCCATGTCCTCAGAAGAGACTGCGATGCCATCACAAGAACAGCTATGCTATGGACCCCTGAAGGAAAACGAAAGAGAGGCCGACCAAAAACTACTTGGCGGAGGACTGTGGAGGCTGAGATGCAAAGAATGAACCAGAGATAGGGCACTGTACGAAGGATGGCCACCGACCGAGCAAAGTGAAATCAATTTGTCGTTGCCCTACAAGACGCCACCAGGCGTGATGGCCACTGACTGCTTTAACGGTCGGCGGCTTAGGATCAAAGAAGAAGAAGAAGAAAAATGTTAGACTGTTATATTCAGTTACCGCCTTTTGCTTACGGCATTAGCCCTCGTGGTAATTTATTGTATATGAGGTAGAAGAAAATTTCTAGTTGTCCATATATGTTTTTACTTCCTAAATTGGTAGATTCTTCATACCTTTTGTGTAGTTCATCTATGGTGTAAAAAAGGGGGTCGGATGTGTTTCAAAGCTGTGGGTACGTGGGCTTTTATTTAATTTCATTCTCTTAATATATAATTATTAGTTTTCTCTGGGCTAAATTTAGTTGTTCTTTTTCCCCCACAATTATTTGTCGATGCACAAAACATTAATATATTATTGAAGATAATAACTACAATATTAAGACAAAAGTTTAAAGATAAATGTTAATCATAAGTGGAACAAATACAGAATTACTAACAAGGGAAATCATAACAGAGATGGAAAAGGAATGATAATATAGTCACAGAAAAAAACATAAAGTCCATTTGCCAAAAAAAAAAAAAAAATATATATATATGTATATAATCTTGAATAAACAAGAAATTTTACTTTTAACTTGACGCTTGGCGTGAAGCATTGTGGGGAACTTAATTTTTGGTTCTTGAGCGAAGTGTGTCGCATTGGCAGGTGTGAGCCCGTGTTCTTGTAGGATTTCTGTAATATTGTCTAACCATCTTTCTCTTGATCTTCCTCGTTCTCTAAAACCAGATCGTCAACTATTGTGGGCACGTAGGTGTAATTAATCGGGCTTCATTCTCAAAAGATGGCCAAACCACTTTATTTTCGGTCTCTCTAAGCATATGGTGCAAGATATAGTTCCTGTAATTTTCTTGAATGTCGCCATTTCTAATTCTGTCTCTCCTGGTACCATCAGTGGCTCTTCTTAAGCATTTCACCTGGCACGATGTGATTTTCCACTTCTGCGCTCTTGTCAGAGACCACATTTGACACTGAGTTGGTAATAATATACTATTTATCAATTATCATTTAGTTTCCATACTGATATTAGAATTTTTGAGCAGTGGTGACAGTTGGTAAAAACATAAAGAACATCAAGAAATAGAATATGCAATCTTTAAGAAACAAAAGAAGGCCGTATATCCAAATTATAAACCAAATGGGGTTGAACCAGGTATTTCAGTCATTAAAATGAACAAGAGAAAACAATGTTTTCCCCTCACTGAAACATTTTTTCGTTTCTTTCTTGTCGCGGTTACTGTTTGACGTTAAATTGTGAATGTGGAGATTTGATTCTCCCCCTCAAGGCAACAATTTGTGAGCACTTTCTAATTATTATTGGTACAGTAACTAGATAATTGGCCAGGAGCAAGTACTTTGAGCCGTCACCCTTAACCAACTCCTGCTGCGTTTTAGCTCTAGTTTCCCCAACCCGCCGTTATTCTTGTACTGCTGTGAAACTGATAGCGACCAGCAAACAGATTCTACAGAATTACTTTAAATAATCTTCAAAAGAGCGGACGTTAAATGTTGTTATAATGTTATACTGACTGACAGAGTGGTTAGAGCGCTGGTCTCTCGCGGCAAAGATGCAGGGTTTGATTTACGGTATCGACACGCGTCAGTCTACCCAGTTGTAAATTGGTACCTGACTTTGCACGTGAGTTTGGGAAGGAAAAGGCAGCGAGGACAGGTCACCTCACCTCTCTATGCTGGACTTAGTATAGTAAGTCTCTAGCACTTCACCCTCCTACGGCAGTATCTGTTATGGGGCAACCTTACCTTAATGTACCGGTAATATATTTTTTAATTAAGGCAGTTTTCATAGGGATTTATGCCCTTTCAAAGTAAATGCCCCGGACCTTCCAATCCTGGTAGTTATACCACGGCTCATTGCTTCCACAAACATTCATTTCTTTCACACTAAGATAGAGGCAGTGGGCGTATTGAAGATTATGAACATATCCTGAAGGAAGTGAAGAAGACAGCAGAAGTTATATCCCATGTCAATTAAGCCAATTATATCCCATGTCAATTAAGTCATATGATATGTCAATTAAGCCAATTATATCCCATGTCAGTTAAGTCATATGATATGTGAATTAAACCAATTATATCCCATGTCAATTAAGTCATATGATATGTCAATTAAGCCAATCATATGCTATGTCAATTAAGTAGTAGTATGCTGTGTCATCTAAATAAGTCATATCTTATGTAAATTTAAGTCATATTCTACGTTACGTAAGTCATATACTACATCAGATAAGTCATGCGATACAAAGTTAGTCGTAAATTATGTCAAGCCAATCCTGAGGCATGTCAAGAAGTCAAATGGTGTGTCAAGTATCACAAGTGCTTTGTCAAGTCATGTACTATGTTAGGTAAGTCATATGCGATGTCAAGTAAGTTATATGTCATTTCAAATAAGTCATATGTGATGTAAAGTAAGTTATATGTCGTATCACGTAAGTCATAAGCGATGTCAAGTAAGTTATATGTCATTTCAAGTAAGTCATATGTGATGTAAAGTAAGTTATGTCATGTCAAGTAAGTCATAAGCAATGTCAAGTAAGTTATATGTCATTTCAAGTAAGTCATATATGATGTCAAGTAAGTTATATATCATGTCATGTAAGTCGTATTCTATGTCAAGTAAATCAAATGACATGTCAAGCATCAAAAGTACTATGTAGAGTCATATGTACTAACGTCAAGTAAGTCGTATGCGATGTCAAGTTATATGCCATGTCAAGTAAGTACTTTGCTATGTCAGACACTATGTCAAGTACGCAGTAAGTCGTAAACGTTTATATCATCATCATTTCCCCTTTCACCCCTGACAGAGCATGTAGAAACCAGCGCAGCTTGCCTCCTTGCACGAAAACCTTCATGTGTTCTAGAAGTGGCTGTTCCTGTAACACCTTTTTTTACATGATGAGGTGTCCAGCCCCATACACCACCTCATATTAGTCACCTCTTACGACACCTGAGGGTGCAGTAGTCCTGTTATGTCTTTGTCTCCTGAGAGACACCCGGTGACTACCTGGGACAAACTGTTATATGCTGTCTGTTAAATCCCAGCTTTTTCTGACAGTAACGCTAAGGGATGCAACTTTGGTTGAAATTTAGACATTAATTGTATTGTTTCCCTTATGTGTACTCTCCCGAAAATAGTAACACTTGACAAAGAAAAGTGCGCAAATGACGATGTGCACAAAAATATTTATAGAATGTGTGATCCCGTATACACACATTGGGACCCTCGCTACTGCTACGTAGTTCATGTACTGTGGTGATGCAAAGTGGTTTAAAAAAAAAAATACTTTTGAATACGTAAAATTGCCGTTAGGTATTGGTGTTTTTGAATGTAATTCCCGTCTTACGACGGGCTTTTACACTAGTAAATATATAAAAATCATTTTAAGTAGTGTAGACTTTGTGTAACAAACTTGTTTTCATTTTAGCCATTTGAAACAGAAATTTTAGCAGCTCGCTTTAGCATCGATATTTGAGTTTACTCATGCTCCTTATGTCTTGTGCTTTTTTCCACCACAAGGTTTTCATAGTCTCTCTCATGGAACACACGTACCATTTGAATTTATGTCATCAACATCATCATCATCACCAGCAACATCGACAACGATGCAAAATGTATCGGTCACTTATTTAATGCTCTTAAATTTGGAGTTCTGGTTCATGAAGCCAGTGTTTCCCGTGAATCAACAATGCCATATTGTAATGTGAGATACGAATGTCTGGCGCACAATTTTTTGTGAAATATGGAAGTGAGAGAAAGGTGAGGAAATGATCACAATGAGTGAGTGACGTGCTTGCTGATAGACTGTGGATAAAAGAGGGCCTAACTCGTGACTTTTATAACGAATGTATACATCGTATTTTCCCGAATATAAGACAAACTCTACCGTTCCCTCCCGTTGTGTAGTTGTAAGCCACGTTGTCACTGAAACAGAAAATGAAAAGCTGCAGAAAATATAAGGTAGAAAAAAAAAATTCAACAAATTGCGGGGGTGTTATTAAAAAATGGTTTCTTTTATTAGAATTATTATTATTTTTAAATTTATTTATTTTATTTTGGTCAAATCTTCCCAGAATGTGACAGGTGAGATTTGTTTTGCACTTTGATTTTCTTGGGTTCAAATCTAGAATCAGTGCCAATATTTAACGTTAGAAGTCTTTAAAAAAAAAGGGGGGGGGGGGGTGGTAGGAGTTCAGAGTAACAAAATTCAGTGAGCTGAAAACAACTTACTGCTAATGAATGTTTAACGACAGAAGCGGGAGCCTACACGCGAGGGTCACTATGTTCGGGCTAGTACAGTATCACATCCACACTATATTATCTTCCTGGTTGATGCATTAACAAGCTACAACCACCGTGACTAGCTGTGCCATATCTGCCATTAAGGCAGATTGTTTCTTTTTGTAACTTTCTACATGCTCACTCACTCATTAGATATTCGATGTTCACATTTCATGAAATCGTTCAACAAGTCTTTTCCCACATGTTCACTCACTCATTAGATTTGATGTTCACATTTTATAAGATCGTCCAACAGCCTGTCTGAATCAAGAAAAAAAGAGAAACTGAACGTTTGATAAACCAAAAATTCCATTTAGAAGACTAGCTTACAATTTGTCGAAAATGGCACGTATAGTGTTAAATATATACACACCAACCAAGATAGATGCACGCTTATACCGATTCAAAGGATATTTACAGTACCGTATAACGGCATTTTTTAAATGGCTGCATCATTGTCCAGTTTAAGATTGGCTATATAGAACTAGCGAACAGTCAATTATGTTGTATTCATCTGTGGTGGAGAAATTAAGCTCTCGACTTTTAACCTAAAGTTTGGCACATAGAAGCCACCCAAGGACACAAATTTCTTTAAAAAAAATTTCAGCTGAGTTACAAATAAATAAATACGTAAATATACAATCCAAACATACAAATAAAAGTGCTAAAAGAAAATCTGATGAGTAATTCCGACACACTGTTCCTTACAGTTTTTTTTGATTAACCATTACCGTTTCTAAATTAAAGTGGATGTGATGGATGGCACTATCATGTGTTTATATGTAATCTTTACGTCAGTGATTTTGTGTGTGTATGTGTGTGTGTGTGTATTTGTCATATAGAAAAAGAGAGGTAAAGATGTGATAGACAAACTGTCAGTTAACTTCTTATGTATACAAATTTTGTGAATTCAAAATAAAATGTCACTAAACGAATTTATATGCACGTAAAATAAATTCTGTCAAATCACACGTTAAATTAATATTTTACTTTGGTAGCATATATGCATGTATTGTCATTTCTGTCAAGTCACAGGTTAAATTAATATTTTGCTACGGTACTGAATATGCGTAAAATGTCAGTTCTGTGAAGTCACAAATTAAATTAATATTTCACTACGGTAATGTATATGCATATATTTTCAACTCTATGAAGTCACAAATGGCAAGTTTTCACTCAGTTACTGTACAAGCACATACAAGAGTTGTCAGTTCTGTGAAATCACATAAGACACGTTACGCTGTCACTAAGGTACTTATATTATGTATTGTGAAAAACTGCAGAAATGTACGCTTTAGCCCTTCTTTATTTTACCTGTCCTGCCATTTTTGTACATTCAATATGTAAGCATGTGCATGGATGTATTTTATGTAAATGTTCATGATGCATGAGCATATTTCGCTTAATGCCAACAGTTTAATTAACATGTGAAGCAGTGAACCATACGTTTCGCAAAGCAAGAGATAGTGAGCTCATTCTAAGCTAAAAATGCACAATTTTGCTCTTATATTTCGGGCGCATGCAATTTTGGGGCAATTCTGCAAAGTTGTCAGAATTTTTAAGAATAATTCGATTGTAGGGATAGAACAAGTACTTCTTGGAGTTCCCGTTTCTTAAGAGCTCAGGAGATCGAAATCGAATCTGTAATTAGATATAACAGATTGCTATCAAACAAAACCCGTTGACTTTTTATTTTATGGATTATAGACCTTCTTACGGTCAAAGGGACCTGGTTCTAAAGTAGGCTGCAACACGCTTTCCGGCTGTAAAAAAATTGGTTACCTGAGTCTGCTCCGAGTTAGGAACTGCAAAGGCAGCGAGGAAGGGAACTAGTCACCCCACCTGATAAAGCTGAGACCTTATATAAGTGAAGTCTCTAACACTTCACTCTCCTATGGCAGGACTACCTTGACCTTTTTCGTGTAAATGAGAGAAAGTAACATGAAACATGAACGTCTGATGGACAGAGTGGTTAGAGCGGTGGTCTCTGGCGGCAAATATGCCGTGTTCGATTCACGGTATCGACACGCTCCAGTCTGCCCAGCAGTAAATGGATACCTGACTCTGCTCTTGAGTTAGAAAAGGAAAAGGCAGCTTGGAAGGTAACTGGCCACCCTACTTCTCGATGCTTAACGCTAGTATAATGAAGTCCCTAACACTTCACTCCACTAGGCAGTATCTGCTATAAAAAAGGTAAAGGAACCCGTTACACGCCCATTGAGGCATATTGGGAATATAGTGTTAGGAATATATTGTTTTAACCATCGGGACACTAGGGGTGATATGGTCAGCATCACGCCGGCCGCCTTTAACCTTTCCAAAGTTGCTCTGGTTCCCAATTCATGAGGCTGGGTCGACCCTAGAGCCTTTTGCGGTTCAAAAAAATCCCACCTCAACTGCTGCCCAGTTGAACCAGGACCACCGAGCTGGGAAGCAAGAGCACTAACCACATCGCTACCACAGCTCTCGTATCTGCTATGGGATTGCCTTTATCCTTTTACTTTTAACACGAGACATAAAACACCAAACAGGCGCTGTTGAAGAAAGACTACTCATTTTATTCAACAGTTCAGGGTCAGCTATCTACCAGGGTGTCAGGGTCAGCTATCTACCAGGGTGTCAGGGTCAGCTATCTACCAGGGTGTCAGGGTCAGCTATCTACCAGGGTGTCAGGGTCAGCTATCTACCAGGGTGTCAGGGTCAGCTATCTACCAGGGTGTCAGGGTCAGCTATCTACCAGGGTGTAATTTTTGTTTGTCTAGGCTTGCCTCCTTATGGAATATGGATCAACCACTTCCGCAAGTACCCTCACATGAACCATGTATTATGGCACTCAGGAGCTTTTTTCAGCTGTGGTTTCTATAGAATTTATTTTATATGAAGAGGTTGCCTGTCCCAAGCACAGCCTCATGCTAGTTGCCTCTTACATGTCCGAGTTAGCAATAGTCCTAGTCTCGCTTGTCCTTCTCACAGACCCCCGGGAACTACATGGGGCTTATCAGAAATAGTTTATGACAATACATATTATAGTTGTAAGCCTGTTATTACATCTTTCCTTATTTGACGTAATAAAAGTTTGTAAATTGCTACAATTTCATTGATTTGCTTGTCTTTGTTATTTGTGTATGTTGCTTGAAATATGAATTGCTTATCATGTTTCTATATTAAAATCCTCTTGTTGGAACCAAAAAAACAAAACAAAAAAAAAAAACAAACAAAAATAAGCCGTAAGTCATGATAAATGATCGGGTTGCGGGATCAAAACCTGGTAGCGTAATACATCAGTCTACCCAGCTGTAAATGGGTATCTGACTCAGCTCGAGTTAGGGAAAGTAAAAGGGCTGCGGCGAAGGGAACTGGTCATCCCACCTCATTAAAAATAAACTGCTTGACCTAGTTTGGTGAAGTATCTTCAATGGGACCACCTTTACTTTATATTCTACGCAAGCACCAGTTGTTATGAAAGCCTGCAATTTCCTGGTTGTTGTTTTTGTGGTTCTTTGATCAAACAAAACAGAGTGTTGTTAATGAAACAACCAATGACTTCCTGTTAGATATCCAGCTTCTTTCATGGTCACATGATTCTAATGACATGAAAACTGACACGAAGATGAATTCAATCTGTAGGTTACATTAAAAAAACAAAACAATAAAAACAAGAAATATATTTGCTAGCGTAACGTACTAGAAATAAAATGTTTCAGTTACTAATAATTAATAAAGCGAAGACGCATTCCCTATGTTAATTTAGCAGTAATTAAAACATACTAGCCGCCATTAAAAACGCATCGAAATCGTGACATGTTTTCACTGTTGAAATGTTTATGCAAGTGAGCGATTTTCAAACCCCGAAAGTGTGCAAGTGATGAAGTTCATGTATTCCCACTTTGCTGTCGATGTGATGTTTACTTCAAATTTTGCGTGCTTATCGTGCAAAACAAGTTTTTTGATAAATTCTGGCTTTATTAAAAGTCGAATCACATTGAAATTTGGCACACGCATTAGTCAAGTTTCAGCGAGTAAAAAGCCATTATCTGTTTTCATCGAAAGAAAGTCTGTTTGTTTTTGTCATGCCTCGACTGTCGTCACAAGAGCGATGGCAAGCTGTTGGTATGCTCAGCAGTGGAATGGCGACGAGAGAAGTTGCCAGACATTTCAATTGTGACCAGTCCACTATAGTGAGGCTGAACCAGCGATTTCGGGCGACAGGTACCACCGATGACCGTCCCAGGCTTGGTCAACCTCGTATAACAACACTAGCTCAATTTAGCCAAATTCTATTGTTACATCTGGGCAATCGCTTCCAAACAGCAAGGACGGAGACGCCGATGCCAAGCCTGTATTGATGCTATCGGGGGTCATACACGGTATTAATGATGGCTGTGACTGAATGACAGTGAGTGCGACTTTTGTTTTTACACCTAGGGTTGACAACTGCTTAGGAGCCGGTTCTGAATTGTCTCATGTTTAATAATACAGCAAATTTGGGTTAGTAAATGGATCAGAAATGTAAAATCAGTGGTTTCGTGTATTTTAAATTTAGCACAACGAGTTGCGGTTCATAAACTAATGCGATGCGTTTTTAATGGCGGCTAGTATATTTCATTCTCAAAGCGAACTCTACAAATTATAATTTTTTTATATTCAAACCATAGCAATATTTTACATTGTCTTAATAGGCGTACACTTTTCTGTATCTCCATCTCTCCTCGGCTTGTGCCTTTTCAGCAAGTGTCTTGTATGTTCCATTGTTAGTTATATTAACAATGAGAAAATTAATTTTTATGTTACGGCTGCTAAATTTAAGCCTAAGTCTCAAGTAAAATGCCCTTATTTCTTAAATGAAATTAAAAAAAAATTTCTTGAGCAGTTTCTAGCAGAACACTGAGAAGAGTGAAATTAACAGCGCTGGCTAAATAGAACCACTGATAATGTTAGACTTAAGACTTTAATTTACTAATGGCTTGCATAATTCTATAGCGTCAAATTGGCTAAGCGGCTAGAGCTCTTACCTATCGCGGCTAAGTTACCGGGTTCCAGGATCGAAACCTGATATTGTCACGCCCCAGTCTACCCAGCTGTAAATGGGTAACTGTTACGCGTGTATTTGTGCACATCGGTGCATTCTTAAAGGGAGGCATTGCAGTGTACAGATGAGATTACACCACGACGCACCACTAGTGAAACCGCACCATTGTAATTATAATTATATATATATTAGTGACGTCAATTTATGAGTAAAAGATTACGTATGCGCGTCTGCTGAAGACTTGTAACGGTCTCTTCCGACTATGTTCTTCAAGGTGTTCGGACGCATGTATGTGAGCTCCGATTGTGTGTAGATGTCCTCTGCATGATCTTCATATTCATGTGACTATTACTGACGGTACTTCTGCGTACCGATCATTGTATTTTAAGGCTTATTACTATGGAAGAGTATGCCACTAAAGTGCATGAATATGGAGCTCATCATTTGTCCAGTGTCAAATAAATGTATAAAAATTACTACGAAGTGAACTTTACTCATTCGCGTTATATGCTGTGTCACAGATTGCCTCCCCTACCAAAACTCATGTGTATCTAATATTGGCATCCAAGGTATCTACCTGCTTGCAAGATTACTCTTGATAGAGATGTAGATAGAAGGTTAATAATACTTCTACCTGAAGGGAGAATTCACAAGATATTCCCAGAAGTCACGAACAATGTTGCATTGTGCTGAACAATTGTTAACGCATTACATCTGGTCCGTCGCCTTTTGTGAAAGATTTAAGCAATGGTTTAGCCCATTCAAGCCCCCCAGTTGGTGTAATCCAACGAATTCCCTCTTATAAGGTATAGCTCTGTTTAGTATAAACAGGTATAGGTATTTATATATACTGTATATATATATGTGTATATATATATATATATATATATATATATATATATATATATATATATATATATATATATATATATATATATATATAAACTATTCTGGCTCATACGTTTGCTTTCATACATACAACTGAATCAACTATTATTGTTTTGTTTTAAAACAACAGGTAACAAATTTAATAGTTAAATAGTCTTTAACAGGTTAAAATAAATATGGACAGATTAGTGAAATTTTGATTGTTATAAATTTCTCATCATTGAGACGCTGGTAGAAATCTAACTTTATACTTAAAGTTTAACTGAAATTGTCCCTTTTTTGCTGGTGCCTTTTAGTTAGCACTTAGCTTGTATGAGTGAGGCCTGCAGCTGTGGTTCATCAATTATGTGATGACGAAAGCCTTCTCCACACTCTCTTCCACTGTCGGCGGTTATGGCGGATGCTTTTCTCTCACACTAGCTGAGTTACTACCACAAATCGTCTGATGGCTTGTAACCACGAACTTTAGACAAATAGAAGAAACAAATGCCTGCTGAGTACAATTGTTCGCCGCAAACTAACAGGCCCATTGTCATGGGCTCCACCCACCAATGTTAACCTCTCAGAAGAATTAAATTCCCGAGCACACAGTGTAACTCAGGGAATATGATGAAAATTCACCCATATCCTTCTGGGTGTTAACTAGGAAATTGCGTCTGGAGTGCATGAACAATGATTTGCCTGAATTACAATTAAAATAAAGGTACATAATTTTCACAAGAAACTGTGTTACACCTTAGGCACATGTAATTATCACTCATCACTGCTCCAGTCGGAGTCTGGGGTCACTCTGCTATCGGGTTTCCCGCACGACTAGTCAGAAACAATCACCGCTCTTGCTGTAGTGGTTCATGAATATACTATTTTCATTTGTTGAGGTTGCCAGCCTCATATATATCCACTAGCAAGAAAACATGTTAAATTCACGTTGTAATAGAAATGTTTACACTTACCCCAAATAATGGGTATACACAATCTCCTGCACAGATTAGAATGGACACACAGCACTTTAGGTTAGATGCTGTTCAAATCTTTTTGGTCTGGGAAATTATTAGAGTTAATTCCTCTGACGGCGGGTGTCTCTGCGAAATCACTTGCTGGGAAAATTTGAGTTAAATTCCTCATACGACTGGGTCTGAGAAATTAGAGTTAATTCCTCTGACGACGAGTGTCTCTGCGAAATCACTACCTAGGAAAACTTGAGTTAAAGACTGGTGAATCTGAGTCCTAGGTTTCCAGTCTTGTTATATTAAAGTCCTGACCCCTTAAGTTTCCAGTCTTGTGTTTAAATATGCGGTTTTACTCTTAAAGTTTCAGAGTTGCCCAAATACGTTGAACTGTCAATTATAAGTATGGAATACTAAGGCCAATATCTCACTGGCTTCTTGGGAGTTGTTCACTATACAACGCGATCTCTCTGTGTGTTCTGTGTCTGGGATTTCACTACATTATATTGTACAGTTTCCAGTTCACATCCTAGATGGTGTTTCCGCTGAATGTTCGAATCAAATTCATTGTAGATTCTGGCGAACCAATCGCTCCCTTGCACTATAGGGGTCGGTTTGTTTATCATTACTCATCCCACGTGTATTTAGAATATTAATTTTAATATCCACGCGTGACCTCTTTATAAGACGTAATATTGTGACCATGTTTTCCTGGCGTAATGTCTTCCGCCCAGATGTCTACCATGACAGATTATCTAATTATCGCCGTTATCTGCGTGCCTCCGCCAGACAGATGTCTGGTCAGACAATGTTGTTTTCTTTCATCGGACGCACAATACAAGCTTATGTCAACGCGATCAGCAGATTTTCACTGGGGTCAAATGTTGGACCGACACGTTTCTACAGGTGGTCAGACGGATTCAAAGAGATAAGCGGGTGACCAGTTTGATGACTGGGTATTGTCACGATAATACCACAGTTCACCTGGCGGAACGTAAATACGTCTGATGAGTGGTAAACACTAAGATACGAATTACTCCCGTAGCAAATACTGCTATAGGGGAGTGGCGTGTAAAGACATCACCATGCTAGGTCGAGCATAAAGAGTAAAATGAATGAAAGGGCAAATGAAATGCCAAATAACAAGTGAATAATGAAGAAATATGAAGAAAAGAAGTTTACGGCCGGAGGGCTGAAGGTGTGAGAGATCACACAAAAGGACAGGGACAGACATTTCGTCACATGCTGCACTGTTCATATGTTCCTGTTCTAACACTAATGATAAGGTCAAGGGACGATGATATAAAACGTATGTAACAGTAACTGACTCTGTTCTTGAGTAAGGGTAGGCAAAGGCAGCGAGGAAGGGATCGGATCACCCCACCTTTAAAAAAGCTGGACCTGGTATGGTGAAATATTTAACACTTCACTTCGCTACTGAAGCGACTGCCATGGGCTTACCCGTGCATAATTTTGCCCAACAGGCCAGTCTTGTGTAGGTCACATGATCATCAATATATATAGTTTTCCAGCTCATTCTGTCATTCTTTCCGTTCGTAACGCTCCCAAAAATAGTAACACTCGGCAAAGAAAAGTTCGCAAAGGTTGGTGTGCATTGCGCCATGTGAACGGAGTGCATGTTCAGACTTTGTTTAACATCGAATTTTTGTTTTTTAATACTCTCCCGAAAATAGTAACACTCACCAAAGAAAAATGCGGAAAGGACGATGTGCATGCATCAATAACATCTCTCTGTGAACGGCGTACATATTCAGACTTTTTTTCTGCTGCTGCACGAGCTTATGCAAAATGACAATCCGTTTGGTGGTAAAGTAGTTGTCACTGGTGGTGATTTTCGCCAAACGCTTCCCATTGTTCCAAGAGGAAAGCAGACAGACATTATCGAAGCATGCATCAAATCCAGTGAGCTGTGGCAACACTTCGTAAAGATCTCATTAGTCTCAAACATGCGAAGTGAAGTACGAGACGCTTTCAATAAGTGGGTGCTTAACGTCGGTGTCGGCGCTCTTCCACAAATCACAGGTTTGTGGCACAAATATCATTGAGATTCCAGCAGGTGTGATCATTCGACCAAGATCTGCTTACTCGTAGCAAGCAAGAGGACATGCACACCGTCATAGCTGGCAGACGCTGGAGCTGGGTTGGCCATGTCCTCAGAAAAGACCTGATAAGGGTGGTTTATGGCTGACTACTGGCCACTTGTCGTAGATTTCCGATAGGAGAATTAAGACTAGGTTTGGTCCCTTCTGAATAGGTTTGAATAGGTGATAGACTCAGTGAGAGTTAGTGAAAGGTAATAGAATTTCCACACACGTGAGATGATAGATTTGATATAGTGGCTGTCTCTGAAAGCGAAAAGAATTCTTCTCTCTCTCACCTATCTTCTACAACAGTTGTTACAGCGTCAGACAGACTACACCAATATACATATTACGTATATTTCTATCACTCACAGGCACGCACATACACGTGACGACAGGTAAACACACAGACGTGGGAAAACTATAACAATTGATATATATTAACTAGAACGAGCTGACCAAACACGATTGTTTAGTTCAAGAGCGATTTTAATATCAGGAAAAAATCGGCTCACAACATCAAAGAAAGTACATCAAGGAAAATACATATACACATAGTCATAAAAAAATCAAGGAAATGTTGCAAGGATGATAGCCCCGTTATAGTGTTAACTCTAGGTTTAGCCCGGCCCCGTTAAGAGAACAGATTTTGGCGCCCGAGTCACAGATACATAGGGTTTGAGTCTAAGAGTTTTTCTTTGTTTTATCTCGTAATTATATGCACAGAGTTTGAAAAAAATCTGATTTAACCTAAGACAAAAACACAAGAACTCTAGCCTTAGCAACAAATTATGCAGATTGAAAAAAAACAAATAGGACAGCAACAGGGTGTCAAAGATATAATAGTGAAAAATATCACTCAAACCAGCGTACACTCATTCATTCCGCCATGGCTTCTCACACTAGTACTCACGACTTTGCTTGCTGCCTCTTGGAACACATTGATTTTAGATTTTCACACAGACTCAAAAAATGCAGTCTTCTGCCAAGAAGTCCCCAGTTCCAAAAGACGTATTTAACTTGGAGTCTCCGGGAACGACTACTTGGGTATGCAAATTTGTTCAAATGTCTGATTAAGTCACCTAACAATTATTCCAGGCGCGGGAGTTAGCAGAGCACAGTGTCAATAGCGTAGGTTTTCTAAAAAAAATGATGAATGTCAGGTCGGTGCCTTCCCTCAGTATAGGATTCACTTTAGTCACACCACAGATTTGTCCACAAGATATAATCTAGTCGGGAAATGATTGTTAATATTCATGCCACCAGGCAGCAAATTATATAGAGTTTCTAGAAGAAATTAAGTGCTGGCTCCAAGGTCCAGTATTTATCATTACAGTCTTTGAAAACCCGTTATAGGGATATTAGTATTTCTGTCTAACTTGCACCGTCAGATCAGTGTTACTTGAGAAAACCCACGTGGTTCAAAATAAGGACTGTCTATTTCTTCACAAGTATGGAAACTACTACTAGGTGCTGGTAAAGTTAGGGTCACCCCAAAACTTTCACTGTGTGGAGGAAAAATAACACATATAATATAATAAACAGAATCTGTACTGGTTAAAACTTACGTTTAAACTTGCAAGCAGAGAGCTTTGCTTATCATTTAAACTTCCCGTGACGTAAGTTATATTTAAAAATCAGCAATCCTCATAAATTAGGAACACGTGCGTATCCCGTCATCATTCATGAGGCTGGATTCTAGAGTTTATACGTTAGTTTAGAAAAATACACTCGACTGAGTATTAGCAGTTAAATTAAATTCATAAATAGCTACAATTGCCGTTATAAGCTAGAAATTTTAATTAGTCTGCTTTCCACTGAATGCTTCCCTAGAAAATATAATAGCCTACCACTTTATTTCTCTTCTGCGCTAAAGAAATAGATTTAAATGAATTTAGCGATTTAACACTTTAACACTCACAAAATCTATATATCTATCATATTAATTACCTCAACCACAGAATTACAGGTAGTCGCACAACTTAAGAATAAAAATGCTGAAAATATTTCTGGAAGTCTAGAAGTTCGACAAATTGCCGAAACAAACTGAGATCTTCGCTAACAGCTATTCTGTTTTTCGAGCGACCTATCTACTGTGGAGTCTATGAGCGAGAATGAAATTAAAGTTTCAAACTTGGCCAATATCTTAAAATCAGACAAAGGGCCGAAACTTATTTCGCCAAGCGAAATTATCTCCCCTACTCCCAACATTTACGTCCGCTTAACGCGTGTCGTAACTGTCACCTACTGACCACGATGTACGCGTGTCAGTTTCAAATCCCAGACAGCCTGACTCCATTGCCCAAGTGAGCGCCGTGTCAGTTTGGGATTTTCCAGCCAAATGTCTGGATACTGACCGGTGCAGATGTAAAGTATCACACCTCACCGGGACTAATGCCGAGAAGAAGCTCGCGCGCTCGGTGAGAATGTAGACGATTTGCTACGTCCTGTGTTCAGCGAACCGACTTATCACGCCTTATGACGCCCTGCAGCCCTGACATCTACGTAATATCGTCCTAGCGCGATTCTCAGTTTAAGAGAAAGGAAAACAGGTAAAGTTTGCGAATTATATGAGAATAATATTCGCAAAACGAATGGATGAAAAAAATATACAGGAAAAAAAAATACAGAGATAATAAAAGAGAGAATTTATGTGAAAGAATAGGAAGAAGATGTAGGAAATTAAATGAATATAAACCCTACGTGACAGAGCCTCCCCCCTTTAAGATATGGAAGCACTCCATGTCTACGTTATGGAGTTTAATTTCCTATAACCGTAGCTTCGGGGTGTCTGTCTTCTTCCCTCTTCATCTCCCCCTCCATCTCTGTCCAATTCCTACTCAAGTCCACTCCTCAAAGTTTCCTTCCCCTGGAATGTCTCATATGCGCGCTTGAAAGAGCGTCGCCGCTTCTGACATTTTTGAAAGATTTCCTGTGATAGCGGTGGAATATCCCTGCCACTATCGTCATCTTCGTCAGTTTTGGCGATCGTCAGGAGATGGTCGGAGGTTGGCACTGGTTTTTCCAAGTATCTCTTTAAGAGATTTAAATGGAAAACCTTCTCCTTTCCTTCAATAGAGATCTGGTAGTTAGCCTTAGAAATCTTTTTCAGGACGGTAAACGGCCCTTGCCATCCGATCTTCAGTTGGTTGTTCTCAGTAGGGAGCAACACCAAAACTTTCTCTCCTGCTTCCAGTTCTCTCTCTTCCGCGACTTTCCTGTATCGGTTAGCGTGCTTTGTGCGAGCTCGCTTAAAGTTAGTCGTTGCTAGGTCCCACCCTAGTTTCAACCTTTCCTTTAAAACCGACACATATTTACTTGCTGAGACGACTGTCTCATCCGCCTTCTCGTCTGTCAGAGACTGAAGTAAGGCTTCAAGCGGGCCCTTAATGGGTCTGCCAAATAAGAGTGTAGCTGGCGGAAATCCTGTGGAAGTATGAGGAGATTCTCTGTAGCCAAATAATGCTGCAGGAATACAGAGATCCCAATCTTCAGGTTTCACTTGTGCCAGCTTACTTAGCATCATGGTGAGGTTTCCATTAGCACGTTCCACGAGCCCATTTCCCGCCGGAGTATATGGCTTAGTGTGGATGTGTTGGGTCCTCAAGATCTTAACGATCTCATCCATCAACAGGTTTCGGTATGGAGATCCATTATCCGTCAACACTTGCTGAGGGAATCCCAACCGAGTGAAAATCTGCACGAGGGCTTCTGCGACATGCTTGGCATCTGCGCATGTTAGCGGGATAGCTTCTGCCCATAAAGTGCATGTATCGACTAAGGTCAGGATGAACCTGTTCCTTCTTTTAGTCCTTTCGAAAGGCCCTAAAATGTCGATCACAACCCGTTCAAATGGTGTTCCCATTATTGGCATTTCACCCATGTGGACTGGGGGTGTCCGTTGCTTGGGTGGTACCCGTTGGCACTGGGCACAGGATTTGACGTACCTGATAATATCAGTGTTTACTCCTGGCCACCAATAATGAGTGGTTATACGTTGGTTTGTGGCGTTCTGTCCCATATGTCCGCTAAAGGGAAGAGAGTGCCCCATTTCTAGGATTTGGCTTCTGTACTGTTTCGGTACTAGGAGCTGGTTGTAACCTTGGTCAGGCTTGCCCGTTCTCCGATAAAGTACGCCATCCTCAGAAAAAATGTCCCCGTGCTGTTTGGGTTCCTTCGCCATGGGCAGTTTCCTAAAGCAGGGTGCCAAAGTAGGATCCTTTTGTTGCGCTTCTTTAAGTTCCATAGGTAACAAATTAGGCGCAGGCTCCCGTTCCTTCTTGGTTTGCCCTCTTGTAGTTACTGCTGCCACAATCGGCTCTTCCGGTTTCCCAATACACACGTATCTCCCGCCAAGTATGACTGGGTAGATGGGATCATCCATAACAGCCGCTTTGATCACACCTCTGACAAAGTCAGAGTGTATCTCCACCAATGCGATGGGAAGCGCTGTAGGTGCATCACTCTTACGAACTCCACAAAGTTTGACGGTCTCTCCTGTCTCTTGACCGGGTTTAACCAGCTTTCTGGCAACAATGCAATCATAAGAAAGCCCCGTGTCAAATAAGCAAAAGTTTGAGTCCCGTTCAAAAAACAGTACCTCGCGTTGAGGGTCTATCCCCAACAGGTTTGGGAATCACTGACAATAATTCCGCCTGCGAGTCTGTTGTTTGTAAGCATCCGATGCGTTTTGGCTCGGTGTGCTTGCTCTGATCCTTAGTCCCGTGCTCAGGGGTTTTCCCTTTGCCACCTTGTCCTTTCTGGCTGCGCTGCCATGTAGGGCGGTCGGGTTGATCAGACTGTTTGGGGTGGTTGGGGTACTTGTTCTTGTAGAACTTGGATTTTTCAGGAGGGGGGTTTTGAGGTCCAGTTTCTCTGTGGTTGTTTTGGTTAGAAGCCTGAGAAGATTGCTCTAGGTTATGTTTTCGAAAATGCTCCTCTGTCGGTTTCCGCTTTGTGGCCGGTAGTTCAGCCAGCGCATTGTGAAAACGCTCAGACTTTTCCAAAATGTCTTCAAGTTTTTCTGCCCCCTGCTCAGCGAGAAATCTCCGGGTATCAGCAGACAAAGTGTTCTTTATTTGTTCAGTTA
Organism: Oreohelix idahoensis; assembly: GCA_024509875.1. Lineage (NCBI taxonomy): Eukaryota > Metazoa > Mollusca > Gastropoda > Stylommatophora > Oreohelicidae > Oreohelix > Oreohelix idahoensis. Next base: position 199,150 of record JAMPIV010000482.1, read on the forward strand.
GAACAAGTTCCTCAAGACCTTCATAGGTAGAGGGGAGCTGCGAAAGCTCAAGGCACTTTGTTAGATATCCCTTAAGACGAGATGAGAACTGGTGAAAAGTTTCAGAATTCTCTTTCCGGCTGTTGCGAAACAGTTGCAAAAACTTGCGAGCGTTCATTTCAAAGCGCTCCAGTAACGCTTTCTTCAACACATCGTAGTCGTCTTGTTGGCTACTTTCCAGCTTAGAATAAACATCATAAGCAGAACCTTTTAGGGCCTGGGAAAGTTTCATATTCCAACGCGACCTCTCTAACCCGTACAGAGTTGCAATTTTCTCAAATTTTTCTAACCATGTGTCAATCTTCTCATTTGGACAAGGAAAAGATTCAAGAGTGAAAGACATAGCATTTAGTTGAAGAGATTGAGTGTTAGCAGGGTCAGTTAAGGAAGAATGAGGAGAAGACTCTCCATTGCTGGAGGTAGAGGCAGCCCCACGACTTTGGACTTCTAGAGCCTTAAGAGCCAACTCATGCTGTCGTCGTTGCTCATTTTCTCTTTCCAAATGCTGTCTCTCCTTCTCTCTTTCCTCCTGCTGTCTTTCCTTCTCTCTTTCCTCATGTTGTCTTTCCTTCTCACGTTCCTCCTGCTGCATCCTGCGGATTTCCATTTCCTCATCCATCTTCTTCTGCTGTAAATCTGCGGCTGCTTTTTCCTTAGCTTCCGCTGCTTTCCTCTCCGCATCATATCTCTCAAGTTCGTCTCTGACAAATGCTTTCGCTTCTTCTCCTTCCAGTCCCTCCTCTCTCGCTTCGTCCCTGAGAAGTTGTCTAAGCTTTGCCCTCTCGGCCATATTATGTCAGTGACTGAGACACGTGGAGATAGAAAATAGGAAAAAGAATAACCTGGTTCCTACCACTTACGAGAAAAAAAATTACCAAAAATCAAAAGATGATATCCTTAACCCTGGGATACCTCCTCCAAAGTAAAATCTAACTATCGCTGCTATTATCGGCAATAAAGCACTTAATGCAAAACACGACTACGCCAAATAAATGGTAGTTAAGATTACAACTGAAAAATAAGTTGCTACAGTGGAAAAGCAAAAGAATATTGCAAAAATTAAAGAGAAAAATAATCCCTTAATTTTTAAAAATCCACTATAAGTTCGCCCCTGAAGTCAGATCGGGTAAGGGAGGGAATTAATCTGGACAAAAAAGTCCGAAACACACTCCTTAACTTAGTTCAAACGCCGTTCTGCCTCAGTACCCAGTGAATGTTATACACTCACCACTTTACCAGCATTTAGTATTACAATCAGCAGTTAACATATATCCCGACAAAATCAACCTGTAACCAAAATGTATATTATTCAAAGATGCTGTGGAAAAAAAAACTTATTAGTTTGTGTGGTCAGCACGCCCGTAAACAGATCGCTAGTCTAGGGGGTAATTTTGTTAAAGATATAACAACTCACAAGACATCACACTCTTACTCTATATCAGAATACAGAATCTTAAGTTCAAAATCCAGATAGACGAGTCCACGTTTGTCGTAGATTTCCGATAGGAGAATTAAGACTAGGTTTGGTCCCTTCTGAATAGGTTTGAATAGGTGATAGACTCAGTGAGAGTTAGTGAAAGGTAATAGAATTTCCACACACGTGAGATGATAGATTTGATATAGTGGCTGTCTCTGAAAGCGAAAAGAATTCTTCTCTCTCTCACCTATCTTCTACAACAGTTGTTACAGCGTCAGACAGACTACACCAATATACATATTACGTATATTTCTATCACTCACAGGCACGCACATACACGTGACGACAGGTAAACACACAGACGTGGGAAAACTATAACAATTGATATATATTAACTAGAACGAGCTGACCAAACACGATTGTTTAGTTCAAGAGCGATTTTAATATCAGGAAAAAATCGGCTCACAACATCAAAGAAAGTACATCAAGGAAAATACATATACACATAGTCATAAAAAAATCAAGGAAATGTTGCAAGGATGATAGCCCCGTTATAGTGTTAACTCTAGGTTTAGCCCGGCCCCGTTAAGAGAACAGATTTTGGCGCCCGAGTCACAGATACATAGGGTTTGAGTCTAAGAGTTTTTCTTTGTTTTATCTCGTAATTATATGCACAGAGTTTGAAAAAAATCTGATTTAACCTAAGACAAAACACAAGAACTCTAGCCTTAGCAACAAATTATGCAGATTGAAAAAAAAACAAATAGGACAGCAACAGGGTGTCAAAGATATAATAGTGAAAAAATATCACTCAAACCAGCGTACACTCATTCATTCCGCCATGGCTTCTCACACTAGTACTCACGACTTTGCTTGCTGCCTCTTGGAACACATTGATTTTAGATTTTCACACAGACTCAAAAAATGCAGTCTTCTGCCAAGAAGTCCCCAGTTCCAAAAGACGTATTTAACTTGGAGTCTCCGGGAACGACTACTTGGGTATGCAAATTTGTTCAAATGTCTGATTAAGTCACCTAACAATTATTCCAGGCGCGGGAGTTAGCAGAGCACAGTGTCAATAGCGTAGGTTTCTAAAAAAATGATGAATGTCAGGTCGGTGCCTTCCCTCAGTATAGGATTCACTTTAGTCACACCACAGATTTGTCCACAAGATATAATCTAGTCGGGAAATGATTGTTAATATTCACGCCACCAGGCAGCAAATTATATAGAGTTTCTAGAAGAAATTAAGTGCTGGTTCCAAGGTCCAGTATTTATCATTACAGTCTTTGAAAACCCGTTATAGGGATATTAGTATTTCTGTCTAACTTGCACCGTCAGATCAGTGTTACTTGAGAAAACCCACGTGGTTCAAAATAAGGACTGTCTATTTCTTCACAAGTATGGAAACTACTACTAGGTGCTGGTAAAGTTAGGGTCACCCCAAAACTTTCACTGTGTGGAGGAAAAATAACACATATAATATAATAAACAGAATCTGTACTGGTTAAAACTTACATTCAAACTTGCAAGCAGAGAGCTTTGCTTATCATTTAAACTTCCCGTGACGTAAGTTATATTTAAAAATCAGCAATCCTCATAAATTAGGAACACGTGCGTATCCCGTCATCATTCATGAGGCTGGATTCTAGAGTTTATACGTTAGTTTAGAAAAATACACTCGACTGAGTATTAGCAGTTAAATTAAATTCATAAATAGCTACAATTGCCGTTATAAGCTAGAAATTTTAATTAGTCTGCTTTCCACTGAATGCTTCCCTAGAAAATATAATAGCCTACCACTTTATTTCTCTTCTGCGCTAAAGAAATAGATTTAAATGAATTTAGCAATTTAACACTTTAACACTCACAAAATCTATATATCTATCATATTAATTACCTCAACCACAGAATTACAGGTAGTCGCACAACTTAAGAATAAAAATGCTGAAAATATTTCTGGAAGTCTAGAAGTTCGACAAATTGCCGAAACAAACTGAGATCTTCGCTAACAGCTATTCTGTTTTTTCGAGCGACCTATCTACTGTGGAGTCTATGAGCGAGAATGAAATTAAAGTTTCAAACTTGGCCAATATCTTAAAATCAGACAAAGGGCCGAAACTTATTTCGCCAAGCGAAATTATCTCCCCTACTCCCAACATTTACGTCCGCTTAACGCGTGTCGTAACTGTCACCTACTGACCACGATGTACGCGTGTCAGTTTCAAATCCCAGACAGCCTGACTCCATTGCCCAAGTGAGCGCCGTGTCAGTTTGGGATTTTCCAGCCAAATGTCTGGATACTGACCGGTGCAGATGTAAAGTATCACACCTCACCGGGACTAATGCCGAGAAGAAGCTCGCGCGCTCGGTGAGAATGTAGACGATTTGCTACGTCCTGTGTTCAGCGAACCGACTTATCACGCCTTATGACGCCCTGCCGCCCTGACATCTACGTAATATCGTCCTAGCGCGATTCTCAGTTTAAGAGAAAGGAAAACAGGTAAAGTTTGCGAATTATATGAGAATAATATTCGCAAAACGAATGGATGAAAAAAATATACAGGAAAAAAAATACAGAGATAATAAAAGAGAGAATTTTTGGGTGAAAGAATAGGAAGAAGTTGTAGGAAATTAAATGAATATAAACCCTACGTGACACCACTATGAACGGTAAGCCACCAATGTTGCAGGTATAACTTATACCTGCAACTTATACTATATAACTTATACTATAAGTCCACAGTCGTTGCTAGTGTGTAGCCATATAAAGTCCCACCCCTATAGACACCAGGTAGGTTATAGGCTGGAGTGTGAGGTGTCTTGTCTGGTTTATGGGTGCTGGCTGCGAGTGTAGGTGATGTCGTTTCACAGGTTCACAACACATGTGGTATGACATGAAAAGTCATAGAAGGGTGTAAACTGCTATTGACGTTTTCCATCGTTTATTTTCTGACGCCACAAGACAGGTACTGTACATCGATTTTACATAAGTCATAGTCACTGTAGTACATGGTAATGTGCATAAATAAAGTTTTTCAATGGATCTTGCAAATCCTATGAGCTGATATATATATATATATATATATATATATATATATATATATATATATATATATATATATATATATATATATATATATATATATATATATATATATATATATATATATATATAATATATATATATATATATATATATATATATTCCATCTTACAACCGCGTCAGCTTCATATCATAATGTACATAAGTCTAACAAACTCCTCTCTGATGCTATCCGATCAGATATGTAAATGAGTTCACCACTGAACGCACGGGAATGGCGTTTCAAGAGTACAGGTCAGATTGATCTTTGTAGATTTTCTAAGTCTAACCTCGCTGTAGATACCGTCGCTAGCATTGCGAAGTTCAAAGAGCATAGAAACTGTTTTCTGGGCCTAGCATGACCCGTATACATCTAAATCTCAGGTATGAAGATACCTGGGGTGTAATCTCTCTCTCTCTCTCTCTCAGGCCTATCTTCTACGACACTTATGTAAGAGTCGGACAGACTATTGACAACATATGCTAATATGTAATGAACATACCACTCACGTGCACACACACCAGTGACAACAGGTAGACACACAGACGTGGGAAGACTATCAAAATGATTACATATATATATTCTGAACGAGCTGACCAACACGCTGCTTTTTAGTTTCAAAGGGAAGTTTTTATTTATCAGCTAAAAATTTCCTCACAACACATAAAATTCATCAAGAAAAGAAAATAAACATATACACGTGGTCAAAACAATAATCAATGAAGTTGCTACAAGAAATGATAGACCCCAATATGATCTCATCCCCTCAAGGTAAGCCCACAGTCCCGTTATGAGTAAAGTGAAAGCCAGGAGATTCAATGATACATATGAGTTTGTCTAATAATTTTTCTTTCTTTCCTCGTAAACAAATATGAACCGACTTAGATGTAGTAGGTTTTAACCTGAGGGAAGTCAAAAAAATATTCTTGCATTGACAACAAGTTTCATAAATGGAATTACAAACGTGGGTGAAATTCACATACCTCACACCGTCTACTTTCACTCGGTTCTTTCATCAGGGCCCCGACTAATTACATACGTGATGTAGCTTGCCGTCTGGCGCAACCTTGGTAACATTCACACCCTTTGTCTGTTCTGTCGTTCACTGAAGCGGATCCCAGCTCTACAGAGTGGTTTGCTGGTTTTGGTTTTTCTCAGAAATTTCTCCGGGGAGCATCAGCTTCAGGCGTCAGCTATTTCAGACTAAAGTTAGTGTATCTTGACTCACGAAGTAAGAATTAGGGTTAAGCGAGCACACAATGTCAGACCACGAGGTTTCCCTAAATTAGGAAAATGACCGGTGGACAGCTTCTCTCAACAGATAATCAGGGTTCACCACACATTTGGTCAAAAAGATGTCGGAAAGTTTAATGCTATGAATAATGTTACTGGCCACAAGGGCTGTACTTTAGAATATCGTTTCTGGAAGGACTAATTCAGGCACACTGGGCCCGTTATTTCAGTTCACGTTAAAGTTCTTGAAAAGCTTACGACCAAGTCTTTAAGGGAAAAGTTTTTTTTAGTCTTCACAGGATAGGTTCATCAGTACGTAACGCTGGTATAGTTAGGTTACCACAGAAATCTCTCAAACACAGAATTCCTAAGAGCTAAACCACTTCGATCAAACTAAAGGCCATCTCTTTTAACAGAGATTTTTAGAAATCGAACGAGGCCTGTTCTAGTCTTGACTGCGAAGTTACTGAGTGATAATGAAATCTAGCTCATTCTAGTATATATGAAAACCCAGACAAAGAGATGAACGTTTATTTCGCAAAAACGAAATAATCTCCCCTTTCTCATAACAACTACGTAACTAGAAGAGGCTGTCGTAAACTGCCACTATCTGCGTGTCAGTTGCGAACCCTCAGACAACCTGTCTCCAATGCAGGGCAGTTTTCACACTACAGCTGACCATGGCCCACAGTGAGCGCCGTGTCAGTTTGGGATTTTTCAGACAAATGTCTGAATACTGACCGGTGCAGATGTAAAGTATCACACCTCACCGGGACTTATGCCGAGAAGAAGCTCGCGCGCTCGGTGAGAATGTAGACGATTGTCTACGTCCTATGTTCAGCGAACCGACTTTTCACGCCTTCTGACGCCCTGCAGCCCTGACATCTACGTAATATCGTCCTAGCGCGATTCTCAGTTTTGAGAAACAAAACAGGTAAAGTTTAAAAATACTGAAGAAAATATTTTTCGCAACCGAGTGATGCGAAAAATACAGGAAAAACAAGTATGGAAAGATAATAAAATGAAAGGATTTGGGTGAGAGAATAGGAAGAAGATGTAGGCAATTTAATGATATAAAGACCCACGTGACATCACACCACAACACATACGCCTCCAGGCGTTTTTCGAATCATATAGGGAAAGACTTCGTTAGCTAAACTAACTCACAGGAGGCTACCGATTCCCTATCAAAAGATCACAGACGCAGGATGCGTCCTTTCTGCTCAAAACATCTTGTCGAATCCCCTGACCGGAAGATTTCTCCAACTCACTTAAAGTTCAGACATGCGCAGAACGCAAACACCTGAGTAACCCTCACACGGGACGATGTAGGAGACATTCCAGACAAAGATATAACGAAATCACGCCTTATATGGAAGGGAATAAAACATCAACTCTGGTTTCAATCATTCCAAGAAACAGTTGACCGATGCTACCATATAAGGAGAATGGCCTGACATCGATCGAAAAAATGGACCGGCGAGTCAGGACACAAGAAAAGGTAACCACCATTGAAAATATAATCACAGTCAAACAAGGGTTATTTACCTTCGACCAAGAAAAAATTACAGTGTACAATTCAGGCAAGTTAATTATACAAAGTCTTAGAAAAATTCTGTGCGTAACAAGACCCCGATGCCATCACAAGAACAGTTATGCTTTGGACCCCTGAAGGAAAACGAAAGAGAGGCCGACCAAAAACAACCTGGCGGAGGACTGTGGAGGCTGAGATGCAAAGAATGAACCAGAGTTGGGGCACTGTACGAAGGATGGCCACCGACCGAGCAAAGTGGAATCAATTTGTTGTTGCCCTACAAGACGCCACTAGGCGTGATGGCCACTGACTGCTTTTGACGGTCGGCGGCTAAGGATCAAAGAAGAAGAAAGTGATCATTTGCTATGACAACATTATTGACATCATCTATGGTGAAAATTTATCAGCACTTTCAATGGAAGAAATATCACAACGAGTCATTTTGTGCACCAAGAATAAAGTGGCTTTAGATCTGAATAGAGAAATTATAACAACACTTCCTAGTGAGCTAAAGATCTATTAAAGTTCTGATGAAATAGTATCTGAAGATCTTAGTGATTTTATGAACATCATTTGCGAAAAACATCAACAAATCTCAGGGGCAAACATTTAAACATGTTGGAATCTTTTTGATCGAGCTGTACGTCGCATTGTCTCGATCAAGAAATCCCAGGAGTGTAAAAGCACAAATTAAAACAACAGAAAATCAAAGGTGCACTTTTGATGGACAATCAAATGTTCACAACTAACTTCCAGATGTATCTGAATAATCAAAATTGCCCTTAAGTACTTGTGCTTCTTAATTTAATACCCTTCATATGACAGGCTTTTAGTTTTACATAGTTTTTACATAGTAAAATAGACATTGGTTTTTACTGTTGACTCAAGTCTATTGTCACTGGTTTCTCTCATAACCAACTTAAACATTCTTTCTCCCACATTCTTCTACAGCACACCTTTTGTCTGTCTGTCTCTCTCTGTATTTATTTTTCTGTCAGTAATTCCTTCATCTTTCATCTAATAATGCTTTCTTTCTTGTGTTAGATACCTTTGTAGCACTCTAGTCTCGTTCATTCATTTGGTCTTAATGAGGAACAACAAACAGAACAAGGACAAACTCCGTTTATTGATAACTTGGTACGTCAGTTACGACAAAGGTGTGAGCCAGAACAATTAGCATAGTTTACAGTATTTTCTGCAGTAGGTGCTAGCCCAGGGCGTGTCGCTGCAGGCCACGGTCGAGTATGCGATGCAGAAGGACAGTAAATCAGCGCATGCGGAAGCTGTAAATAAAAGATAGATAATTAGGTTGACTCATTCATGTCAGCTGTACAGAGTAATGTCCCGTGTAGTGCACGTGATCTCTTATGAGACAAAGAAAAAATAGGACAACTGCTCCTCAGGCATGTCGTAGAAGGCTACTAATGTGAGGTTGTGCATGGGACGGACTCATCTCAGTATATAAAACACATAGCTGCAGAAACAGTCGCTGCAAGAGCATGTGAAGGCTTTGGTGCAGGCTTCTTGCGGGGAGCTTAGCGACAGTAGTGTCTCCATGCTCTATCTATCTATCTGTCTGTTTGTCTATTTCTATGTCTACCAATTTGTTTGCCTGTCTGTATGTACCGGTATAGCAACAGAAAATAAAACTCACGGGTTGCCTGACCACTGGGAGTAGGTGGTTGTAGAAATTCTGTTGTTGCAGTAGTGAGGTACGCTGGTGTAGCAGTAGAATACGTTGTTGCAGCAGTGGAGTGCGGTGGTGTAGCAGTGGAGTGCGTTGTTGGAACAGTGGAGTTATCTGTACCTGGATATTTGTTTTAGTTTATAGATTAGTAGATGCGCATGTTTTAACCAATAAATAAACACAATTGTTTAAGAAGCTGCAAAGAAGAAATGAAAATGGAAAATCTCACAGACATAGACAACACCTTACACCCCCACCCTCCAATTACCACAGCGCTCCAAAAGCTAATAAAACAATTTATGGCCAGGACAAACCATCATGTAATAAAACAATTTATGGCCAGGACAAACCATCATGTAATAAAACAATTTATGGCCAGGACAAACCATCATGAAATAAACAAGTTATGGCCAGGACAAACCATCATGTAATAAAACAATTTATGGCCACGACAAACCATCATGTAATAAAACAATTTATGGCCAGGACAAACCATCATGTAGTAAAACAATTTATGTCCAGGACAAACCATCATGTAATAAAACAATTTATGTCCAGGACAAACCATCATGTAATAAAACAATTTATGCCCAGGACAAACCATCATGTAATAAAACAATTTATGGCCAGGACAAACCATCATTATATATAAAATCCCAGCATTTTCTGTCAGTAACGCAAAGGAATGCAACTTTGTTTGAAAGTTAGACATTAATTGTATTGTTTCCCTTATATGTACTCTCCCGAAAACAGTAACACTCAACAAAGAAAAGTGCGCAAATGAAGGTGTGCACAACAAATATTTATAGAATGTGGTGATGCACAGTGGTTTAAAAAAAAAAATACTTTTGAATAAGTAAAATTGCCGTTAGGCATTGGTGCTTTTGAATTTAAAATAAAACTTGATAATGATAATCATCGTAATTTCCTTGATCGTTCCACGTGGAGCATGGATGCACTACTGAAGCTGGTCACCATGAAGCCTTTAACATGTCATCATTTACGTGCTATGGCAGTAGTAGTTTATGTAGCAAGTTTTTGACATGGTAATGTTGCCAGCCCCATTCAAAATGTGACGTTAGTGTCTTCTTGCAGATTGACCGAGGGAGAAGTGGTCCTATTTTATCTTTATCTCCAGAGAGACCCCCGGGAACAACATGGGGCAAATGTGGGAGGTGGATTACTTTACAATACGCAACCTTTTTTAAACTTGATAACGACGTTTGTTGTTGTTGTTGTTGTTTAACTAGGGCTGCTGAGCTTCTCGCTCTTTTGGTATTATCTACACTGTAGTGCTAGGCTTTTCCTGTGGCTTTTCTGTCAGTCGGACACATGTTGAGTTGAAGTTATAAGCTTCAGTTTATCCAGCTTGGCTTCAATTTAAAAGATCGTCACATCTGGTCCTAAGCTAGGAGGAAGAAGCACGTGGCATACCGTGCATTCTCTCCCCCCCCCCCCCCCCATCCTAGGGGGCTCTCCAAATATGCAGAGCTAAACTACTGTTAGTTCTGGACTCTCCCAAGGAATTGTCACGTCTTATACAAAGACACTTCTCAGCTTTCTTCCCCCCCTTCCCTGCCTATCATGGTTCCAGGGTGAGATCCTCGTGCATGCAGCCAACCAGGTAGAAGCCACATTTACGTCCGAGGCTCAAGTGTCTCCTCCAAACTTAGTGTTCAATGTTGGTTTCCCAACATGTTTAACCACAGTGGAACCCCTGGAAGTGTGTGGACTTTTTCAAGATTCAATGAGGGTGTAGTTAGCCTCACAGACAGAGATTCACGTCCACATTAGTGTACTATAGCACTGTGCTTAGCTGGTGGTCATTGTCACGGGATTTGCCCCCCCCCCCTCTTTGCTCTGCAGCAGTGGTCCACCAGTGGCCAAAACTCAAGAGTATCTAAAATGGGTCTTCAAAGGTGACTACCTTCGCACAAGATTACTCTTCACAAGATAATTCAGAAGTCAAGAACAACGCTGCATAGGGTAGAGCACTATTAACCTATATCTGATCTGGCACCTTTTGTGAAGTTTTAAGCGTGAAGTTTTAAGCAATGGTGTGGCTTGTTCGAGCCCCCAGCTGGTTTAATCCAGCGAAATTCCTGTTATAAGTAATTTTGGCTCTATGGCTGTAACTATATATATATATATATATATATATATATATATATATATATATATATATATATATATATATATATATATATATATATATATATATATATATATATATATATATATATATATATATATATATATGGCTGCTGTAATAGAAAGTGCATGATTCAACCCACGGGTTTGTGTACAGACTACATGAAAACAAGGAAAGTTACACGTGCAACACGATTCCCAACAGCTATGACCCTGAAAATGTGTACGCGTTGTGGCAGTATACTCGGTATAAAAAGGCCGTTGAAACAAAACACCCAGTACATGTGCTTGAAATGCCACGACTATCTGAAAACGACCGCCAACGAGCCATTGGTATGTTGGAGACCGGAATGAGCTCGCGGGCCATTGCCAGAAGGATGAATTGCCACTACAGCACTATTGTACGTCTCAATGAACGTTACGAAACCACTGGCAGTGCCCGGGATAGACTTCGGAGTGGCCAACCACGAGTTACTACCCCTGCGCAAGATCGTCATATTGTGCTGAGTCACCTAAGGAATCGTTCTCTCCCGGCAAGTCAAACAGCAAGAGCGGGACCCCAAGATGCAGCAATAGTGAATGCAGTCAGCGACCCATAGCTGTACTGTTGCATCAGGACCAGCGAACCAGAGCTGGTCAAGACCGCACTCCACCTCCACGTGGTGGCCATGGAAACAGTCTGCAGTAGTGCAGTCTAGCTGAGCGAGTGCGGATCGCAATGGGAAGCAAACCCGGTCCCTAAAAAATGCCATGCTGAAGTCGGATGTGTCGACCGAAAGGTGCAGATATCACAGCTTAGGCGTAAACAGACACAACGCAACCACCGTCTTTTTCAGGGCGAACGAGGAAGAAGAAGAAACAGCAAGAGCAAAAGTGGGTAGACGTGGGCAAGTCTCTCGAATGACACTCATACGTAGACTCAGAGATACAGGCCTTACTGCATGACGACCTTATGTTGGGCCAAACCTGATTCACAGACATCGTCAGCAGCGCCTGCAATGGGCAGAGCAACATGTCAGATGGACTAGACTGCAGTGGAATGCTGTCCTATTCACAGACGAGAGCAGATTCAACATATCCTTTGCTGATGGACGTATGCGGATTTGGCGACGGTGTGAAGAGCGCTTTGAAGATTGCTGTGTTCGTCAGCACAACCGATTTGGAGGTGGCAGTATTCACATTTGGGGAGGATTCAGTTTTCACCATCGCTTGCCTCTTCACGTCTTCCGTGGAAATGTTAATGCTGTGACATATCGAGATGAGGTTCTGGATGCATTGGTTGCTCCTGCGTTCACAAATTATCCAGACTTGCAGCTTCTCCAGCAGGATAACGCACGTGCGCACACCGCATGCATTACGCAGCAATATCTACAGCAGCAGAACATTGTGACGATTTATTGGCCTGCCCTATCACCAGACATGTCCCCTATAGAACATCTGTGGGACGAGCTTGGACGCAGAGTCTACAGGCAAGGTTCTCCAGCTAATCTGCAACAGCTCGAAGCTGCTCTTACACGTGAATGGGACTTCATTCCCCGGAATTTCCTTCAGAGACTTGTGCGTTCCATGCGGAGCCGCTGCCAAGTTTGTTTGCAAGCACACAATTGTAACGTTTCCACGTTAAATATAAGCCACTGCATAAATACAAGCGTTTCCACAACACATTAAAACGTGTGCTGTATTTCTTGCAAAAACATTGAGATACCAAGCTGAACAATGACCTAATTTTAATATTTCATTCATTCCATTTTATACACGGCGTAACTAAAGACAGATGGACTAAAGGATAGAGAGAAGGGAGAGGCATAAAGCCGAACACGTGCAACACTAAACACGCGTCGCGCGATACACAATTACTACTATCACGCGTGTAAGGCCACATGCACTAACTTTTTTCGGACGGACAGTGATAAATTCACTACCCTTCCCAGAGTTAGGTTTTTAAATCCTGAAAAACTCTTATTAGAAAAGATGACAATAGATGGGTTTACGTTTGAAAACATTACAGTACCCAGACAGCACATCTTCGAAACAGGAGGTAGAAGGAATTGCATATTCTGAACGCAGCATATTAGCTCTTTTAAATTTGTATATTTGGGTTCCTTAGGGCTTGCTGACAAAGAATATGTAAAACGTTACGCAAATAGTCTAGGAATTAACAAGTTATAACCAAAATAAAATAGTGGGGATGCCTGACAGCATGAAATCATTTCTGCTCATAAAATTTTTTTATAACGTGTTTAAAAAAAACCGTGCGTACGGAAATAGCCTACCATGTAAACTCCAAATTGATTGGAGCGCAACAAATATAAGACTAAACACGATTGGTCGGACTATAAATACTATCTTTGGTTGTTAGGGGAGACGTAGGAAGTTAAAATTTTTTCAAACACTTGTCGAAACGTGGCTCCATTGGCCAGACTCGCTGATATACTCACTTAGGAGCGTTAGTTCGAGACCACTAGTTCAAATAAGCTTGATAAAGCAACAGTGCGTTGAAGCCAGCTCATATTTTTGCTAAATAAAAGCCTGGAACATAAGCAGATGGGAATTTGTGCCAGTATTTGTGCCAGAATTCATTGCTAATCAACGTATCTGTGTTTGTTTCCATGAATTGTGGTAAGCTTGAAACATTCAGTATCTTTTAATGAAAATTGAATGTGAATTGTTAATTTATGCCTGTATATATGTGTAGTTCCGTAGCAAACATGATGTAAAGCCTATAATGCTCCAGCCTGAACAGAAGGTGTCGGAGGAAAGTAAAACTGCATGGAATGGCCAAACAGTACACTGACACCTAGATTATTGATTAGAAGAAATAATGCTGGAAGTGCAGAGGCGTAGTAACCATTAAGGAGGTTAATGCTGGTATAAAGTATTTCAGATGAAGCTGACAGTTGGCCTAACGCTCTGAACTCAATGTTTGTGATGTATTGTGCTCAGTGTAGAACTAGAGTATCAATTAGTTATGAAGTAAAAGGTACATCCTTCTTGTTTTCAGGGACCGTGGTCTTGATGGTATTGAGCAGCACCTGGTCAGAGCTTTGCTGAATCCAGAGTCGGACAGCATACTCCTTGGTCCATTTAGCTATCAGTGAGGTGTCTCCAGAGCACAGGAGAGAAATCGAGCAGAGGAGTCTTTTCCTGCCGCCATCACGCAAGATAAGCTGATGTGGCCAGCTGAGCTCAAAATTATGTACCCCCATCTTAAAATAACATTGTAACATAAACTTAAGAGGGGAAGTAAATTGTTTTAATATCAGGAACTGAGAACATCTCCAATACTAGTTCCAATAAAGACAAACTATTGAAGTCATGATGACAAATACCAACAGAGCTTGAACAAAACAAAACCAGTATTACCTCATATTACTACTACACAACTGACACACATAGGATACTTTTAATAATATATGTCACTACAATATTCATATTGATAAATTCTGTACATATAACTTGTAAGTAAAATTGATTGTGATTCCTGGTTCCCTTTGTATTTGAATCAGGACACATATTCATTCATAACAGCAATGAATACATATTGTTATTTGAAAAGTTATCAGTGACTCCTTTAAGATATCCTTTAGAGTGTTATATGTATGTGAGTGTCACAGTGTTGTCAAGTGTGGTGGAATAAATTAAATTGTTTATCTGTCTGTTGTTGTTATGACTTACACTTCATCATACACATACCCTAGACATACAACGTAGTCATCACACTATTCCAGAATAATTCTGACTGAGGTATACATATGTGGCAGCAAGTAAGGATATATATAATACACTACTCTTATTAGATATATATACCTTCACAGCTGATCTCAGTCAGTACACTAAGTCCCCTATACATATTTATAACATCCCACTTCACCACAATATGTAAACTTGTAAACACTTATATTTACATTTCACATTCTGTTCCTGGATTATACAGGTGGTGCGTTTTTAATGTGCTTCAGTATATATATATATATATATATATGTATATATTTATATGTATATATATATATATATATATGTATGTATGTATGTATGTATGTATATATATATATATATATATATATATATACATATATACATATATACATATATACATATATACATATATACATACATACATACATACATACATACATACATACATACATACATACATACATACATACATACATACATACATACATACATACATATATATATATATATATATATATATATATATATATATATATATATATAATATATTATTAATATATATATATATATATATATCTTATATATAAAAGTTTAGTTGCTTATCCTTTACAGGACGTGGCAATCAACCCCAGCTTTTTTATTGGCTGTTTGTGATTTTTCTAGGCAATTTTTTTCATTCAGTAGTTTGCCATTGCTTTCTGAACGGTACGGCGCTTATACCATTGTTAAAAATCCACACAAAGCGATCTGCTACCAAACCGCATGTAGCAGGTTTCGAACCTGGTATATCTGGATTATGAAACTGCGTTCATATCCATTAGGCCACAGACGCCGACATATATATATATATATATATATATATATATATATATATATATATATATTCATATTTGCACTGAATGTGTAAAGTACGCGTGTGTTTCTTCAATGGGTTTTCCCGCTACGGTGAACGGCGCAATGTACCCTATTGACCGGATCTGCTGCTCCAAAGATTTGACAAAACAATGGAAAAGAAGGAGGCTAGAGCTGTGATAAAATTTCTGATGTTTCAGGGAAAAACACCTACAGAAATACACAGGGAGATAGAACCAGTGTTTCGTGAGTCTTGTCCTTCATATACTTCGGTAAAAAAAACTGGTATCAACAGTTTAAGTGCGGCCGCTCAAATGTTGCTTATCTGCCAAGATCTGGTAGACCAGCCTCAGAGTGCAACGATGAAAATGCAACAAGAGTGAAGAAAATCATTGACCAGGATCGAAAAATGACAATTGTGGAGATAGCTAGTAGAGTAAAACTAAACGAAAGAACAGTTTATAGAATTTTACACAACAGACTGAACATGAGAAAAGTGTGTGCACGCTGGGTTCTGCGACTGTTGACACGTGAACAGAAGCAAACGAGGGTAAATTGCTGTCAACAGTTGCTCAAAAAGTCAGTCAAAAAATTTTTTGGAGACCATGGTGACGGTAGATGAGACTTGGGTACACCATTATGACCCCGAATCCAAAATTGCCAGCATGCAATGGAAAACCCCGGGCTCCCTAACACCTGTCAAGCCAAGGGCGCATAAATCTGCAGGAAAAGTGATGCTGACTGTTTTTTGGGACGGCAAAGGTGTCCTTTTGAAAGATTATCTGCCTCGTGGCAACACAGTTAATGGACAGTACTATGCAGATCTTCTCACAAAACTAAGAAAGGTTTTGACCAGGAAACGAAGGACAACGCGCACTCAAAATCTTCCTTTGCTTCAAGACAACGCGCCCTCTCACAAAGCACGGCTTGTGCAGCTAGCAGCCAACGATTTGAATATTTAAATTCTTTCACACCCACCATATTCTCCAGAATTGGCTCCATCAGACTTTTTTCTATTCCCAAATCTTAAAAAACAGCTGAAAGAAAATCATTTTGACAGCGATGAAGAGGTTATACTGGCATGTGATGACTGGTTTAGTTTGAAAAATAGGGTGTTCTACTCCCAAGGTGTTTTCAAGGTCAAGCAGAGATGGCAGAAGTGTGTCAATTCAGACAGTGGCTATATTGAAAAGGAATAAACACTATACAAAATTTCAGCTCTCTGTGACATGTCCTTCATGGTCAGGCCCAAGACTTATGTCAATCCCCTTGTATATATATATATATATATATATATATATATATATATATATATATATATATATATATATATATATATATATATATATATATATATATATATTTATATATATATATATATATATATATATATATATATATATACTGTATATATAAAAGATTCTCGATCATATATGCGCTCTCTATCTATAAGAACTGAATCAACTTTGAATTTGTAAAATAACATATAACAAATTTAATAATCAATTGGTCTTTAACACATTTAAATAAATATGGATAAAAGTGACTTTAGAGGTTTTTTTTTTTAAAAATGTCTTCACTGAGACTTAATTGGGGACTGATGATTATTGTCCGCTACTTGCACCTGTTAACAAAAAAACTTAACTGGCGGAGTACTGCAATTGTTGGTGGTCAGGTCTTATGTGATGAGGACTCTTCTCTAGATGCGTCTAGATGAACTTCACTCCTAATGTCAAGGTGGGTGTCTTCACAACGTGTCCACTGTAGGTACTTGGTGTTGAACCCAGCTTTAATCACAAGATAGTGGCGAAGACTCTTATTTCAGACTGGTCTCTTGTAAGTGTAACTTCGTAGCACGAACTTTAGGAAAAATAAAAGAACAAATGCCTCTGCTAAGTACATTTGTGGGTTGAAGATTAACAGGCGCATTGTCTCGCTGTCCACCCACCAATATTAGCCTCTCTGAGTAATTCGATTCTTTGAGTATACGCAGCGTAACTCAGGGAAGATGATTAGAAATCGCAAATATTCTTCTGGGTATTTTAATGGAAAAATGAGTGCTTATACAGCACGAGTGCAATGATTTGTGCCTGAACTATAATTAACAAGGTACATATATCTCACAAAATGATACTATACACTTTATGCACATGTGATGTAATCATCACTCCTCACTGCTCCATTCAGAGTCTGGGATTACTTCTACTTTCGCTTTCCTGAGCGAATTAGCATAAAGCAAACACCAGTGTTGCTGAACATACTATTTTCATATGTTGAGGTTGCCAGTCTCCTATGCTTTGTATCACCACTTAGCAAGTACAGACATGTCAAATTCACATTTTAAACTATATGTTTACACTCACCTCAAATGGGATATACAATCTCCTGGCACAGAAGAACTGACACAGCAACGTTGATTTGATACTTTGAACACTCGGTCTGGGGTAGTGTCAGAATCCCACTTATGACTTGTACTCCTAATTCCAAGTTTTTAGTCTTTGTATTTTTAAATCTCAGGTTCTCTTTTAAGCTATAAAGACGCCCAAATACTTCGATCTGTCACTTTTAATTTTGGAATTCTTTGTCCGATCATTCTCTCTGCCTACTTGGAGTTGTTATTTGACGTTGTTGAAAATGCAGTCTGATTTGTGTCTCCGATTTTGCTGGATTATATTTCCATTTCTCAGTCCAAGTCCCTGATGGTATTTCCGACCAGCTTTCCAATGACAGCTAAAGTTTATTTCAGGCTCTCGATTTAGACCAATACTGTCTCTTTAGAACTATGTGGTTCGGAATGTTAAATCATTACTATCCCCCGCGTGCTTTAAAATATCAATTTTAAAATTTAAACTCGTGACCTCTTTCAAATATGGCAGTAAAACTTCGGATTGCATTTGTAAAAACTCACAAACACATAGTTGAACTTATTTCCTGGCTAATACCTTTCGCACATATTGTCTCCTCTGACAGGTTATCCGTTCTATTGATACAGAGACGGACCATATTATCACCAGTGTTTGCGTACATCTCCCAGGCGGATTACTTAGACAGGCTTTCTTTCCGTCGATCGTGCTTGACCACCTTGTGTCAACAGTGACCGTCTCTATCAAAGGCGGCTAGACAACTTAAGTGATAAAAGTATTACCCGCTGACCAGTCTAATTAGCCTTGTAATACTACGATTCACACGGTGAAACGTAAACAATTCTGGGAGTGATTTGGCAAAAAATGTAGGTGCATAAAATATGTCATATAATAGGACGAAAAGTGGGAGAAAAAAGGGTCGGAAAAATACACGCACAAACATATCGTCACAGTCATATAAGGATGACTCCAGATATGCCTCCATGCATGATAACGACGGTTTGAGTGGGACTATCGAATTAACTGAACTTGCGCTCGACATGTTATAACGTTCTGGGAGTAGTAAAATTCAGTATCTGCTGCTCCTTCTAAAATGCGGTGCTTGTCACTAAGTGTGAAGGATAGGAGCACCTACTGATCTGAAAAGGTACACTACTTGCTATCTTACATCGATATAAACAAAACCATTTTTGATTTCTCACTATAAATGAGAACGGTGAAGTCTGGTTTGCCAAAATTGGCTAGTCTCGAGTCGAGGTGCTAATTAAAAAAAAGCTTATGTCGAGTCTCGAATCGAGTCGTTGTGGCGACTTAAGCTCGACTCGAGTCTTAGTCCCTTCACAGGAGTCAACATCACTATACCATACTGACCAGTGCACAAACATCTACATTAAGCAACATCTAAAAATCTGACTTTATACAATACAAAACCGCGTTTCGATATAATTAAAGAAAACGTGTCTACTGTTGAAAGTTGTGTGCCTCGAAGAAATGTTAAAAGAAAAAGTCATGGATTTTAATCATTGTCATCCAGAGTTGTGGAGTCGGTCAAAAAATATTCCAAGTCCTGAAATTTTAGGAGTCCAACTCCGACTCCCGACTCCTAATTATGTGGCATAAAATTCAGATTCGTAAAGAGACGTAAAAATTAATGGTGTGTAGCCATGTGTCAGGTTCAAACGGCCTTCCAATACTATACTGTTAAAAGAAAGAAACGCATAGCTATCCGAGGGCGCGTTTTTATGAGTTTGTAAGTAAAATTTAGTGCTAGGGTATATAAAAACCAGCCTCAAATGTTCTTTACAGTGTCAAATGCACGTGTTGACCTGAATTGCGTTCGTTTTTGTAAATTAATATTAGACAAACATAAAGGTATGTTTTCAGGCACTCGTAAGAAATAAAGAAGTAGAACACTTGGACAACAGAAAAACAACAGACGTGAGTGGCTTACCCAGGGTTCGAACCCCGTACCTTCCGTACGACAACTCCGCCTAGCTATCAAGCGAATCACACTGACCCCACGGCCAGCTAGGCATCCCCTGGCCGTGGGGTCAGTGTGATTCGCTTGATAGCTAGGCGGAGTTGTCGTACGGAAGGTACGGGGTTCGAACCCTGGGTAAGCCACTCACGTCTGTTGTTTTTCTGTTGTCCAAGTGTTCTACTTCTTTATTTCTTACGAGTGCTTGAAAACATACCTTTATGTTTGTCTAATATTAATTTACTGTTTACAGGCCTCGGGTTTCCCTTCCTTATGTGTTATTTACGTTCGTTTTTGTAATCGTTACAACGCAGTGGTCAATAGTGTTTATGACGCAATTTTTGACCGCAGCTCATGTTGCGCGCACGTGAAAGCAACAAAATTTGGGGTGAACACTATTCACTGACTAGGCAACTGAAACCCTATAAAAGGATAACGCTACACAAAAAAAATTCAGTTCATTTTCAAGCAGACATTTATGGCGTCTCTATCGATAAATTTAAGGAACATTGCTATTGGCCGACTGCATGCAGGCGAAAGTCAAAGTCAGGTTGCCAGGCATCTAAACGTGCATCAGAGTACCATCAGTCGACTTTGGCACCGGTTCCAAGCCACTGGCTCAGTTGAAGACCGGCATCGCAGTGGACGACCCAGAGTGACAACAGCAGCGGAGGATCGCTTTATTCAGCTTCGTCACCTCAGAGACAGGTTTACAACAGCTTCCTCAACTGCCCAGTCATTGCCTGTAGGACGTCATGTGTTTGATCAAACTGTCCGGAATAGACCGCATGACGCTGGACTTTGGGCACATCGACCTCACCGAGGACCTGTCCTTACGCGCCGCCATCGCCAAAATCGACTTCTTTGGGCCAACCAGCATCGTCCCTGGGCAGCTGACAATTGTGATCTGTTCCAGGCACTTCAGGAAGAATGGGCAGCCATCCCACAGGCCCACATCAGACGTCTGATCGCATCCATGCCCAGGAGATGCCAGTCGCTGATCGATGCAAGAGGAGGCCACACACCATACTAACGGGAAAGCCCGTACGCCAAAAAACTCTCGTGACCCAGATGCAAAACAACTGTCAATTGATTGGTTGAACCCTAAGGTATTCTTGTGTGCAATTTGAACAATTAACTCATTAAATTAAAAAAGTTATTGATTGTCAAAATTATGGCTATGTGTGTGCCTTCAGTAGCTATGCGTTTCTTTTTTTTTAACAGTATATATTTAACGGTACAGTCTCTTCAAAATGAGTGGCCAGATAAGTGTTTGTAGAACAGGGAAAAAGAGGTGCAGCAAAGAAACGTTGGGCAGATAATGTTGAAAATTGGAGAGGAAGGACTTTTACGGAAACACAAATACAAGACATACAAAATGTGGAAAGAAGTAATAGAACATTTAACAGAAAACGGTGCCCTAAGGATTTCCTAAGTTCCGGGACGCATGAAAGAATGATACCTCTGCTGTTTATGATTATAACTACAGTTAGTGATTGTGTTGATTATGTTGTTGATAATAATATATGAGATATTTTAATAATACTAAACGTCAAGAAGAATTTATGGTAGTGATACAGTTGCTGTTTATATGATAACTGCAATATAGTGGTTGTGTTGATGATGTAATTGGTAAAGAAAATGAAAATAATTACATCAGTAGTTACATTGTGGTTATTGCTGATGAACGATATTGACACTGATGGTTAAAATGTAGTGATGAAGAATGATACCTACCACAGAAGCCGCAGTAGAAAGAACAGTGGTCTTCAGCCCAGTTTCCGTATGTACTATCAGTGCACATTTCTATTGCGTAGTCCTCACAATTAGGAACTTGATCCTTGCATTCTATTGACACAGGAGGACCTGTAAGTTTGATATAAACAAATGCTTAAACTGTCCGTAAACTTCACAACTTTGTAATCGTTATACGTCCTTTTCGAGTACATGACCTGAAGGTGTTTGTTCCAACCAATTTCTGCTTTCGCGTATTCTTATGCTTCACCCACATGGCTCCTGTTGTCTGAGTCTTCACTTGTACAGTTCTTTTCCAGGTTATATTCGGGCTTCCTACCCCTCTCTTCTATAATGGATTTCAACCAGTAGATTTTCATTTCAACTACTGATATTATTTCTGCAAACACTAACCTGGCTTATCTCGCCACCCATTTTGATCTGGGTAATCATCAATAATATCTATTTTGCTCTGGGACGCATATTGAAAAACGAAAATAACAACAAAACAAATAAACAAACAAAACAAAAACAAAACTCACGACTCAGCGTAATCCTGGACCTGCTTTTGATCATTCTAGTTTGTTTTTTTAAAACATAAGAAATTTAGAACATTTGCAGGACCGCAGTAAGACAATGATACAAAAGATTTTTTCACATTGATTTTCACGAGAGCATTACAAGCTACTTCCATTCAGAGTACTAACGATTTTCATTAATTTTTTCAATAGGCCACTATTTAACTGAGTTCTCGATTACTTTCTCTTCTGTTTGTTTGTCCCCAACGAAAGCCCAGTGGCCGTAAGATTGGCTATTCTCTTTGTCCTAGTAAGACGTATGGCTTATTTTAGTTCACCCCGCTGTTATTACAACATTGATGTAGAAACATCCAAAGTTCATCTCTGTTGAACCTGGATTTGTCCAGTTTTCTAAGAAGACTTAGGCTCCAATGTCATGTAACAAACGAAGAATAAGCGGGGGTTGGTTTCCTGATTTCAGCTTCTTTCTTCTTCTTTGATCCTTATCCGCCGACCGCCAAAGCAGTCAGTGGCCATCTTGTAGGGCAACAACAAATTGATTCCACTTTGCTCGGTCGGTGGCCATCCTTCGTACAGTGCCCCAACTCTGGTTCATTCTTTGCATCTCAGCCTCCGCAGTCCTCCGCCAAGTTGTTTTTGGTCGGCCTCTCTTTCGTTTTCCTTCAGGGGTCCATAGCATAGCTGTTCTTGTGATGGCATCGGGGTCTCTTCTGAGGACATGGCCAACCCAGCAACAGCGTCTGCCAGCTATGATGGTATGCATGTCCTCTTGCTTGCTCCGAGTAAGCAGATCTTGGTTGGTGATGGTATTTGGCCAAAAGATTCGGAGAATTTTTCTTAGGCATGTTGTGTGAAAAGAGGACAATTTCGACATTTCCTTCTCTGTAACTCTCCAGCATTCCGCACCATAGAGAAGCACAGAAATCACACAGCTCTGATATAATCTTAATTTTGTGCTTGTGCTGTACTGAGAGGACTTCCAGATCTTGTTTAGACTAAAAAAAGGCTGTTCTTGCTTTGTTCATTCTGTTGTTGATGTTTTTGCTTGCTCCGCCGTCTGGTGTTACTATGCATCCTAGGTATGTGAAGGTGTCTGTCTGTTCCAGTTGCTGATTCCTTACTGATATGGGCTCAGAGTTGCTCACATTGAGCGTCATGACCTCTGACTTCTTTAGATTGATGTTCAAGCCCACCTGCTGGCTATACTTATTAAGTCTATCCGTTTTTTCCTGGATGTGTTGATGTGAATGTGCTAGTAGTGCAATGTCATCTGCATATTCCAGATCTTCCATTGTAGAAAATGTTGTCCATCTTATTCCTCTTGGACTGCCCTCTGTTGCCTGGCGCATCACCCCGTCTATGACTGTTAAAAATAGAGTGGTTGATAAGGGGCATCCCTGTCGTACTCCTGTCTTCACCTCAAAGGTTAGGTTGCTCTGCCCAACGCTACACGTAAAGTTGGCAGAGGCTTTTTATGACTGACACTATGCAGCTTGGAATTCCATAAGCCCTCAGTATTTTCCATAAACTGTCCCTATGTATACTGTCAAAAGCCTTTTCAAAATCAACGAAATTAATGTACGGCTGTCTTTGCCATTCTGAGCACTGCTCTATAATGTTCCTGAGGGTAAATATATGATCTACACATCTTCTGTTCTTTCTAAATCCTGCTTGTTCTTTCCTCCGTTTTTAATCTACTGCTTTTGAAATTCTCTGTATAATTATCCTGCCTGTTCTCTGTTGTATTCTGTTGGGAACTGAGAGAAGAGTTATTCCTCTCCAATTATTGCAGTCTGCAAGATCTCCCTTCTTGGGCAATTTGACAATTATTCCTTTGTTCCACTCCGTTGGTGTTGTCCCTGTTTTTCAGACTTGTGCAAATAGTGGTTCTAATAGTTCTGCTGCTAGCTCAGGGTCTGTCTTAAATAGCTCTGCATGTAATTTATCATGGCCAGGAGCTTTTCCATTTTTTAACCCTTTGATTGCTGTGATGATTTCTTCTTTTCGTGGAATGTCTGTATTAGCATCTAGATCATTTTCAGCCTCAGGAACATTCAATTGTGTCTCTGGTGGTTCTTTGTTCAGAGTTTCTCTGAAATGCTCTGCCCATCTTGTTTCCTGTCACTCTGCTGTCGTGATGAGATTTCCTTGCTTATCTCTTACTAATGTAATATTGTTTGCACCACGTTTTCCGCTGATGAGTTTAGTTATGTTGTATGCTGTGCTTTGTTCATTTTTCAGTGCTGCCTCTTCTGCCTATCTTGCAAGATCGTCTAGGAAATTCCTTTTGTTGGCTCGGGTTTGGCGTTTAACTTCCTTGTCGAGCTGACTGTACTGTTCGCTATATATTTGCTTTAACATGGGGGACTTCGCTTCTGTTTTCTTTCTTTTCATTTCCTTTCTCATCGTTATGGTGTTTAATTATTCTGGTGTTATCCAGTCTTGCTTCTTCCTTTCCTGGAATCCCAAGCATGATTTGCTGCTTTCCTTTTATATTGTTGAAATTGGTGTTGAATTTCTGGTCTATATCATCAGTCAATGTCTTTTCCTGACTTTTGGCAAATTGATATCGCTTCTTTATATCAGCCGCGAAAGCTTTTCTGGTAAGAGGGTCCTTCAATTTGCTGATGTTAAACCTTTTCTGTGTAGTTACAGTTGGTCCAGCCGTTCTGAGTTTCACTCTCAGTTTTGCTACTACTAAATGGTGATCACTTCCCACATCCGCACCTCTTCTTGCCTTCACATCTTGTAATGCATGTCTCCATCTACCGTTAATCATAATGTGGTCTATCTGGTTTCTGTCCCGACCATTTGGTGATTCCCATGTTAATTTGTGAATTTCTTTGTGTGGGAAAAGTGTTCCTCCAATGACCAGGTTGTTAATGCTACAGAAATGTATTAATTTATCCCCATTTTCGTTTGCTGTTCCGCTGCCACATTTCCCCATTACTCTTTCATTATATGTATTGTTTGTTCCTACTTTCGCATGGAGGTCTTCCATTACTACGATAAGATCATATCTAGGTGTGTCTTCCATTTCTTTCTGCAGTTGTTGATAGAATTCATCATTGGTCTCATCATCGCTGTCATTCGTTGGTGCGTAGCATTGTATTATTGTAACTACACCTTCATTGTGCTGTCCATCCTCTCTTCCAGAGTAAAGTACTGTTTCTCCTGTTGCTGTTTTAACTTTTCCTGCCCCTGTCCATCTGCTCTCGCTTATACCTAGAATGTGTAATCTATAGTTTCTCCTTTCTGCTGTGACCTGTTTTAGTTTACCCGTCTCGTTCATTGTCCTGACATTCCAAAATCCTATTCTTGTTTCATGTTTTGCGGTCAGGACGTCCGTTTTCGTGTCAGTGGCTTCCTTTCGGCTTTCACCACTAACAGTCATAGTAATAAGGGTACACAAGCCGCCATACCTCGACAAGGTATTGACACCGGTGATGGCAGTGATTTCAGCTATTCTGTAGATATCGATGATGATGGTTAGTTACATTAACATCGACGGTAATGCTGACGACCATATCTTTTACCTGCAGTCCAGGTGCTCACAATGTGAATAACACATAAACAAAAATAATTATGTAAAGAGGACAGGCGTTCTGAAAACACATTTTAATATTTCTCTAGGTTGTCTCTCTCTCTCTTTCTCTCTCTCTCTGTCCAATCTGTCTCCTTCGTTCCGTTGCTGCAGTTTAGTCTATTTCAGTGTAGTTTTGGGTTGGAATAATAAAGTAACAATAAATAAATTAATCAAATTTCGGACCATATTCGTGACTTAGCACACGGTTTAGAACAATGACGTCCCTTATCTATAGCCCTAACTTTTCTACATTAATTTTACTTCAAAACTTGCAGGCTTTTCTTAGTCTTTAACAATTAGAATGACTACTTGTTAAGATGGTATAACAAAAAACAAAACTGACAGAATGAAGTTTGATAAATCCTCTGCAAAACTCGCTGATATATTATTTGCTCTTCCACAAACATAAATATCAGTCAAGGACGGACTGAGCGTTGAGCATTTCAGGCACTGACCGGTGGCCGCAGCAATAGATAAATTCTAGCTCTTTAACTCCCCAAGTGGAATTGTTAATCAAGGGCCAATGACTCTTCTTTGCCCCGGGGCCTGATTACTGCAAGTCCGTCGCTGATGCCATGTATATGTTTTTTCTTATCTGTAAAAGACGTACCGATTTATAATTAGTTCTTATTTGTCCAAGATTTCATTTTCCCGTTTTTCATTCCCTAAGGAGCATGGGGTCACCTCTATCGCTGACCCACTTGCAAGATGCCTGCTCCAAAGCATTCATGTGCTCTCGTAGCAGGAGTTTATGTAGCAATTTGTTTTTAACGATGAGATTGCAGACCCATGCCCAACCTCACATTTATCGCCTCTTACGACATTCTTGAGGGAGCAGTAGTAATATTCGTTCTTTCCCCCCCCCCCCCCCCCCCCCCACCACCACCACCACCACCGAACTTTAAAGTGCTGTGGTAGACTTGCTGAAATACAATGTAATTCTTACCTGTGCAGAACTGACAGGTGTAAGCGCAGTTAATTTTGGCCCAGTCCGCGTAGTTTATACATATCTCGGGACCATAGCTGTGACATTCTGTTATGACATCGGCACACACGTCATCGGCACGAGACACTGTTGTCATGATCAAAAATAATAAATATTTATGTGACACGGGACTTGGTCATGATTGTTATATGATGGTGATTTTAATTTAGATACTGTCTTGACGTGTTGGTGATGAAAATGTGAGGTGTTATTAAATCAACCTTTGATAAAATCCGTGGTAGTAACATCGTGAAAAGTGAATGACGCACGTGTGATAATGTGTGATTCAAACAATGTTTCACTGGTTTCAATGAATCGCCATTGTGGACCTGAAGGCCTGACAAAGAGTAGCGAATAAATGCATTACTTGACACTACCTTAAAATGCGACTGTCACGAAGTGGATTTAGGTTTATAGAGTTTGCCTGAATGAAAACAAGACCCTAGTATGAGAAAGTCTGAGAAGATAGAATTAGATGGAAAATGACATGCCTGTGGACAGGTGAGACTATTGGCTCAAGAGATAGACCCAGGATTTGAATCTCCCCCTGCCGCTTCGTGACTAAAAAAAAATGGCTATAGTCTCCCCGCCTCTGACTGCCTTGAAACACAAGGAGATAAGGTGTATAAATACGACCACAGACACCACTATACAGACGACGTAAAGTAAGTATAGTAAAGAGTAGAATCTGATCCAGTAAATATATGTATATATATTTATTTACAACAATAAAGCATTAAAATGTCATCATCAAGCAATCACATAAATAGCGTGCGCTGTTGCACGGCCTGAAAAAAAAACCAAGTAACAATGAAATTAGGTAGACACTGAAAAAAACAACCCAACCCCCAAATCACATTCACTCTTTCTGTCACCCTGCTGAGGAACAATAAAATGATTAGTGATTTAATCTACTCTGATATTGTGGGGCTGTCAACTTTAGCCTCCACTCTCTAACACAACTAAGATTTTACTGTCTTAGTCCTGCTGACTCTTCCTCAACGACCGTCTACACAGCTTTCCACTTGTTAGGCGATATGCGCCGCTATCTAACACCACTGGAAATGCTAAAATAATAGACTTGGAGTAACACAATGGCTCAGTATCTATCCGTCAAGTGGATACTGAACAGACCCTACTGGTCCTGTCTATTTTCTCCCTCCTTCTCTCTCTCTCTCTATCTCTCTCTCTATTGCTCTTGGTCTCAGTGTCTCTCCAACACTCGCCGACTGATGATGCTGCGTCTCCGTTACGCTCTCCTCTCGTTCCTTTCAAGACCAGGCATGGTAACCCTGTCATCTTTTCCTGAATTCTGCGATGATGATGATGAAGATCTGGCGTCAAGCATGAGGTACTTGATGAACTGTCGACAAAACTTCTCTGCTGCTGAATAGCTTCCCTCTTTTAACCCGCTCCGGAGTTAGAGAAAAAAAAAACACGGCCTAAAGTTCTGGCTGTAGGCAATGTAACTCAGTCTCACGGCAACCTGCCGTTGCTAGAGACTATAATAGCGACGCTCCGGGCTGTATGATAAATAAACCCCGTTCCAGCTGAAGCATAGGGGCTTCACTGCCAGAGACAGTACAGTATTTTTCTTCTGCTCCTGACGATAACTAGAGTACTCTGACCCTGAGATATGTCTTTTGCCGTGGATAATTTTATTTGACAAAATTTTGCTCCCCACTGTTTCGCCGAGACTCGCTGAAATTAAAAGAAACAGCGTCTAATGTACACCCTCTCTAAAATCGCTTATCTCTAACATA
This sequence comes from Oreohelix idahoensis, assembly GCA_024509875.1. NCBI lineage: Eukaryota > Metazoa > Mollusca > Gastropoda > Stylommatophora > Oreohelicidae > Oreohelix > Oreohelix idahoensis. Next base: position 227,793 of record JAMPIV010000482.1, read on the forward strand.
TACGATACATAAAATAATTCTATCCACGTGGCACTAAAATCACACTCCTCCTACTCTCTCTTGTTCTTCACACAATACATAAAATACCACTATCCCACGTGGCCTCTTCAGCCCCCCTCCTTCTACTAAAATCTGCCAGGTAAAATAAACAATAGCCCAGACACCGTCTGCCTCTTATCTATTTGTGACGCGTGGCTACCCACGTGTCAACATTTCCAACTCGGGAACTTCTTTTGTCCGAAATTCCGGGGTCTCCTTTTTAACATTTACACATGAGGTTTCCCGGCTTGCTCCAAAATTAAATTACATCTCGCTATAGGAATAGTTTCCTCCCCTAAGCAGTATAATTCACTTACAACGTAAATCTGAACCCTCCGACAATATTTCTCACATTTTTAAGGCTCAGAAAAATTAACGAACACACCAGGGTTTTCCCCATAAAATTACATTAGTAAATACACAGAAATAAATGGTGGTTTTACATAACATTCTACAAAATGGGCACACGTGTTTCTCACAACTTCACACACTCCTATCTATTGCCAAAATCATAGAAAGAATAAGCACACTGTTGCATTTACGTCGTTCTTAAAAAAATGATAATGGATGGCACTATCGTTTATTTTAAAACTGAAAAGTTAATGTCCCCGAAAAAATTAACTACGGGCGAATTTCTCAAAGAACCCTCTAATGAATAAAACGACAATAAGATAAAATCCTACATACCACTTCATCGCTGGTTTTTCCCACAGTGGAGAACGATAATTACGACGTCCTACGGCCAGGCAATTATTTTTCATAGAGACCGAATCCCCGTTTTCTGTCTCATTATATACAAGAGAAAACACCCACGCGAATTCCTCTCCCACGCATATCCCAAGCTGCGCGTGTCCGGAAATTGCGTCACATTACGTGAGGCTGCGTGTTTCCGACGCGTCATACAGGAGTGCCCGAAATGGCGATTTTCGTAAACAATGAAATCTACGGGAATCGCGAAAAATCAGAAGGAAGTAAAACTGATGCTAGAATAAAATAAACCTACCATCATAAACGAACCCATTTAATTTATCTACTCAAAAAAATTACCAAACACGATATATATTCACATGAGAAGAAAAAAAAATGGTGAAAAAGCGTGCCCGAAAATAGCGATTTCCGTAAACAACGGAAAATCGCGTGATCAGAAGAAAATAAAACTGGTGAAACTTCAAAATAGAACCACAGAATCGGGCCTGTTAAAAGTCAGAATTACAGTGTAGCATCACAGCGACAAAGGAAGGTTGTGTATGTTGTGAACACTCTAATCACATAAAATATATGCTACAAAACCACCACTGCCAGGGCTCATGTAGTGTTTTGGCATTAGTTTCTTACTGCTGAGATGGTCCCACGTTCTGAGGGACAAGAACTTCTTCTTCTTCTTCGTTCACCCTCAGATGTCAACTTGAATAAGTTTAAAGAAAGCAGTGGTCAGCCTGAGGTTGTTGATATCTCCGTAGATTGTCTCCAGGAATAGTACTGGTGATGGCCATATGCGTTTTCTCTGTTCCTCATATGTTGGGCACCTTTGAAGCAGATGTTCGGCAGTCATTTTATCGGTGCCACAGTCACACTCATCAGTAGTTCCTATCTTTAATTTGTTGAATAGATGGTATCTCAATCTGTTATGACCTGTGCGAAGTCTGAAGATTACCACTTGTTCACTTCTGCTGAGCTGGTAATACGGATCATTTTTTGTGTGGCCTGGATGCTCTTCTTCCCACTTGTGCCTGTACCTGCGCTTGATAAAACTCTTGGACTCCTCATAAGTTATATTTGTGTCAAGTTGAGGAAGTTTTCCCCCTTCCTTTGCCAATCTGTCAGCCTCTTCATTTCCATGGATGTTGCAGTGAGAAGGGATCCACTGTATCACGACTCTTTTGTACTGCTGACATAGTCTGTGAAGTGTTACTCTTAGGTCATCCAGTTCAGCATTACTTTGACTTTTCAGCGTTGTAATCACTGACAGCGCATCTGAGAAGATAGCTACTGGTCTCTCTGAGCTTTCTTCTGTCATTAGAATTTCTGATGCAGTTTTTAAGGCCTCTGCCTCTACTCTGAAGTTACTTGAAAATTTCCCTGTTGCGACTGCTATCTTTTTTTCTGTGCCATTGCTTAAGCTCAGGAAGACTCCTCCACCCCCATCTTCTGTTGCATTAGTTGCTGATCCATCTGTGTATGCATGGATCCAGGTGTTGCTTGGGTAATGTTTCTCTATATATTTTGTGGTTAAGACTCTCCTTTCTGTTTCATTTTGGCTGTTCTTTCTCTCAATACCAGGAACCTTTTCTATCATTTCAGGGAAGCACTGTTGTTTCCAAATTGGTAGCTTGTGTGCAGTACATATTGGCGTAGCTGTTGATATTGCATTTATGGGGTCTGCTCTTATCTTTGTTTTGACTGTCTCTACAAAGTTGCTTCGCTTCAGTCTTCCCCTTCCAAGTCCATTTATTCTTTGGTGCATTGGGTGGTCTATCAGCCTCCTAAATTTCTCGGCTTGTTGCTGGGCTCTGCTGTCTCTTCTATCCTCCATAGGCTGGAGGTGAGTAATCTTTTCCAACTCTTTTATGGGTGTTGACTTCATACCCCCTGTTATGATTCTCATTGCTTGGTTTTGGGTTCTGTTTATTTTGTCAAAGTTCGACTTAGCTGCCGTTGACCATGCTGCAATGCCATATTCTAAGACTAGTCTCACTCGCCCAGTATATAGCTTCTTTAGTACTCTCTCATCTGCTCCCCAACCCGTGCCAGCATTTTTTTTCATGATTGCCATTCTCTGCCTTGCTCTTGTCCTGTTTTTCTCAATCTGGGTTTTCCAAGTCAAGCGGCGATCAAAGGTAATGCCTAGGTAGTTTGGGTTGTCATCCAGATGTAGATTTTTCCCATTTAGCACCAATTTGGAGATCTGTGGTTTGTTTGAGAGAGAAAACACTGTGAATGATGTTTTCCCTTCATTTATCTTTACTAGCCATGCCTTGGCCCACTCCTCCAATGATGTTAGGGCTTGCTGCATCCGAATGCTTGCCGTAGTGATATATTCCTCTGAGATCCACAGGGCTAAGTCGTCTGCAAAGGAGGCATTGTGGGTTCTTCTTGGAATATTCTCTGATATGTCATTTATATATGTGAGGAACAACGTGGGTGACAGGACTCCCCCTTGGGGAACACCCTGCTCCAATACCATCTTCCTACTGGTCTGTCCTTGTAGTTGGACTCTGGCCGTTCTATTCTCAAGACAGTGGCTGATCCATTTGAACATTCTCCCACACACTTCACTTCTTTGCAGCTTGACTTTCAGTCCATCTTTCCACACTTTGTCAAATGCTTTTTCCAAGTCCCCCCAAACCACCAGTGTGTGCTTTTTTTCTTGGAAAGCGTCCTCAATTTTCTGAGTTATATAAGTCATTTGGTCTTCAGTGGATCTGTGTTTTCTGAATCCTGCTTGCTGTGGGGCTAAGAGATGTTTTTCCTCTAGATGCCACATTAGTCGAGTATTAATTATGCGCTCCATCAATTTTCCAACACAACTAAGTAGACTGATAGGTCTGTAGCCATTTGGTTCTGTCTGAACTTTGTCTTTCTTAGGTACTGGAATCAGTATGTCATCTTTCCATGCCTGTGGTACTATTCCTCTTTTCCAGCTGTAGTTTAGGATGGTCAGAAGCTTCTTTTTTGCCTTTGTTCCTAGGCCTGTTAGCATTTCAAGGGACAAGAACAAAAGTGTAGAAGTTTTTAATTTATTTTTTTATTTTTGAAAGTGAAGTATTAAAGAAAGCATAGGTTCACTGTTAGATTCACATTCATTCTAAAAAGATTAAACAATGTCAGGAGATAGGAAAGTATGAAAATCTCCCACAGTGTAAGTTCTAAGCCAGTATTAGAGTTAAAGACGGTTTTAATGTTGGACCAATAGTAAAAAAAAAAAAAAAAATAGTGCTATAGAAAAATAAGAACAGCGCATATAAGGTGGACCAATGGATACTAAAGATGCTACCACAAACTAGTGTATTGTTATATACATTTTTTTTTCGTCTAACTTTAAATCGGATATAATTCCGTGATTTTTTAATTAAAGACGACAAATTTGCTTTAAAAAAAATTTACACAACTGTATGAAAACAACGAGTTGTACTATTATAGCAAAAACAACAATAAGGATACAAACAGCAACAACAACAGTATTAACGTGAACAATTTAACATTATAAAAACATTAACAGAGTTAATAATAATTATACTAACAATAATAGCAAGTGCGAAAGCAACAATAAAAGCAGAAGCAGCAAAAGCAACACTGAAAACAGTAGTATCTAAAACAACACGAACAACAATAACGATAATTATAACAATAACAATTTGTTCCTCTAGTGTTTCTAGTTTTTTCCATCAGTTCCTCATTGATGGAACAACAATACAAAGGAGGAAAACAGCAATGAAAATACCATCAACAAGGTAGCATCACTAACATTACAGACCACAAGTTCAACAATATTAATATTAACAATTAAAAACAAATATAAACTCTGACTACAAAAATTTTTTGTGTTGAAAAGCTAAAACACAAACCACAATAAAAAATACCAACAATAATAACAACACCTATAATGTGGAAAGCAACAAACCAATAATGTGGTAAAGTGGGATGTTATAAATATTTATAGGGGACTTAGTGTACTGACTGAGATCAGCTGTGAAGGTATCTGTATCTAATAAGTGTGGTGTATTACAGATGACCTTACTTGCTACCACATTTATGCCTCAGTCAGAATTATTCTGGAATATTGTGATGACTACGTTGAATGTCTAGGGTTATGAAAATGATGAAGTGTAAGTCACAACAACAACATACAGATAAACAATTTAATTTATTCTACAACACTTTACAACACTGTGACACTCACACACATATAACACTCTATAAGACTATCTTAAATGAGTCAAGTGTTTTAGTTTAAAAATATATGTATTAATTCTTGTCAATAATTGATATCCTGATTCAACTACACAATGAACCAGGAATCACAATCAAATGTAATTACAAGTATTATTTACACAGTTTATATATATGAACTTTGTATTGACATAGTTTATTATTATTATTCTATGTGTGTAATTTGTGCAGTAGTAATATGAGGTAATACTGGTTTTGTTCAAGCTTGGTTGTTGTTTTTCATCATGACTTCAAGTGTTTGATTATCGGGGAAATAGTATTGGGAAACTTTCACAGTTCCTGTCATTTGAACCAATTAATTTTCCCTCTGTGGTTAACAAAATGTCAATTTTTGAGGGGGCACATAATGTTGAGCTACTCTGGCCACAGAAGCTTAACTTTCGTGATGGCGGCAGGAAAAGACTCCTCTGCTCGATTGCTTCACTGTGTTCTGGAGACACTTCACTGGTCGCTATCTGGACCCAGGAGTATGCTGTCAGCCTCTGGATTCAGCAAAACCCAGACCAGGTGCTGCTTCAATAACTAGGACCACAGTCCCTGAAACAAGAAGGTTGTACCTCCTACTTCAGATCTAATTTATAATCTATTTCTACACTGAACACAATACAGAACAAACACTGAGTTCAGAGCGGTAGGCCAACTGCTATCTTCATCTGAAACAATTTACACCAGTATTCTCCTCCTAAATGGTTACTACGCCTCTGCAATTCCAGCCTTAGTTCCTTCTAGTCAATAAGATAGGTGTCAGTGTACTGTTTGGCAATTCCATACAGTTTTACTTTTCTCCGACACCTCCTGTTCAGGTTGGAGCAATATTTAGGCCTTGCCTCATGTTTGCTACTGAACCACACACATATACAGGCATAAATTATCAATTTACATTCAATTTTCATTAAAAAGATATCGAATATATCAAGCTTACCACAATTCATGGAAATAATACACAGATACGTTGACTGGCGATGAATAATGGCACAAATTCCGATCTGCCTCTGTCCCAGACTTTTATTTAGAAAAATATGATCTGGCTCTCAACGCAGTTTCTTAGTAAGTTTATTTTAACATGTGGCACTGACCTGACGCTCCTAATTGACTATATTGGCGGGTCTAACCAATCGGGCCATGTTTACCCAGCTTTTCAAAAAAAAAAGTACCCTTAGTACCGTTTCCCTAACAACAAAGAATTAGTATTTATAGTCCGACTAATCGTGTTTAGCCTTACATTTATTTCTATCCAATCAAATAGGATTTTACATGGTGGCCCATTTCCCGTAAAATAGTGGGTTCAAAACATGCCACTGTGCGATTATTTTTTTGTGTTGTCTGACAGCACCACCATTTTATTTTGGCTATAATTTGTTAATTCCTAGACTATTTGCGTAACGTTTAACATATTCTTTGTCAGCAAGTCCTAAGGAACCCAATTATATAAGTTTAAGGGAGCTAGGTGGCTGCGTTCAAAATGTGCATTTTCTTCTACCTCCTGTTCACTTCGATACGATGTGGTGTCTGGGTACTGTCAGGCTTTCAAACGTAAACCAGTATAATGTCATGTTTCCCAATAAGCGTTTTTCAGGTTTTTAAACCTAACTCTCGTATGGGTAGTGTTTTTTATCACTGTCTATCAAAAAAAAAGTTATTGCTTCTGGCCTTACGCTTGGGGTGGGTGGCATTAATTGTATATCGCGAGACGCGTGTTTAGTGTTGCATGCGTTCCTGCTTTCAGCCCTCACTCTCTCTTTCTATCCTAAGTCCATCTGTCTTTTCATCACGCCGTGTATAAAATGAAATTAATGGAAGTATTAATTTAGGTCATTACGCAGGGTGCCGAGCTCAAGGTTTTCTTAGAAATGCAAAATGCAGTACACGTTTTATTGAAGAAAGCGTGTAGTGATGCAGTAGGCTTTTTACTATCAACGTGAAACGTTACAATTTGCAGACGAAGTAGAAAACAAGAGGATTTTTTTGTACGCCATTGTGACAGCACTGTACTTTTACCATTTCTCTTTCCTTTTATTGAATTTATGTGTTAGGCTTTACAGTTACCTTTTAATTTATATATGTGGATTTAGAATGTTTCACGACAAATTCTCCCCTCTTAAAACAGACGTTATATGTCAGTCTATAATTCTATATACACATAGAGAAATTTATTATTATTTCTGGGGCTTACGGTGATTCTCATCACACGGATGGCGGCTTAAAAAATCCGCTCCCAGATTTTTCTTTCCAGATATATACTCTATGCAAAACTCATATGGCTGCATCAGTAATGACCAACGGAGTAATCTAGAATTTTCATGTCTAGCCTGCGCTAGAAACGACAAGGGTTTGTGATCCGTTTGCAACTTAAATGCCTTCCCATACAGATAAATATTGAATTTCTTTATCGCCCATATTACTGCAAGACATTCTTTTTCGCTAGTTGAGTAATTGGTTTCAGCTTTATTCAACTTTCTGCTAGCATATGCCACTGGGCTTAATTCCCCATCCAATGCATCTGATTTCTGTAGCAGTGTCGCACCTAACCCAATATTACTGGCATCCGTCCTTACAATGAATTCTTGACTTAAGTCAGGTAGTTTCAAAATAGGTTTGCTTGTGAGCTTTTCCTTCAATTCCTGGTAAGCTAATTCACATTGTGGTGTCCATGTAATTCGATCTGGATTTCCTTTACGGGTCAAATCAGTTAACGGTGCACATATGGAATTAAAGTTTTTGATATAATTTTGGTAGAAACCACATAATGAGACAAAGGATCTCACGTCTTTCTTGGTTTGTGGTCTCGGGGCTTTCTTTAGTTTCTCTAAATTCTTGGGGTCAGGGGTCATGTTTCCCTGATGGATTGTGTGTCCCAAAAATTCTAATTCTTTACATCCAACGCAACATTTGGTTGGTCGGGCTGTTAAATTCGCTTCTCTAAGTCGATTAAACAGCATGTTCAGAGAGTCAATGTGTTCCTCAAATGTTTCTGTTGCTATAAGGATATCATCCATGAAATTTGTGATGCATGGATTATTCAGAGGGTCCAATAATTTTCTCATCATTCTAGAGAAGACACTAGGCGCATTCTTCAATCCAAATGGCAATCTGTTAAACTCATAGTGTCCTTCTGAGGTACTAAAAGATAGGTATGGTCTACCTCAGGCTTTACTGGAATCTGATAGTATCCTTTACTCAGATCCACTTTTGAGAAATATTTAGCTTTATTTAGCCTGGCAAACAACTGATTTGTATCCGGCAATGGATCCACCTGTCCTTCTGTAATAGCATTCAGTCTCCTGTAATCTATACAGAGTCTATGTTCTCCAGAGGGTTTCCTTAAGAGTACAACACTGGAACTATATGAAGATTCACTGTGTGAAATAATTCCTTTCTTCAACAAATAGTCTATCTCTTCCTTCAAAGCTTTCTCCTTAGCAAAAGGAATCGAATAGGGTTTCATACAGACAGGTGTGGGGTCTATCAGTTTCATATCATATTCCAATAAGTTTGTATGCCCCGGTCGGTCCGTTAACACCTCTGCATGATTATCTAGAACCTGTTGCACTCTCTCTTTCTGATTTTTCGTTAAATGTGTACTGATTTTCACCTGTGCCGCTGTCTCACATGGATGTAATGGATATTCAAATGATGAAAGTGGTTCCTTTTTCATCTCCATGGCAATTGACAAGGTCAACAAGTGTGTCTCTTCCTGATGTTCTCTTTCCAAATATTTCTTCAGGAGATTCACATGATAGATTTTTTCTTTCCCCTTCTTATCTATCTTATAATTGGTTCTAGACACCTTCTCTAGAACTGTATATGGACCGTGCCATCCAATTTGTAACTTATTCTGACTACCGGGGAGAAGAAGCAGTACCTTCTCTCCCACAGCCAAATCTCTGTCTTTAGCCTTCCTGTTGAAATAGGCAGCATGTTTCTTCCTGGCTTGTCTCAAATTTTCATTGGCAAGTTTCCAGCCAGTTTTTAAACGAGTGGTCAGCTCATTCACATATTGGTATGAGGATGTAATATTTTCCTCTGCCTTTTCATCAGTCCACGTTCTTAACAGCGTTACATATGGACCTTTAATTTTGTGGACCTATTTGTCCATGCACCGGTATGGTCTCGTCCACTCGAAGCGCTATAGTGATGATTTTTCTTCCCAGAATTATCATGCACAAAACGACCGCTACCAATTCTTTTCTTGGGGCTATCTCCCCACTTAGAATTCTTGATGAGAGATTTCCTCTCTACATCCTCTTCCTCCAGTTTGTTTAAGTCCGATTGAGGGATTTTCGGCTTATCCTGGGGTAAGACATCCTTTTGCACTCTCTGCATAGTGGCCATTGAAAACAGTTAATTGAAGCTTGTCCGTGAAAAGGGGCTTCCCATTCCATTTGGTCCACTTTATCAAATTTATACTTCTTTTTATTGTCAGGCCTAAGTTTGCCCCGTGGCGTGTGGAGGTCCTGATCAATGTTCCCACTTGTGGGTGTTCCCTCATGTGCTATGCTACACCTTTCTACAAAATTCTCAATGTCCCACCTTGCCTTGGGCCAATAATAATTGTGAGCCACCTTTTGAATGATGGTACCTATTTTCTCATGGTCCCCATCTTGTTTCACATGTAGGCTCCTTATTAAGTCTGCCCTATATCTCTTTGGAAGAACCAACTGTCCGTGACCATGGGATCTAGTTCCGGCCTTCCTGTAAATCAACTTGTTTTTCATGTAAAAATCTCCCTTGCCTGGAGTGGTATGACAAGTTGACAATTTCCTGAAACAAGGCTTGAGGATCTTATCCCCAGCCTGTGCCTTCCTCATCTCATCTGGAGTGGTATCTAACATAATATCCTCCTCCTGTCTTGAGGTCGACCTGACCTGAAGGGTGGCCATAACTATAGGGTTCCTTCTGCAACGGGCAGTGTCATGATTGTTCATCTTACAATTTTTACACCATCTCTTTCCTTGGTTGAAAGATTTTATTTCATCATATTTCCTTTCATCGAATTGTGGGGTTTTATTTTTATTGTCATACCGTGGCCTATCAAACTGGTGCTTACCTTTGTTTTGATCTCTAGGATCAAATTTATTAAAGTTCTGTGGTGCCCTAAAATTTTCTACCTGTTTCTTTTTATTACCTGATACCTCTGCCTGAGCTGCTTGATACCTTTCTGCAACATTTAGTAACTCACCCAGCCTCTCTGCACCTTGTTCCATGAGAAACTTTCTCAGATCTGGAGCCATGGACTCTCTTAATTGTTCTATAAGGATCATTTCCTTAAGATCTTGGGTTTTCCCCAGAGAAGTCCATTTCTCCAAGTATGTCTCTATCCGTGCAGAGAACTGGTGATAGGTTTCACCTGACAGTAGTTTAGCATTCCTAAATTTTTTTCTATAAAATTCTGCGTTCTTTTCATATCTTAACAAAAGAGCCTGCTTTAGCATGTCATAATTTTCTTGATCACCTCTGCTCATTTTGGCAAAAACTTCATAAGCTGCCCCACGAAGCCCTTGAGATAACTTTAAGCTCCACCTTTCTCGCTCTAACCCATACGTGGTAGCTAATAGTTCATATCTATTTAGATAGCTCCCAATATCATCGTCTTTCTCAACAAAATGATCTAAATGAAAGTTCATAGCTGAGGTTGAGGCTCCCTGACTAGCAGTAGCATCGGAGGCAAAGGGACTGGCACCATTTTCAGGAGCATGGCCTTGAAACTCAAACTCCCTTAGTCGTAACTCGTGCTCCCTTTGTAATCTCTTCTCCTCCTTTTCTGCTTCCCTCTCTGCAGCTAATCGCTTGTCTTCCCTTTCTGCAGCCTGTCTTCTTTCCTCGACTTCCCTTTCTGCAGCCAATCTTTTTTCTTCCCTTTCTGCAGCCAATTTCTTCTCTTCTCTTTCTGCCTCTAATTTCTTAGCCTCAGCCTCAATCTGCAGCCTCTTAATTTCTTTTTCAGCCTCTAACCTTCTTTCAGCCTCAAATCTTCTTTCCTCACGTTCAATATATTTGTCACATTCAGCAGTGACATAAGCAATCATAATTTGCCCGTCCATTCCTAACTCTTTCGCAGTCTGCACAGCAGCAGATCGAAATTTGGCCAGGTCCGCCATTTTCTAACAGGTAAATGTAAACAATGTCTAACTAAACAATACAATTTCTAACTAAATATCCAATGACAACCACAGGCACTGAGAGCTCAACGTTATTTATTTTCACCCAAGGATACCTTTTTAATTTTTATTATTCCCTGAAGTGAATTACCCCCAATATTTATAATAGGGAAAGATTCAAAATCCCGGACAGGACCCCAATATATGTGGTAAAGTGGGATGTTATAAATATTTATAGGGGACTTAGTGTACTGACTGAGATCAGCTGTGAAGGTATCTGTATCTAATAAGTGTGGTGTATTACAGATGACCTTACTTGCTACCACATTTATGCCTCAGTCAGAATTATTCTGGAATATTGTGATGACTACGTTAAATGTCTAGGGTTATGAAAATGATGAAGTGTAAGTCACAACAACAACATACAGATAAACAATTTAATTTATTCTACAACACTTTACAACACTGTGACACTCACACACATATAACACTCTATAAGACTATCTTAAATGAGTCAAGTGTTTAAGTTTAAAAAATATATGTATTAATTCTTGTCAATAATGGATATCCTGATTCAACTACACAGTGAACCAGGAATCACAATCAAATGTAATTACAAGTATTATTTACACAGTTTATATATATGAACTTTGTATTGACATAGTTTATTATTATTATTCTATGTGTGTAATTTGTGCAGTAGTAATATGAGGTAATACTGATTTTGTTCAAGCTTGGTTGTTGTTTTTCATCATGACTTCAAGTGTTTGATTATCGGGGAAATAGTATTGGAAAACTTTCACAGTTCCTGTCATTTGAACCAATTAATTTTCCCTCTGTGGTTAACAAAATGTCAATTTTTGAGGGGGCACATAATGTTGAGCTACTCTGGCCACAGAAGCTTAACTTTCGTGATGGCGGCAGGAAAAGACTCCTCTGCTCGATTGCTTCACTGTGTTCTGGAGACACTTCACTGGTCGCTATCTGGACCCAGGAGTATGCTGTCAGCCTCTGGATTCAGCAAAACCCAGACCAGGTGCTGCTTCAATAACTAGGACCACAGTCCCTGAAACAAGAAGGTTGTACCTCCTACTTCAGATCTAATTTATAATCTATTTCTACACTGAACACAATACAGAACAAACACTGAGTTCAGAGCGGTAGGCCAACTGCTATCTTCATCTGAAACAATTTACACCAGTATTCTCCTCCTAAATGGTTACTACGCCTCTGCAATTCCAGCCTTAGTTCCTTCTAGTCAATAAGATAGGTGTCAGTGTACTGTTTGGCAATTCCATGCAGTTTTACTTTTCTCCGACACCTCCTGTTCAGGTTGGAGCAATATTTAGGCCTTGCCTCATGTTTGCTACTGAACCACACACATATACAGGCATAAATTATCAATTTACATTCAATTTTCATTAAAAAGATATCGAATATATCAAGCTTACCACAATTCATGGAAATAATACACAGATACGTTGACTGGCGATGAATAATGGCACAAATTCCGATCTGCCTCTGTCCCAGACTTTTATTTAGAAAAATATGATCTGGCTCTCAACGCACTGTTTCTTAGTAAGTTTATTTTAACATGTGGCACTGACCTGACGCTCCTAATTGACTATATTGGCGGGTCTAACCAATCGGGCCATGTTTACCCAGCTTTTAAAAAAAAAGTACCCTTAGTACCGTTTCCCTAACAACAAAGAATTAGTATTTATAGTCCGACTAATCGTGTTTAGCCTTACATTTATTTCTATCCAATCAAATAGGATTTTACATGGTGGCCCATTTCCCGTAAAATAGTGGGTTCAAAACATGCCACTGTGCGATTATTTTTTTGTGTTGTCTGACAGCACCACCATTTTATTTTGGCTATAATTTGTTAATTCCTAGACTATTTGCGTAACGTTTAACATATTCTTTGTCAGCAAGTCCTAAGGAACCCAATTATATAATTTAAGGAGCTAGGTGGCTGCGTTCAAAATGTGCATTTTCTTCTACCTCCTGTTCACTTCGATACGATGTGGTGTCTGGGTACTGTCAGGCTTTCAAACGTAAACCAGTATAATGTCATGTTTCCCAATAAGCGTTTTTCAGGTTTTTAAACCTAACTCTCGTATGGGTAGTGTTTTTTATCACTGTCTATCAAAAAAAAAGTTATTGCTTCTGGCCTTACGCTTGGGGTGGGTGGCATTAATTGTATATCGCGAGACGCGTGTTTAGTGTTGCATGCGTTCCTGCTTTCAGCCCTCACTCTCTCTTCCTATCCTAAGTCCATCTGTCTTTTCATCACGCCGTGTATAAAATGAAATTAATGGAAGTATTAATTTAGGTCATTACGCAGGGTGCCTAGCTCAAGGTTTTCTTAGAAATGCAAAATGCAGTACACGTTTTATTGAAGAAAGCGTGTAGTGATGCAGTAGGCTTTTTACTATCAACGTGAAACGTTACAATTTGCAGACGAAGTAGAAAACAAAAGGATTTTTTTGTACGCCATTGTGACAGCACTGTACTTTTACCATTTCTCTTTCCTTTTATTGAATTTATGTGTTAGGCTTTACAGTTACCTTTTAATTTATATATGTGGATTTAGAATGTTTCACGACAAATAATAACAATGAAAACAGTTACAACAGTCACAACACTAACGACGATAACAAGAAAAATTACAACAACAGTTACACCAGTAACTTCTGCTTTTGTGTCAATCTGCTTTCTTTTCTCTCTCTCTCTCTCTCTCTCTCTCTCTCTCTCTCTCTCTCTCTCTCTCTCTCTCTCTCTCTCTGATCTTTATGCAGGAAACTATAACAATATTGCACTTAAATAAACGTGCTACTAGGTGTAGAATCACATATCTATAAACACTGTTGGAGGGACATACAGTGATATCAAAAAGAGAATACAAAAGGCTAGATTAATTGAATTAGGAAACAAATGGGGATAAACAGAAATCAAGCCCAGCACAAAATCAGAATCTTCAGTTCCATCCAATGTCAATTCAGAGAACAACAAAATCAACCAAAAAGCTACAGACTTTCATAAATGACCGCTTCCGTAGAATAGAAGGATTGAATTGGTATGACAAGATCACAAATGTGGAACTATGACAAGAACCAGACAAACATAAGTATAACAAGACATGAGAAGGGGGCACTGGAGATGGATTAGAAACACACTGAGGAAACCTGTTGATAGCATTACAAGGCAGTCCTTGTTCTAGAATCCTCGGGGTAAGAGAGGTAGAGGGAGACAAATGAATACTTGGAGAAGAGAGCTGGAGACAGAGGCGTCCCTAAAGTACTTGGCACCCGGGGCGGATGTAACTTATGACACCCCCTGCCCCAAATAAACACACTAGTAAGTAACATTTTAACAGTAAGTACTATATTAATTGTGTCCGATGGCACCCCCCTTCCGGACCGCCCCCTCGAACCCCCCTCTCCCCCCCCCCCCCCCCTTAAGTACGCCACTGGCTGGAGACAGACATGAAAAGGATGAAGACAACACGTAAAGGCCTTGATGTGATAGCACGAGACAGAAAGACGTGATGTAAATTTGTTGAAGGCCTCTGCTTCTTTGGGAGCTGACACGTGATGAAGAAGAACAACAGTAATATTAAGAATAAACACAAATAAATTAAAAAAAAAAAACTAAAACTGAACGACGCGTGACCGTTTACTGAAATGAACACAATGTCTCTGATTATCAAAATACATACCCGACGCAAGAGAAATCAAGAATAGACATAGAAATATCTTGTAAACCACACTCATGTTTCCACTTGATTTTCCTACCATTAGACAGTAGTCAAGAAAACGTAACGTCTACCAAAAGGGCATTCGCCAGGAACGATTTTTTTACGGTAAAACTGCAGAATAGCCAGCATAACTTTTATACCAGTGGTAGGCAACTCAGGTATTGTAGGAATCTACTGGGCATATACACCCAGAAATAGACAAAAAAGGTTATTTTTGATTTGCATATAATAATTGTGTTTTAAATATTTATAAGCCTTTTTACTTCGATATTCTTTTTGAATTATGTGTTTATCTGTAATAGTTTATGAGTTATCAATGTTCAAAGAGAATCAGATAAGTGTTTTAACATTTTAAAAACTAAACTTTAACGAAAACAGGGCCTACGATTCACAGTTCCGGTGATATTTTCTACAATTTTAAAGCTATAGCCTTCACATTTTGCACACTTATAGCCCATGTTATTCTTTATGGCATGAACCTCCACTTTTTTCTTACAAGGTATAGAAACAGAGATATTGCTATACAAAGTTCTAAATTTGTGCTATTTAAAAGGGTCATATTGCAAGAGCCATATCTACAAAGCTCATTGGGGTAGACATTTTTGGGTGGTTCACGCCATAAGTAGGGATGTTATGCGCATCATCTGCTGGTTTGGCATTCTTTGCACTTTTTATGTGAGTGAAATTCATTACCAGGTGCACTGGGGGTTTCCTTTCATTTTTTTCATCACTTTATGTTAATTAATTATTTTCACATAAAACATTAAAATTTATAAAGTAAACTTTGTTCATCATAAAATATAATATCTCTTGTAACATGTGGCCAAATTTTATGTCAACAAGTTCGTTAGTTATTTTTCTGTTAATTTTTTAAAAAGATAACCCATTTTTGGCTGGGTGTGCCCCCTTAAGAACATTGAGCTCTCTTTACTACCTTGATAAAATCATGTTTATGTTAAAGTTTCAAATTATCTGGAATTTAGAATAAATCCAGCCTATATGTAACTATTTTTTCTGTCCCACGATCTGCTTCCTGCTATCCTATCATCAATGGTGGACTAAATATTAGTTAACTTCACTTCAAGGAAAAGATCGCTGTCTATCTTATATAGTTTACGAATAAAGTGAATTTTAGCAAGCTACCTTGTGGGTTTTTCATTGGAAATGTCGCGAAAGTACAATTAAACATGGGGACGACGCACTGTTAAGTGCCGGTATGATAGGAAACTCTTTACAGAGCGATACAACATGAAGCAATCTGATCATCAGAAGTAGTCTCCCCGTCCGACAAGTGTTTCGGCCCGATGGGAGAGAGCGAGTCAGAAATTTACCTAGATTTAAAATTCATCTCCCCCCCTCACCTCTCCCTCGTCACCTAGACAACGACCAAATGATGCCGTAAGATCTACCGGTAGATCATCACCGACCAGCTTATACGCCCCCCCCCCCCCCCGCCCCCCCCCCCCCCCCCCCCCCCCGTCTAATACACTTGTTACATTTTGGTTTCATTTGAACATGCTCTTATTTAATAACAAATGTGCAGGGTGACGGATGCAGCTAAATGTAATATCTGATTACTACTTTACATTCTTTCATGGAACATATTGTAATTAATTAGATAAAGTAGCTACTTAGTTCTCATTTATTTTTCTGTTAATATGTTTTCTTGTGCACAAGCAAAGAAACAAAGTTACAACTGATCAGAGCATGTATATTCCCAGTAGCAACATACGGCTGCGAGACTTGGACACTCAATAAAACAGTTGCAAAAAAGATTACATCATTCGAAATGAAATGCTACAGAAGGATGTTGAGAATACCCTGGACAGAAAAAAAGACCAACAGAGAAGTACTGCACTCACTAAACGTACAGGAACATTGGCTCCTAAATACCATCGCAATAAGGAAGCTGAAATTTTTCGGTCATATAAAAAGACATAATAGTCTGGAAAAAATAGTGATGGAAGGCATGGTCCCTGGAAAAAGGGGAAGGGGTCGACCTAGACGACGGTGGACCCAGGACATCACAGAGAGTCTGAACTTGTCTTTGGCTGATGCAGGTCGACTTGCCCAGAATCGTGATGCGTTCAGAGCAGCTGTAATGGAGACAACGTTCTGGAAAGAATACGTCACATGATGATGATGTTTTCTTGTTCAAAGCAGCGAAGACAACAACGCTGTTTTAATCTTTTATGCCTCTATTTGATTTCATCTTCATATTACACAGCTTCTCACAGATTTTTGCTCAATGTCAAATTCTACTGCAGTTATTTATTTATTTATTTTCTTCATAGTTGTTAAAAAAAGTGATGTGAAACTTAAGTTTGCTCAGAACATTAGAAACAGAAAGTTAAAAAAAAAATTGCTGACATGAAATGAAAGTGATAATGCGACTGACTACTGTACTTTACAGTAATCTTATCTCTCGAACTGTAATCTAAGTCAGGAAAGAGAGAAGTCTGTCAAGACAATCATAGACGTGTCGAGGTATAACAGCTGTGCCTACACACACGAGTCGCTTGAAAAAAATGCAGACAACATTCTTATTTAAGGCAACAAGAATGAAGTTATTAAAATAAGTTGAAAGATATTATGCGTGGCCAGCTAACTGGCAAAATGGCGAGTCTATGAACAGTAATATAATGTTTAAACCAAGATTTTGGAGTTGTTAAAACTATAAGACTGAATTGTTTATATTAAGACTAGTATCGTGGTCGGGGATATATTTTTAATGCTTATGCCAGTTCGTTTTTTCTGCAACAACTCGTTGTCAATGTAAGTAAGAAGGAGAGTTCTTAAGTGTTATATAGAGCCAATCCTATCATACAGAAGTGAGTCATGGACAATTAGTAAACAAGCGGAAAGAGTCCTGAAGGCCGCGGAGATGTGGTTATACACAAGAATGTTAAGAACATCATGGACAGCTAAAAATAGTATTTCTCACGTGACAAGGAAGCAGGTCACTTTCTTTGGACATGTAATGAGAAGTAGACAGCTGAAATATTCTGTGACAACAGGAAACATTGACTGACAAAAAGGTAGAAGATGACAAAGCACGAAGATACTTACAGTTTGACATCATGGCATATCAACAAGATACAATGTAATTTATAAATAGTCCTGGATACAGGAAAGTGTGGAGAGGCATGATCTACGCCACCCGGCATGACACTTGAAGAAGAAGAAGATATCTGTAATTTACAAGAAACAAAGAACAACGAAAATATGTTAGCTGGGTTTGTCTCTGGACCTCTTGCATGTCTAGGAAACCAGAGAAACACATTATTGCAAACCCATTCCACTGATAATTTTAGAAAGTAGTCCCCACCGTAGCAGACTGAGACACTGTCTCATACATCAGTTAAAGATTTCACACTACTTTAAATACATAAACCATCAAAAGAAATAGTTGCAGCTATCAAAAGATGGCAAAGAAAAATGCACCATAGATGAACTTTTACAACGAGTGGATAGGGAGCCGCGCTAGCGTAGTGGTTACAACACCGCTCTGGCGACCGGGTGATACAGGATCAAACCCGGGCGACGGCATTTGAGGATTTTTCGTCGACCGGGATTTGGACTGGATTAACTCGAGACCTGGCGAGAACATTTGAAGGAGTGTCGTCGACCAGGGACTGGCGGCTCCTGAGCCGACCCAGCTGCAATGGGTACCTCCGAAATCGGCGAGTATTTGCCTGAATAGCGAGGGACACCTGTCTCTGTACAAGAAATAAAGGGATACTCACGTAAAATCAATGTCAGGTTAGACATAAATAATAACCTGAGATTTCGCCTCGAGTATTAGCGGGCGTACGGAAAAAAAAAAAAAAAACGAGTGGATACAGGATGAACGAAGAGACAAGAAAACAAAAGAATACGAATGACTGAATAAAAATACAAGACAGCAAAAGAAGCTTGGGTAAACTAGAGGTATAGGCAGTATAATGTTTCACATGCGTCAACCCGTTAACAAAGAGGTTAGACATTTCTAAATGGGTGTTGTGCAGAAAAAAAAGTGAAACGGCACAACAGGATCGACATTTTTGAAGTGATGATAAGATCCAGACAGGTACAAGTGAAACAAGATGTGAGGATAAAACTCTAGAGTTGGATGGTGTACGTACTGCTTACACCAAGGTTTAGTTGTGGAATCACCAGGACAAGATACTGTTACGCACAGATTCTTTTGTAGGCAATGAATATAGAGATATATATAGAAAGATATTTATTCATCTGTTAACACTTTTTGTTGAGAAATACTTAGATTTACGTCGGCCCATCTTGAGTTGAACTCTGGGGGTCACGCGTTTCTGCGCATGTGTCGAATTGTGGTTGTCGAGAGAGACTTCCGCGATGATGGGCGGATCCTGATCGCTGTCCGGACAGAAGTCCGAAGATTTGTTCTTTGCTGTGAAATTCTGGGGGAAGGTGACATCGTCTGTGTGACTATTATGTCTATGTTCCTCCCCAGAATATATTCTTAGCGCCAAAGGAAGGCGGGTGCTATTTTTCTAGTGTTTTTCTAGGATGATAAGGTAAAGAGAGACAGTTACTGTACCTTTTCAAATGCCTAGATCTGCAGCCACGTTATGGTCTGCACATGTATATGATTGACTATTTTCGAGACGACATTTTGCCAGCAGCACCATTATTCGTATGATATACATTGCATTATTATGCATATAATCTACACAGCATTATTGATATGATGGACAGCGCCCTTTACTTATGCTTTATTATGCAGCTTCGGAGTGAGCGAAGCTCATCGAAGTTAGGAGCCATTTTTGGATCTCGCCTTTGCCTAAGCGGATCATCGTTCGGAGAACAGGGATACCTTACTATCTGATGATGATACAGAGATGTCTACTATTGTAAGCCACTACTGGTGGTTTTGAGGTTGTCGTCATAAAAGCCTACTAATTTACGGCTTGTAATTCTTCGTCAGAAGAGGTTCTGTCAGGGAGCCATTGATGATAAATATTTGAGAACATTAACTGACGTGATCAGTCAGTTAGGCTTGAAAGTAAATACAACTAGAACCCAGAGGGACTAGCTACTAACGTTCTGTTATATTCACATTCTTTACGAATGTATCTTTGATGTCGTAAACCATTTTCAAGCATGTGATGTTGTTGCCAACCTGTTCCAGTGGCTGTAGCTGTGTTGTCAGAGTGTGCGTCCCATTAAACTGTATGAAACTGTTAACAGTAGTTCCAGCCGTCATTGACTTCTAGATACGAGTGTATGAGTGCATTGTTACCTATCAACTCTACAGAACAGTACACCCATTCGCGTAACTCACACATGTACTCTCACTCAATATAAACACTGTCCCTTGCCAGGGCCTCAATGCTTTATGGACAAGGTGACCGGTATATCCAACACTGTGTCGGTTCGAGTTGACCATCAACCTTCATCAAGATGACTAGTACACACAAACTACATGCACCACAGTCACCCTTGTCAATGTAATGTGCCAGTGTGACGCCTTTGCAATTTCAGTTTACATTCTACATTTATCAGTGTGGTGTCTTCATGTATACAACATTCTTCAATGATAAGAGAATATACACACTTATCAATGTGGCCTTATCAATGTGGTGGCCAGATTTCTGGGTCTAACCTTCGCAGTGTAGCCAGTTAGAAGTCAACTACTGACTGTTTCCTGACGCCTGATACGACACACGAACACCAGCAGTACAAGTCTTCAGTCGATGTCAGCATTTTTTGTCACGTGACCTGTCCTGTCAAGCGAATGCTATAATTAGGTCAGACGTTGTTTACATCGAACAGACAGTCTACACATCAGTATTTAATCACATATTTAACTGTGTTAGCAAGAAGTACAGTGCAACTGAAGTGAGAATTCCTACTTGTTATAGTTATAGAAACTGTCAACGGTGGATTTTCCTGCACTGCTCTAGGTTGTGTTGAACCTTAATAAAGGCTTGTCTCCCACAGAGATTGGGATAAAGTGAGCTGATTAATCAAGTTTATTAAGAACTTGTTTCCATTTACTTCGAAATAGATTGCATTATTATTTCAGGTAACTAGTCACATATTATTAAACATTATGGCGACTTTAGACTACTTTATCAAGCAAGGGATAGCCTTGGGTAAAACTGAGGAGAGATTAGAAGAGTTTGCACTTGCTCAATATGCCAAAGCACAGAAAGCTGAAGAGAAAAAGTTACAACAGGAAAGGGAGGCTAAAGAGAAGAGATTAGACAGAGAATCAGAAGAAAAAAGATTCAAATGCAACTAGACAGAGAATCAGAAGAAAAACAGATGCAAATGCAGCTAAACAGAGAAGCTGAGGCTGAACAAAAGAGATTAGACAGAGAATCTGAAGAAAGAAAAGAAAAAGCAAAGATGGAACATGAACAGAAACTCTTAGCTTTTGAGATAGAGAAATTGAAATTGACAAATGTGAGTGGTGTTAATCAGTCATCTAGTACTAATGGAAAACCTTCTACTTATAAGGTCAAGCTACCACCGTTCAATCCTTCCAGTGACGACATAACATTCTGGCTGGATAGATTTGAATGTTCTTGTCGAACTCATAATGTGGATAAATCACAGTATGCTAATCAGTTATCAGAGAATTTGAAAGGTGATTCTCTTGCTAGTTTAAGCTTGGTAGAAGAGGCTGATAGGGATAATTATGATGTTATTAGAGCAGCCTTGATAAAAAAATATCAATTGACAGAGGAAGGTTACCGTCTTTTGTTTAAGACAATGGTACCTGAAACAGGGGTAGAATTATCAGAATTCATTGCAAAAGCACATCTTACATTTACACGATGGATTGAACTATCCAAAACAGAAAAAACATATGAAGCACTTATGGACTTGTTGCTTAGAGACAAGATCATGTCTTGTGTAAATAAACCATTCCTTGAATTCCTACATGAGCGTAAACCCAAAACACTAAAACAAATGGAAGAATATTGTTGCCAATATGTCACTGCACATCCTGACGTAACTTTTGGCAACACTAAGATTAAGGAGAGTATGCCAGTTGCTTCGGCAACACCTTACAATCCTAATTACTCACACAAATTTCAAGGAGCTCAAAATAGGTTTGATAAAACGGGTAATTGGAATAGTTATCAAAACCAAGGTAATCAATCATATCAGGGTTCTTCTTCGAAGGACTGGAGACGAGCTGACAGCCCTCGATACAGTGGTTGTCACAACTATAGACATTTCCGCAAGGGAAGTCATAATAGGAACTATCCAAGTCATCCAACATGGAGACAACAAAACCAAACTTACAGAGATTCTCATTATAATGAGCATGATAATTGTATCCATGAAAACTATGACTCAAACCCAAGTAGGGGTTACAATAGAGCAAACAATAATAATTGCAGAGGCAATAATAATCGAGGTAGATCACAATACAAAAGACATAAATCACATTATAAGGCAAACTCTGCACAGCAAGAGTCCCATGAAGCCTGTAATCAGACTAATGATAATAAAAACTCTAATAATATGGCATGTTCTGCTTTTGATTTTGGGAGAGCATCTCAGTGCCCCCAATGCAAAACATTATTCGAACCAACTACGGTGTCTACTTTAAGTTGTGGTCACCCTCTTCCCGCTCTTCCTGCGTCAGTCGCGCATGATGGAAGAGGTTCTCTTGTCTTGCATAAAGGTCTAGTAAATGATACTCCAGTCTCAGTTCTTTTTGATTCTGGATGCACCACCATTGGTGTTAGGCAGTCACTCGTAGATCCTTCCCGTGCCACAGGCAAAGTAGTCAAATGTGTAACATTCGGCGGCACTTTGGAGAAGTACTCTAATGCTATCATTAAGATTGCTACTCCTTTCTTTACTGGAGATGTGCACGCATGTCTTCTGCCGAATCCGATCGCTGATCTTATCATCGGTCGTATTCACGGAGTCAAAGAATGCACTCCGCAACAAATTGCTGTTTGGGAAAATCAAAATATGCAAACTGCTAATGCAGTAGTCACAAGAGCTCAAGCTCTTAATATGCCTCAAACTTCATCTATTGAAGATAATGGAGCGCATAACCAAGATGATTCCTTGGTAATTTCTCGTGACTCGTTTATAAAACAGCAAGAAGATGATCCCTCCTTAAAGAAATTCTTCACTCTTGCAACAAAAGGTGATCCAAATAAAGATACAAACCGTAAATCTTGGATTACAATGAATAATGGCGTACTTGTACGTATGGTTCAAGACTCCACTAAGTCCATTCATTCTCAGATTCTTGTCCCCAAGAATATGAGAGTTAAAATTTTGCAGCACGCTCATGACTATCAGTGTGCTGGACATATGGGATTTTCCCGTACTAAGTCAAGAGTTCTTGCGGCTTTCTTTTGGCCTTTCGTAAACAAAGACATACGGATTTATTGTCGATCTTGCAAAGTATGTCAAGAAGTCAAATCTAAAGGTCCACGCCATGCTGCACCTATTCAGGCTGCAGATATTCCTATTCGGCCGTTTCAGAAAATGGCGATAGACATTATTGGTCCGTTTAAGATCAAGTCTGCCAGAGGACATCAGTTTATCTTAACGTGTGTTGACATGTGCACACGTTGGCCAGAGGCTATTCCTCTGAAGAGCATTTCTACTGCTGATATTGCAGACGCTCTTTGGCTCATATTTTCTCGTCTGGGATTCCACGGAGAAATATTATCAGATCATGGCACCCAACTAGTATCGGATACCATGTCTCAAGTAATGTCTACTCTGCAGATAGAAAGATCTTTGAGTAGTATCTATCACCCAATGTCTAATGGGATGGTCGAACGCCTAAATAGAACACTCAAAAACTTACTTGGAAAGATAACTGAGGATCATCCTCAAGATTGGGACAGGGTTTTACCCGCGGCCCTCTTTGCTTACAGAGAGGTCCCCAATGAACATACAGGATTTTCTCCCTTTGAACTTGTCTTTGGCGCGACCGCGCGGCCCTATGTCTTTGCTTCATGATCTCATAACCGCTGATAATATTAACGATGACACAAAATCTTCTTACGAATATGTCATTGCGCTTAGACACAAGATTATCGAAGCATGCAAATTAGCAACTTCTTCTGAATTTGCTAAACAGAAGGCAAGGCAATTTGCCAATAAGAAGAGATGCTTACAACAACTTTGTCCTGGTGACAAAGCATTTGTTTTGCTACCTTGTAGGGAAAACAGACTTCTTATCTCTTGGAAAGGTCCGTACGATATAATATCGAAAATTTCCGATGTTGACTATATTGTCGATATTGGCGGGAAGCATAAAACCTTCCACATCAACATGCTTACGGAATTCCATGAACGTCCAGATTATTTGCAGCCTATTTTCCAGGCGACGGACGATTCTCGAGTCCCTCATGGTCATTACTCATCCCTGTCCGTAATACAGGATGAGGAAACAAGTTTCTCGGATGTGAATCTTCCTCTTCCGATGATTCCACTTCATTCTAGTGAATCATGGAAAAATGTCACTGTTTCTCCTAATTTATCTATGGCGGAACAGCGACAAGTCTCGTCAATGTTACAAACATTTCAGGATGTCCTTACTGACATTCCTGGACATACCCATGTCATTGAACATGACATTATTCTAACTGACCATAATCCTATTAGGGTCAGACCTTATCCTATCCCTATACATTTTCAAGCACAGGTTGAGAAAGAGTTGGATGAGATGATAGAATTAAAAATAGTCGAACCATCCAGTTCAGCATATTCTTCGCCGATGGTTATTGTTCGGAAAAAAGACAATAACATACGTCTTTGCGTTGATTATCGCAAATTGAATCAAGTTACGAAGTTCGATGCTGAACCTATGCCTTTACTAGAAGAGCTACTTACTAGGCTTTCTAAATCTCATTTCTTCACTAAACTTGACTTGTCTAAGGGATATTGGCAAGTTCCTTTATCTGAACACGCCAAACCTCTTACTGCTTTTTCTACACCTAGGGTTTGTTTCAATGGAATTTCATGCCTTTCGGCCTTATGAACGCCCCAGCTACATTCGTACGCATGATGCGTCGAATCCTATCTTATCGATCAGATGTCATTGCATACCTAGACGACATCTGTCTTTTCAGTGATACTTGGGAAGATCACTATTTGGGGTTATATGAATTACTGTCTACTTTACGCAAGCATAAGTTGACAGCGAAACCCTCTAAAGCCTGTATTGGTTTTAGCGAAATTTCTTTCCTAGGTCACCGTGTCGGTCATGGTTTCCTAAAGACAGAGGACCATAATACCAGTAAAATACTTAACATCTCTATTCCTAAGACTAAAAAGCAAGTGAGAAGTCTCTTAGGTCTTATACAATTTTATGAACGATTCATTCAGAATCTATCCTCTATCATGGCACTTCTTTCTTCGTTACTAAAGAAAGGGTCTCCTAATATGGTCCACTGGTCTCAGGAATGCCAATCCTCTTTGGATAAGATTAAAACTTTGTTTTCAACTCCACCTATCTTAATGTTACCTACTACAGATAAGACATTTGTTCTTCGTAGTGACGCTTCATCCACTGGGATCGGAGCGGCACTAATGCAAGAGTACTCAGAAACTCTGCATCCTGTAATGTATATCTCTCGAAAACTTAATGCGGCAGAAAGGAATTACTCGGTTTTAGACCGTGAATTATTGGCTATGGTTTGGTCAATTCTCAAACTTCAAAGATTCCTTCTTGGCGCGCATTTCATTGTGGAAACTGACCAGAAAGCTCTTACAGCTATTCAAAGTAAAAATTTGAAGAGCTTGAGATCAACTCGATACGCGATTGCTCTTCAACCTTTCATTTTTCGGTGCGAGCTATCCGTGGCTCAGAAAATGTGATGGCAGACATTTTGTCTAGATGCCCACATGATTCCACCTAACTGTTATGTCTTGGACTTTCTAATACGTCTAACTCTACAATAGTTCTTTTCTATATCAAAATATGTACACGTTTGTAATATGATACATTGATTGTATCACCACTTAGCGGTTCATTAATGTGTATTTACCGCTTGTCCTTTGATGATTTTTTCTTCCTTGTTAATCATGAACTCATAGTACCTAATGTGGAATTATTGTATGAATTATTGTATGGATTTTGATATTGCCAGTATTGTAGTATAAGTTGGTGACACCTCTCTGGAAATATTTATACTTAGAGAAATACTTTCTCTTTTCCCGGGGGGGGGGGGGGGGGGGGGGGGGGGGCGGTGGTAGTCTGTTACGCACAGATTCTTTTGTAGGCAATGAATATATATATATATATATATATATATATATATATATATATATATATATATATATATATATATATATATATTATATATATATATATATATATATATATATATATATATATATATAGAAAGATATTTATTCATCTGTTAACACTTTTTGTTGAGAAATACTTAGATTTACGTCGGCCCATCTTGAGTTGAACTCTGGGGGTCACGCGTTTCTGCGCATGTGTCGAATTGTGGTTGTCGAGAGAGACTTCCGCGATGATTGGCGGATCCTGATCGCTGTCCGGACAGAAGTCCGAAGATTTGTTCTTTGCTGTGAAATTCTGGGGGAAGGTGACATCGTCTGTGTGACTATTATGTCTATGTTCCTCCCCAGAATATATTCTTAGCGCCAAAGGAAGGCGGGTGCTATTTTTCTAGTGTTTTTCTAGGATGATAAGGTAAAGAGAGACAGTTACTGTACCTTTTCAAATGCCTAGATCTGCAGCCACGTTATGGTCTGCACATGTATATGATTGACTATTTTCGAGACGACATTTTGCCAGCAGCACCATTATTCGTATGATATACATTGCATTATTATGCATATAATCTACACAGCATTATTGATATGATGGACAGCGCCCTTTACTTATGCTTTATTATGCAGCTTCGAAATGAGCGAAGCTCATCGAAGTTAGGAGCCATTTTTGGACCTCGCCTTTGCCTAAGCGGATCATCGTTCGGAGAACAGGGATACCTTACTATCTGATGATGATACAGAGATGTCTACTATTGTAAGCTACTACTGGTGGTTTTGAGATTGTCGTCATAAAAGCCTACTAATTTACGGCTTGTAATTCTTCGTCAGAAGAGGTTCTGTCAGGGAGCCATTGATGATAAATATTTGAGAACATTAACTGACGTGATCAGTCAGTTAGGCTTGAAAGTAAATACAACTAGAACCCAGAGGGACTAGCTACTAATAATAATAATAGCCCCTTCAGTCATAACTGACTATGGGAATGCGCCCCTGAGGTGACAGCAATCGGCTGCTTATTTTCCTGGTGCTCCTTTCGACGTTTTCTCCTCACCTCTGCTTCTTGTGTGAGCCGCTCTTCGCCCAATCTGAGGTGGCGCCGTAAATAGCATCGCCACTTAGTGCGATCGGCAGCTTCATCCTCCCATGTTGCTGGATCCATGTCCAGTGCCCTCATATCTCTCTTGCACACATCTTTGAACCTCACCTGTGGTCGCCCAACTGTTCTCTTGCCATCTGCTAATTGTCCGTAGAAGATATCTTTTGGGATGCGACCATCTTCCATGCGGCGAACATGGCCAAGCCAGCGAAGTCTGCGCTGTCTAAGAAGTGTATACATACTTTGAAGGCCAGCACGTGACAACACCTCGACATTTGTCACTTTATCTTTCCACGAGATGCCGAGGATGCGGCGTAGACACCGCAAATGGAAGGTATTGAGCCTTCTTTCTTGCTTAGCATAGGTCGTCCAGGTCTCGCTGCCATATAGGAGTGTGCTGGTGACGCAGGCATTATATACCGCAGCTTTGGTCTTCATTGTGAGTTTAGAGTTTCCCCAAACACGCGATGTGAGGCGGGCAAAGGTAGCTGCAGCTTTGCCAATGCGGCTGTCGATTTCTGTATCCAGTGAGAGTTTGTCATTGATACCCTAGGTATGTGAAGTGGTGCACCACTGCCAATTCATAGTTATCGATAGTGATAACTGGTGCAGCATCCACATCCTGACTCAGCACATTCGTTTTCTTTAGACTTATTGTGAGACCAAAGTCCTTGCATGCTTTAGAGAAACGATTCATCAAGCTCTGAAGCTCCTGTTGGCTTTGAGTGACGACTGCAGCATCATCAGCGAACAACAAGTCTCTTATAGTGACCCTTCTGATTTTTGTATTTGCCTTCAGCCTTGAAAGATTAAACAGACGGCCATCTGACCTAGTGTGAAGACATATTCCTTCAGTTGCATCTCTGAATGCATGTTTCAAGAGTAAGGCAAAGAAGATTCCGAAGAGGGTCGGAGCCAGAACACAGCCTTGTTTAACGCCACTTCGTATATCAAAGGGCTGTGACGTGCTTCCAGCATATTGGACTGTTCCCTTCATGCCGTCATGGAATGACTTTATCATTTCCAGCATTCTAGAAGGGCAGCCTATTTTCAGGAGGATTTTAAAGAGTCCATCCCTACTAACCAAGTCGAATGCTTTTGTGAGGTCTATAAAGGCGATATATAATGGTCTTTTCTGCTCTCTTGATTTTTCTTGAGAGAGAAGATCATGTCTGTTACTAGCTACTAACGTTCTGTTATATTCACATTCTTTACGAATGTATCTTTGATGTCGTAAACCATTTTCAAGCATGTGATGTTGTTGCTAACCTGTTCCAGTGGCTGTAGCTGTGTTGTCAGAGTGTGCGTCCCATTAAACTGTATGAAACTGTTAACAGTAGTTCCAGCCGTCATTGACTTATTGTGATGGAATACATTGATACAGCGCTAAAATCCTCTATTTATAAAGATTTTTTTTTTCTTTTTTTTTTTCGTACGCCCGCTAATACTCGAGGCGAAATCTCAGGTTATTATTTTTATGTCTAACCTGACATTGATTTTACGTGAGTATCCCTTTATTTCTTGTACAGAGACAGGTGTCCCTCGCCATTCAGGCAAATACTCGCCGATTTCGGAGGTACCCATTGCAGCTGGGTCGGCTCAGGAGCTGCCAGTCCCTGGTCGACGACACTCCTTCAAATGTCCTCGCCAGGTCTCGAGTTAATCCAGTCCAAATCCCGGTCGACGAAAAATCCTCAAATGCCGTCGCCCGGGTTTGATCCTGTATCACCCGGTCGCCAGAGCGGTGTTGTAACCACTACGCTAGCGAGGCTCCCATTTATAAAGATAAAAGTTAAAATAAATTGTAGGGATAAAATATAGTTAAGTTAAGCTGCGGCTTTTTCGCCTACGCCACAAGCGCGTTGATTTGGTAGATCGTACTATCGTTTCTAGTGTCATTGGAAAAAGAAAAAAATTAATTATAACATGGGGACGCGAAAGGCCTATCCGTTCAGACGGGGTAGGAAAGGAGAAAAGAAAAAAATGATGCTGTCTGCAAGCGTTTGAATCTAAGCCTAACATACGCGCGAACTCGTAGTTAGTGTTTGAAATACGAGGTAAAGTAAGAACATGTAGCCACTTAGGTTACGAAAACAGACTTAGCTCTTATTTAGAATGACGTAAAACTCTCGAAAATAGCTTGACAGCACATGGAAAAGAAGTGAACGCGTGGTAGTAAAGATTTCAAGACTAACATGGAAAAAAAAATATGGAATTTCTTATTAATAGGTTTAGAATCACAAAAATTAGCTAGTTTGATAGCCTATCTTTTCCTGACAAATAATATGCTTTCAAATAAAAAGACAGACAGATAATTCGGAAGTTATTGACAAAAGACTGATTTGCTCGATGCAGACTCGCAAACACATGTTAGTTTTGCATTCACTAAAGTTACATTTGACGCGTCCTTGAGACGAAGGCAGAAAAACAAGTACATGTAGACAAGGGGGAGACAAGGAGGAGAGAATCTAAAAATATCTTCGCAGTAGAAATCTAAGCAGTGGGTGAGGGAAAAATTTGAATAGTTTTTTTTGTAGTTGGTCCAAAACCAAGTCCAAACTTGGGAAATGACAAGTTCGGACAGACCGACCGACAGAAATACACTACACATTTGACCAAAAATTGGACAGTTAGTTTGAAATTTTAAATTCTAGAAGGG
The DNA here is from genome assembly GCA_024509875.1 of Oreohelix idahoensis. Classification (NCBI taxonomy): domain Eukaryota; kingdom Metazoa; phylum Mollusca; class Gastropoda; order Stylommatophora; family Oreohelicidae; genus Oreohelix; species Oreohelix idahoensis. The sequence goes on from JAMPIV010000482.1 coordinate 257,657, forward strand.
GCAGTACTCTCATTGGACGAGACAGTTAAGATTATTGAAAAATTTGCCGGCAAGTTGCCATTTTTTTGAAGACTGTCCATACGAGCAGATCGTTGAGGCTAAGAAGTTGTCGTCCATTGAATATATACTAATAATAGTGGGACGCCCTAGTCTAGCCAGCAGCTCAGCTGAGTTTGTGCTATTTCAGCGTATCTGTGGGTTTTATTCTGAATTGTGGTAAGGACGAAATTATTAACCTTTTATTAAACAATTCTGAGTGATTGATACTACCATATAATGAAAAATGATTACGACAAGTGAGTACTTATTCTAGGTCCCCAGCCGACTGTCCAGGGCCTAGAGGTTGAATTATAATATGATACACTATCAGAAATGTAGAATACAGATGTTTATTTTCAGGTGGAAACATATCACCCACCTTATTATATGGGAAAAAAGAGATTAATGAAAATATTTCAGATGCAGTGCAGTCTCTAGAGGAGAGGAATGGGAAACTAGTGCTACTTGATAACAGCCTTGATGTAGATGTGCTGGGTCGGTCAGAGAGATCTGACCCTGTCTTTTAATTACATGTATTATTGCTTGTAAACATGGTAGATTAGGTAGTTGGTTAAGGCATAGCCTAATTTTGTGGTTTCAGAGTTTCTTTGTCTGGCACTGTGCTAGTGCCAGATGTTCTGGAGAAGTCCAACTTTGTATGAAATGAGATGCCTACCATATGAAATGAGATGCCTACCATACTACCTCAGAGCATGTGAGGAGTGGGCCTAAGGAACAACTTTCTTTCATCGTCACAGGCCAGTTAAGTATTAAAGACCTGGCCTGCTGAGATTCATCAACTAAAAAATTATAATTTAAACTACATTGTGAAAAAAAAGAAACTTTTTGTCCACCATTAATCCTGTATAAGGAGCAAATGACATTGTTAACCAAAGACTGGGTATGATGCAAATACCCCGACCCGACATCCAGCATTAGTTTTCCTAAAGACTTTTAGTTAGTACCAATATTAGCAAATTTAACTTTTATATATATATATATATATATATATATATATATATATATATATATATATATATATATATACATATATATATATATATATATATATATATATATATATATATACATACATATATATATATATACATACATATATATATATATATATATATATATATGTACAAGCCTTTCATGTGATTATTCAATTATATGTACTTCTATTGACATTAATTCATATTGATTTAAAAGTCCTGACCAGAAGAAAAACTTGGTTCAGGACAAAATAAATTTGAAAAAAATTTTAATTTCTAAATTTTAAAACACAGTGTTAATTGAATTGATCATAGAGCTTAATATTAGTGTGTGTGTGTGTTTGTGTACTTAATTACCAGCACACCACATTTCATTACCCTAGACATTAAACGTAGCTATCAGTCATATAAATCACAAATAAGTCTGCTTGAGGTCATAGGTGGTAGTAGTAAGGTACTCTGTAAACTCACATAAACTGTTATCCTCAGGGACCTTCACAGCTGACCTCATTCAGTACACTAAGTAACCTAGCAACCACACTTAATAACATCAAAACCCACCACACTTCTAGATACGAGTGTATGAGTGCATTGTTACCTATCAACTCTACAGAACAGTACACCCATTCGCGTAACTCACACATGTACTCTCACTCAATATAAACACTGTCCCTTGCCAGGGCCTCAATGCTTTATGGACAAGGTGACCGGGGCCTTATCAGATACATTGACGAAAACAGGAGCACACATGCAAATGGGGATTACATAGAGAAATGAATGGATAAAGAAGCCTAATAAAGATCTTGAACAGATGGCATAGAGTGGAAAGATTATATATATAAACTCTTATTATTTTACCTCCCCTTTGTTGTTCTAAGTTTAGCTCATAAACTTCTCCGAGCTGAGTCAGTTATCCAAGATTTTGGTTAGAGGCTGCAAGTTAATTCAGAACGAAGGTAATGTCACGTTTGGTCTTCCAGTGTCGTCTCCAGAAGAAGTAAATGCTGTATAAAGAACTCTTTAAGTATTCTAGCAAATGCGAAAGCAGCCCTGATTAAGATCCAAATACTTCACGCATTACATAAAATAGGGAACGAGACAATACATAAATGAGAAATTTATACCATGTTTGCGCTATCAATATCCAACGTGGGGGGAAAAAATATCGGCACTCAAGAAAAGCAGCGAACAAACACGGGAAATGACGGAATGATAAATCAATGGGTTACGTTTATCCTTAGAACAGTACCAGAGAAGGGAAAATTGGTTCGCTCAAGTTATAGGGGTTAATCAAGATGGATTTCGCCGAGACACACACACTATGAGAAAGGAAACGAGACTGGCCTGTGAGTAGATGGGTGTAAAGGAAAACAGGTATCTTAAAGAAACAATAAGGTGATTGTACAAATAGCCGTAGTAATAGCAATGCGTTGAAAGCTGAATACGATCTTACCTGCCAAGCTTCACGGCGCGTTAGTAGTTATAAGAAGTCGAAGGTAAAAACATAGGCTATCTCTTTTAATTACCTTGAACATGTGACAAAATAAATCAAGCGATAAATGATGTTATACATTTGAATTTAGAAAGTCCACTTGAACGCAATCACTCTGTTAATGCCCCAACGTCATAATGTAAGCCACCAGTTTAGCAGATTTTAAAAACAGAAATTTAGGTTAAACTAATAACTAAATTTTGCTTTAATTGGCGTATTGTTCTATTGTTACTTGACTCAAAACATTCCTGCGGGGAAAAAAGCATGCACAGTCTAACTTACCTACAGGCTGGCATGAATGAATCTTATAGTTGTTTATTTATACACTCAGCTTCAGAGGCAAGACTGGTCGAAAGAACATATGCACATATTTATTTAAACTGGGTAAAGAAATTGATATTCGGCCTTTTTACATTTATGCCTTTGAATAACAAGAAATTTAATATCATAAAAATCGAAGCCACATGAATACGTGATAAAAGAGCACCATATATATCAACAGTACTATTAACGAATTGAAATAAATATTTAAAATGGTGACAGAATAATAAATGTTAAGTACAGGTAGCCCTCGCTTTGTGCCGGTCCAGTTTGTGCCGATTTTGACATCCGAAGGTAAAATAATATTAAGGAAATTAAAACATACTTATTTTATGAAGATTTAACAGACGTTCTGGAGAGATTCTTACAAGTGAAGACTTGCAACTATTGGCTGTACAACTAAGCCAACAAAACGAAGAGGAGGAAAAAGAGGATGATGAGCTTCCTACAAGAGAAATGAAGACAGAAACTCACTGATGAGCTTCCTACAAGAGAAATGAAGACAAACTCACTGATGAGCTCTGCGAGATTGATCATGACTGGGAGCGGGATGTTACAGCAAAGAGAAGCCTTATGGCACCCATGAGCCCTTGTTATTAGATTTTGAAGGAAAGGAAGCGGAAATCATGACACTGCATGCTTTTGTCAAAACACGTGACGATTCCCAACCAAGGACTTCGTCAGAGAGACGCAGCGTTACGCCATTTTTGGTTGGAAGTGTACAAAGCATTTTTTATTTCCTCTACTTTATTTTATTTACTTTTTTTCCCACGTACTTTATTTTTTATTTACTTTATTTTATTTTATTTACTTTCATTTACTTAATTCTAAATAAAATCGCACTATACTGTCCGTCAATTCTTAGATGCCTAGAACGTAAGTCCTTGACTTCCCATTGACTTACATTATACAATGGTTTCAATTTACGCCTATTCCATTTGCGCCAGTTTGTTCAGGAACGCGTTCCTTGATGTAAATCGAGAGCTACATGTATATAACGAAATGCCTAGTGTAGTTCCCATGGTCTCTAAAGAGAGAAAACAGAATTGGACAACTGTACCCTACGCATGTCGTACAAGGCGATTAATATGGGGGTTGTGGATGGGGCTGTCAACATCATCATGTACAACTAACTGCGACAGAAACTACGTCGTAAGAGCAGGGGAATGCCTGGTGCAGGCCTCCTACAAAAGGGACAAGCTACAGTAGTGCCTCCATGCTCCATAGGGGGCGCAAATGAAAATGATGATGATAAAGGAAATAACAGTTGTGTTATGAGAAAGGTGTTGGAATACAGGTTGGGACTTGCCATGAGAGGATATCCTTAGGAAGCCTGTAGTAGAAAGTTTGTTTGGCTTTTTTTATTTTTAGTTTGAGCAATAAATATTGTGTGGGCCCAGATTTTACCGGTTGCCATGTTTTGAAAGGATCAGTTGCCCAGAGTAGGAAAGCTTCATTGATTTCAAGCCGATAAATGATTGCCATTTGACGGTAGTCAAGCAAGCAGGATTTGATTACAGGCAGCCAGGCCATACTATTGTTCATACATTATCTTAGTACTGCGCTCTATCTAGCTTTGACTGTCAGCACTTGGCAATTAAGATTACCATCCATCTTCTTGGTCGGACTTTGGGGTTAAGGGAGACTATATTAAAGTGTTGTCGTCTCGCGCACATTGTGTCTTAGGGTGGTCAGAGTAGAGGTCTCTTTATATACGTCTAAAAGTTTTTGTGAGAAAAACGCTCATAAAGAGGCATATCTTTGCTCTGTCTAGCATGGCTTCAGATATAAGAATGTTTTTGTGTGCGATGACTTTTACAGATTGCCGTTAGTTGTTCTTAATTTATTTTCAACTGCAGGATAAGTGACAACTGAATAAATACAGTAATGTGGACGCGTTTTACATGGACATTCTGTAAATAATTACAAAATGTGGAGACGTCTTTCATGGACATTATGTAAATACATAAAGTTATGTGGACACGTCTTACACGGACATTCTGTTGATAAATAAAAAACAATTAGAAAGACTATAATAAGTGAAGAAGTTACAGACTTAATGGGTGCTCGTGCAGAATAGAAGGGCATACATGGTATGGCAAGATCACCAATGTGGAGCCGATGCCTAGAACTAGCGTGGCTTTAGATATAAAATCGTTTTTTATGTGATGAGTTCTGTAAACAACTGATAGTTATTCTTAATATATTTTCAACTGTGGCGTAAGGAAAAATTGAATAAATACAGTGGTACAGAAACCTCATACATAGACATTCTGTGGACTATTGAAAAGGTAAGTTCGCATGACTTGCTGAAGATTCTTTGTGCGAAACACACATCGAGTTAAAAAATGTTTTATTAATTATAGTAAAATGCGAGTAGTTCTAAATAATAATGATAACAAGCTATCACAATGTGGAAGAAAATGATTTTCTTGGCTTTAAAAAGCTTATGCTTATGCCAAAAAATTACAGTAAACAAATAAATGGAAAACAAATTATCAGTAACAGAGAAGTTTGTTCTTAATACAGTTGCAACTTATACATGAACAGTCAAATAACAAACCGAAAGCGGTAAAAGTTAAGGATACACGACGAACCAGGTAAGCTAATCATAAAGATTAGGCGCAGGCAATCAATGTAGACGTCGTAAATAGAAAACGAAGACAGAAAGCCTGTAACAAGTGAAGAAGTTACAGACTTACAAAAGTGGATTGTTGTGCAGAAGAGAAGAATTGAAGTGCTGAGAAGATCACCATTGGAGAACCCTTGACAAGAACAAGACAAGTGCCAATGGAACAAGGCGTGAGAAAAAACAGGCTAGTGTTGGATAGGATATACCCTGAGGAAGCTAGTTGATAGCAATACTTGGTAATCCTTGTTCTGGAATCCCCAGTGTAAGAGAGGTAAAGGGGTACTGTTGCACCCCACACTTATACTGTCCTATAGATCCTAATAATCTGTCGAAGACGTGGGTGACTTCTTAATTTCTTTATTTGCGAATATGGCATGAGTATCCGGTCCTATAATTACTGGAAACCACCAAATGATACCGTCCGATAATGGTGATCCAGCTGCGCCACCCAGGCTAAGATATAGGAGTAAAGTTGACAAAGGGATTCTGTATTACAGGCCACGCCCACACAGAGCTATTCCTAAATATGTTAAGTAGGTATAATCAGTCTTGCAATATAGCAGTAGATCCTGCTTGATTGTAATCCACCACTTGATAAGAATAGGGTTATGTTTCAAAGGCATGTGTGTTCAAGTCTACATCATCGCCACATAGGCTAGTAATAAAATATGTGTTACCACTGTCACGTCTGGAATATTGAGTGCGTGTGTTGGTTTAGTCGTTTACACCACAGGTACGCACACAAGAGTCATGGATGGTTGCAAACGACCGGTGACATTTAGTACTGGTTTATTCACGTCGCAACACATTGATATAAAATGCACATAGTCAGAATACAGTTCACAGCATAACACGAAGTATATCTTAACACATAAGGACTGCGCACTCGGCAGTTACTATGAGATCAGCGCTATAAAGTCTCATCAATAATTCAGCGCTATCTCTTCCTCAACAACTATCCTCTCACAGGAAACAATGGCCTTTATATAATTCATCAGCAACTACAAAGCATCATCAATAACGATCCTCTCACAGGAGATCATGGCCCTTAAGGACTGCACACTGCAGTTATCAAAATGGCCTACACAAAATCTTCAGCTACTATCCTCTCCCAGGAAATAATGGCCTTTAAAGACTGCACACTGCAGTTATCAAAATGGCACACAAAATCTTCAGCTACTATCCTCTCACAGGAAATAATGGCCTTTAAAGACTGCACACTGCAGTTATCAAAATGGCCTACACAAAATCTTCAGCTGCTATTCTCTCCCAGGAAATAATGGCCTTTAAAGACTGCACACTGCAGTTATCAAAATGGCCTACACAAAATCTTCAGCTACTATTCTCTCCCAGGAAATAATGGCCTTTAAAGACTGCACACTGCAGTTATAAACATTTCCACAATAATTCAAACTGCAGTTTTATACTACGCTGTACCCACAGCGAAAAATCCGTCGACATTTTAACTTCAGCACTGTACAGGCATTTCACACTTCCCAAAAACACTGTCTTGACCTACCCGGTCAAAACGCCCAGAACACTCTCTCCACATAACACACTCGTTCCGCCCAAAAGCAGTCACGAGACTTCCTCACGGTCAACACAACTCAGTCAATCAATCATCTGCGGGCTAGCCGCGAACTATTCTCACCCGCTCAAAACATTACAGAATAAATATATCTCACACTTGAGATGATCAGCGTTTTTCCACGCTATCTGTAATCTATCTCTCGAAACTACCACGAGATATTTTCAAAACAATTCAATAGCCAACGAGCAAACAAGTGCTCCAACTCAGAATCGATCTTGACTACTAATATACTCAGATTTACGTCCCTTACACCAGTTCTGTTCTTATCAGGTACCAAAAAAAAAAAAAACAGATGATGGGGGAACTAGAGATAGACTTGAAAGGGGTAAAGTAGACATGGTAACGCCTTGAACGGATAGCACAGCACATGAGGCTTCAGGCAAATTTGTTGAACGCCAGTGTGTATGGTAATGATGATAGTAACGGATAGCGCAGCACATGAGGCTTCGGCAAATTTGTTGAACGCCAGTGTGTATGGTAATGATGATAGTAACGGATAGCGCAGCACATGAGGCTTCGGGCAAATTTGTTGAACGCCAGTGTGTATGGTAATGATGATAGTAACGGATAGCGCAGCACATGAGGCTTCGGGCAAATTTGTTGAACGCCAGTGTGTATGGTAATGATGATAGTAACGGATAGCACAGCACATGAGGCTTCGGGCAAATTTGTTGAACGCCATTGTGTATGGTAATGATGATAGTAACGGATAGCTCAGCACATGAGGCTTCGGGCAAATTTGTTGAACGCCAGTGTGTATGGTAATGATGATAGTAACGGATAGCGCAGCACATGAGGCTTCGGGCAAATTTGTTGAACGCCAGTGTGTATGGTAATGATGATAGTAACGGATAGCGCAGCACATGAGGCTTCGGGCAAATTTGTTGAACGCCAGTGTGTATGGTAATGATGATAGTAACGGATAGCGCAGCACATGAGGCTTCGGGCAAATTTGTTGAACGCCAGTGTGTATGGTAATGATGATAGTAACGGATAGCACAGCACATGAGGCTTCGGGCAAATTTGTTGAACGCCATTGTGTATGGTAATGATGATAGTAACGGATAGCTCAGCACATGAGGCTTCGGGCAAATTTGTTGAACGCCAGTGTGTATGGTAATGATGATAGTAACGGATAGCGCAGCACATGAGGTTTCGGGCAAATTTGTTGAACGCCAGTGTGTATGGTAATGATGATAGTAACTGATACATTAAACGCAAAAAGAAAGAGAAAAGCACTGTCAGAAGTATATGGAAAAAGTGTTGACATAACACTAATGACAGAAAACCGGAAAACAAAACTCAGAGGTGGGAACAAATGGAGAAAAAGTTAAGCACATTTATCAGTCGGTACTGTGATTATTTTGTGATTAATATTGCAGTAATTAAGCGCGTGTTAATGAAGAAGTCTGATCTGACAGCACGTAACTGCAGCCTAGAGATTAATGTATTTTAGTTTAATATATGGATAAAAGAAAATACAGTTACCCTGCTGATCTGGTCTCATCAATGTAATTTCTCTCTCTTTTTATGATTTAGTTTGTTTGTTTGCTTTTATTTCACATACTGCACAACTGTGGGAACGTCTGGTTTTGCATCAATTTTTTTTCTTTCTGTATCTTATAGATTGTTCGATGACTTTTTTAATGGCGTTCCATTTTTCCGATAATTATCTACATGCCTCATTTTTATATTTTGTATTTGTTGACAGTGGACCTTCTACTCTACACACACAGAAAGTATGGAAGGCCACAGCTTCAAAGATATAGGCAAAGCTACAATATATTTTACCTTGACCACAGAACCTAATATGCGTAATACTGATATCATAGCAGGCTCAAAGTCATCGTTTCCTGTGAGGGAGTCATCAATGGTTAACACTTTCAAGCAGCAGCAACGTCTTAACGTAGTGAGACAAATGTTTCAGGAACCTTCAAGTGCGACGCAAAGTTACCATCAGACAACTCATAGAGCTCAAACAGCCCCTCATAATCCATGCTGGACCCCAAAGACACGGAAATCTAGCTGTTCCAAACACATAGAAGAGTCGTCCAACTTCTATGAGTCACGTTTCACCACAGTCACACACAGAGCACATTGTCTTAGAATGAAACGGAATAACGCTATATTTAATCAACAAACACAGGCGTCTTCTCATTCATCATTTCCGGTTGACTATTCGCGGTCTTTCTGTAAAAGCCCAGTGTATTTGGAGCCAGGATACAAAAATAATCTAAGACCTTCCACATTTGATGAGACTGATGTGTTTACCAAAACGAAAATAAATCAAAACAACCTTCTTATTTACCAAGATAGTGGACAGAGTTCTCGTGGCCATTATGGAAAGAGTTGTCACTCTGAACCCAAAAGTGGTTTTGTTAAATCTGTGAAGCTTTACAAGAAAGAACACGAAAAAGATAAACTGATGCGGGAAAGGCTCGAGTATTATAAGAGAACGTACCATATACTAAATTATTATTTAAATGAGGACGAGAGAACTGAACGTTCCGAAACAAATATTCCCCATAATACGCCGGAATATCTGTTGAGTTCTTCAAGCAAAAGGGAAGAGACTTGTGACTTTATCTCACCCACTCGTGCCAACAAAAGTGCCACTAGGTTTTACTAGATGTCTTCAAGAGCAGGAAAAACAAAGTGATTATCTTTCCGTCAGAGACTTGTCTAGAAGTGACTGCCATGTGTTTGTGCCATAGTAAATTGGAAGTAGTATTTCTATAGTCGACCTCTTGGATTATCTCTCTGGCGCCAGAAATATCTTCTGTTTTTCCTAAAATAGGTTCTTCTCTGCATATCGGACATTAGTGTTGAGTTTATGTTGCTTTCAGAGTGGAAAGACATGATAGAGGAAAAGCTCGGTTGAGTTTTCCTTGGCCTGGTTTTGTGTAGAATGCCCTGAGACTGTGCTACCAAAGCATATCTGTGGGAACAAAAATTCAAAGTTTTACACGAGATGTTGGAGAGCAGAGTTTTATTCAGGGAAAAATGTGTTGGTGTTATCTTCTAGTAGGTGGAGAAGTTTTCAAGATTTACAAGGTACGTTATACACCTTTTATGAACTCCAGGCATCGTTGAAGAGTTAGTCTTGGAACCAAAGATAAGATCCCCGGGGTTGTCCGGTCATATCAACAAATGATATTTCCAAGCATCAATCAACCTACAGTTATTCAGAACAAGCAGTATAAACGAGAATATAGACAGTTTAATAATGAGATTCGAGTACGAGAAGTGACATAATAAGATTTCAAGTCAGAGACAGAGACAGAGGGAGACCTAAGTCGTTTATAGCAGCCACGAGAGAGAATGAGAGAGTGAATTACTTCTTGTATGTACAATGATGTCCACACTTACTTGTACTGTACATAAATGAATGTCATCAACATTTGTACATGCGTTCGACCAGTGGGAAGCACCCAAATAAAGCTTTGGAAAGTCTTCAGAGTAACTCGTATGTCGTTACTGAACGTAGTGTGAGGTACGGTAGTAACGGAGTGAGTGCATAGTGAATAGCCTAAGGAGCGAAAGTATAACCTGCTATACAAATCACGGGGTAGCTTAGACTGCCACATTGAGACCTCAGCAGTCATATAGATATATATATATATATATATATATATATATATCTAGATATATATATATATATATATATATATATATATATATATATATATATATATATATATATATATATATATATATATATATATATATATATATATATATATATATATATATAAGAAAATATAGAATCTGAAGCAATGGGACACAGATTAATATCAGCAAATTCAAAATTGTCTTAAAGAAAATAAATATAAACGTCACCCAATGTTATGCATCAACTAATGACAAATATGATTCCGTGAAGAAGACTTGTAAACATGACTATTGTCACAGATGAAAATAGTGCCGCAGTAATCATCCACTTTTGCCCCTCCCCATCTAGTTTTTTTTTTTTTTTGCTACATGAACGAAGGATTCACCAGTGCAATTAACACGTGAGCCCTCTGGCAATTAAGCCCTATGTGAAACAGAGAGCGAAGCGCGGAGCATGGCGTAATAGATTCTTTGATCAGGGGAACACGAGATATTCAGTCTGAGACGGACCTTGGATTGTAAAACTTTCAGGGAAGTAATTACGTAGCTGATATTCGGCAGAGGCGGAAGAGGTGGTAAAATAACCTTTGATTTAAGAATCGAACGGCAAATTGGCTCGGGTCTGGCAGTAGGTGTGACTTTCGCATTAGAGAACGATTGAACGGAATTTTTCAATATATACCATGTCTCTCCGATAGCCAGGATCAGTTGCCCAGAAATCTATCTGAATTCACTAGCTCGTTAACTTAAGATTTCTCGTACAGAGTGAAAATTAATAGATTCCGTGGAGTGTTTCATTTTTCTGATTGCGGTAATTTCTATACTAGATTTGAAGTGATTTAGTGTATTTAAAGTTTTCATTATATTTCACTGAGATTTTATGTGCTAATTAAATAACTTACAGCTAAATTTTCCAGCCGTAAAGTAAATTTAATTACTCGCTATTTTCCCAGTAAGAGATGTTTTAAATTGACTAGTACATACATTAAATAACTGTCTACTGACGGCATATATTATTTACTTCTATCCATTTTATGTAATTTTATAAATGACTAGTGTTCATATCACGCGTTAACAGAATGATAGGATAAGCTAGACACGTGTGTTTTAAATCTAATTTATAACAGAGTTGTATAGGTCCTATTTTTAACATGTGTTAGATATGATGTTGATAATTTGGTTAAATGTTTATATGTTCTTTTCCTAAAATATAGGCTGATCAAACCTGAGTACTAGTGGCTTGTTTTCTTATGGCCATATGAACTTATGATCATACGAACGTATAATATTATAAGCATCCAAGAATATTTAATATTGATGAGCTTCTTGCTGTGACCTGTGCGGTCCAATTTTCCTCATTTTCCTGAGAGAAACCAGAATAAAACCATTGAATTATAATATTAACTGGGCCAGAACTATTACCAGAGTTACTTATATATATATATATATATATATATATATATATATATATATATATATATATATATATATATATATATATATATATATATATATATATATATATATATATATATATATATATATATATATATATATATATATATATCATCAGCCAACTGTGGCAATATATTGTCAGCAACATTTGTGTAACTTAAACCTAGCGTTTCCGCCACCTGAGGCTAAACCACCTAGGAACTGTAT
>JAMPIV010000482.1:275000-288113 GCA_024509875.1 Oreohelix idahoensis
TTGTGTTTTCCACTATTTCTGTCACCTTGACTACCGAGATGCATTTTCCAGAGAAATGACTGCCTCTAACTTTTCCAGCATATGACTTATAAAATCCCTGTATGTTTTACTTAGTCTCCAGTTTGAGAAACTCTTCAGCATACTTTATTATTTTTTTTAAATAAAATTTTTCCTGGTTTTGGCGAGGCGCATCCCGTTCAACCTAGTCGGTTATATTAGGACGCATGTCCAAATACAGGAAGTTCTTTAGTACAGATTTCTTTCGGTTTTGACGCTGTAAAGATAGTCTTATAGCAGATACTGTCGTAGGGGAGTGAAGTGTTGGAGACTTTATTACGTCCAGTATTGAGAGGTGAGTTATTTCCTTCCTCGCTGTCTTTTCCTCCCTTAACCCAAGAGCGAAGTCAAGTACCCATTTTCAGCTTAGTAAACTGGAGCTTGACGATACCGTGAATCGAACCTGGCACCTTTACCGCGAACGACCAGCGCTGTAACAACTGTGTCAATAAATTCCTCCATACTAAGCGTTTTATTCCATTCTGGTGCTGGGAATTCAGTCTGATCCAGTTTAGAAAAACTAGAATTTTGGAAGATGTTATCAATAGGGCTAGGGTTTTTATTGATTTTGCTTTTTTTTTTTTTTTTTAGTTTGGGCATAACTGAAACGTTGGTCAGTTAGTGCTGAGAATAAATGTGTTTCATACAAAACTAAGCTGATTTAAGAGCCTTTGTTAAGTCATTATTTTGCATTTTCTGCCATTGTTTGGTTCGTTTTGTGAGACTTTTATCTCACTTTAACAATCTTTTGTTGTTTTTTGAGTTACTATCTTGCATATTTTGGTATTTTCAATTGCAAAAAAAAAAAAAAAAACAAAAAAAAAAAAAAAAACTTTTCACTATTAATGTGTTCAAGTTATTATTATTTTTTTAACAAATTTCTTTAATTCACTGTTTTCCTATGCTGTTTAATAATTTTTCCTAAACCCTGGAACGGAACACAAATGTTGCTGGAAAATTTTCCTAAAGTCAAATTGTGGATTTCTTTCTGGTGCCATTACTTCCTTGGAGAAGTTAGCAGTTCTTTTAGTGCAGTGTTTCTCAACTGGGGCGGTACCGCCCCAGGGGCGTTTTCAAGATGTCTTGGGGCGTTCTGATGGGTCGCAATGATTGGGGGTCGCTACTTCCATTCAGGGGGGCGTTGTGTACATTTTTACAAGAATCAATACGAAACAATTGCAAAAGATATTCCCCTTCGCATAGCTTGTAAAACGATAGTTTTTATTTGCCCTGCGTCCCATGGAGTGTTTCAAGGATTCCAAACGCAAAATTATAGTACCTGGGATGTTACCATTGTCAGGAGACAGTAGGCGGAGATTTATGTCCCTTCAACACTTGAAACATTCGTTAGCCTCTCGACACACCCAAGCTAACCTTCTCTCTCCACTCTCGACACATATTTTCTTCTGGAAACACATTCCCGTCAAACATTGATTAGCCCGTGAATACATCACAGCCCCTTCCCTACTCATCGCTTCCACAGCACGACTCCCTCCCAAAACATTCCCCGCATAATCACGTGCCTTACGTGTGCCTGCCAAAAAAAACCTCTTTGTTTAGCGAGGTTGACGTTGCAGTCACAGCACTACACATAACTGTGTGTGACCTTTGTGTTCAACTCTCTTTGATGCGAGTGTATCGTAAATACCTTCTGGCAACAGAGACATTGTGGGCAGTTGTGGCTTAGTTTTAATGCATCTTTGGATGTTTCGAGTGTAGAGAATTAAACTGTCAGTTTTGAGGCTTGACGAGGTGTAGATGTATGTGCAGCGATATTATACTAAAATTGTCAATATGTCAGCAGTAAAGAGAAAGTGTCGACAATATTCAGTTGAATATTTGAAATTAGAGGTTTATTGCAGTCATTTGGACGCTATTAAAAATGATATGAGCATAAGATTTAAAGACTTGCAAGAACTAATAATACCGGATTGGGTGATTAATCCGTTTGAATCAGACGTGGAACAAGTTAATCAACATTTACAAGAAGAATTAATTGAGCTACCAAATGACTTCGAGGTAAAAACACGATTCAGTCACACACATTACGAAAAATTGTGGATCCAGCAGAGGCTTGCGTATCCCGTTCTTTGGCGTGAAACTAAATTGCTAATTACAGCATTCACAACGTCGTATTTGGTGGAGAAGGGGTTCAGTGCAGTAGTGTTGCTACTACAAAAGCAACGAAACCGACTGCAGATTTGTAACAGAGGAGATTTGAGACTTCTTTTAACAAACCTAGAACCACATATTACAAAACTGGCTGAGTCACACCAAGCGCAAGGATCTCATTAAGCTTCATTAGTAAGTGAATTTTTATATAATTATATCATGGAATATGCAGATGACACTGCACTGCTGGCACATTCACATCAACACATCCAGGAAAAAACGGATAGACTTAATAAATTTAGCCAGCAGGTGGGCTTGAACATCAATTTAAAGAAGTCTGAGGTCATGACGCTCAATGTGAGCAACCCTGAGCCCATATCAGTAAGGAATCAGCAACTGGTACAGACATATACCTTCACATACCTAGGAAGCATAGTAACACCAGACGGTGGGGCAGGCAAAGACATCAACATCAGAATGAATAAGGCAAGAACAGCCTTCTTTAGCCTAAATAACATCTGGAAGTCCTCCCAATACAGCACAAGCACAAAATTAAGATTATACCAGAGTTGCGTGCTTTCTGTGCTTCTCTATGGTGCGGAATGCTGGAGAGTCACAGAGAAGGAAATGTCAAAATTGTCCTCTTTTCACACAACATGCCTAAGAAAAATTCACCGAATCTTTTGGCCGAATACCATCACCAACCAAGATCTGCTTACTCGTAGCAAGCAAGAGGACATGCACACCATCATAGCTGGCAGACGCTGGAGCTGGGTTGGCCATGTCCTCAGAAGAGACCCCGATGCCATCACAAGAACAGCTATGCTTTGGACCCCTGAAGGAAAGCGAAAGAGAGGCCGACCAAAAACAACTTGGCGGAGGACTGTGGAGGCTGAGATGCAAAGAATGAACCAGAGTTGTGGCACTGTACGAAGGATGGCCACCGACCGTGCAAAGTGGAATCAATTTGTTGTTGCCCTACAAGACGCCACTAGGCGTGATGGCCACTGACTCCTTTGACGGTCGGTGGTTAAGGATCGAAGAAGAAGAAGAATATCATTATTATTAACTAATAATTTTTCCAATTTTTTCATGTTTAAAGTGGTTTCATAAGGAGAGGCTTAAATATTCAGATTTGAAGATATATATGCAGTCATTTAGGCGCTATTAAAATGATATGACTATGATAGTTATAGAGCTGTAAGAACTAATTGTTTTATAATTTTCTCCGCCAATTTGTAATTCAAGGATAATGAACTTGTGGTATATAAAATTCCGTACTTAAACACTTATTTAATATAACTAGGCTTTTATAAATGTGTTTTCTCTTTTTCTTTATATTATAAGAAAAGATAACTCATTAACTGCATTGCTTTTTTAAAAGTATGGTGAAATATATGTATGTGTGTATGTGTGTGTGTGTGTGTGTTTGTGTATACACGATAAAGAGCAAGGTGGTGTTAAAAGAGTGGGGGGCTTTTTGAAATATAAGTTGTCAAAAGGGGGCGTTGCTGCTGTCAGGGTTGAGAAACACTGTGTTAGTGGATCAGATAAGTTTGTTGAAAATGGTGAATGACCTAGACCTGTGAATGGAAACATGGGAAAAGCTGTGCAAAAGGAAATTGAGCACGTTTTGAAAAAAAAAATGTGCAGTATGAAAAGTTGTGCATACTTTCAGATGTGCTATCGGGGTAAAGCTTTTTCCTTGGTGAATTTTCAGCAGACATAGAACCAATAGACATAGTTTATTTCAAGTATACTCCTGTGGTGTCAGTAGTTGTAGAAAGGAGCTTTTCAGTGTTTAAAGCTTTGTTGGCAGACAATAGAAAGTCATTCTCTTTTGAAAATTTGCACATGTATTTCATTGTGTATTGTAATTATGAACTTATTAAATAAAATCTTTCATTTTGCCGTAGAAACTGTAAAAGTGTTCAGTTGTAATTTTATGTCTTTTGTGTGTGTGCATGTTTCTTTCCTTCTTCTTCTTCTTCTTTGATCCTTAGCCGCAGACTGTCAAAGCAGTCAGCGGCCATCACGCCTGGTGGCGTCTTGTAGGGCAGCAACAAATTGCTTGAACTTTGTTCGGTCGGTGGCCATCCTTCGTACAGTGCCCCAACTCTGGTTCATTCTTTGCATCTCAGCCTCCACAGTTCTCCACCAAGTTGTTTTTGGTCGGCCTCTCTTTCGCTGTCCTTCGTGAGTCCATAGCATAGCTGTTCTTGTAATGGCATCAGGGTCTCTTCTGAGGACATGGCCAACCCAACTCCAGCATCTTCCAGCTATGATGGTGTGCATGTCCCCTTGGTAGTTCTTGGTTGGTGATGGTATTCACCCAAATGATTCGATGAATTTTCCTTAGGCACATTGTGTGGAAAGAAGACAGTTTCGACATTTCCTTCTCTGTTACTCTCCAGCATTCCGCCCCATAGAGACGCACAGAAAGTAAACCTCTCTCGTATAATCTTAATTTGGTGTTTGTGCTGTACTGGGAAGACTTCCAAATGTTGTTGAGACTAGCAAAGGCTGTTCTAGCTTTATTCATTCTGTTGTTGATGTCCTAGCTTGTTCCGCCGTCTGGTGTTAATATGCATCGTAAGTATGTAAATGTGCCTGTCTGTTCTAGCTTCTGGTTTCTTATTGTTATTGGCTCAGGGTTGCCGAAATTGAGTGTCATGTCTTCTTTATATTGATGTTCAGACCCACCTGCTGGATACACTTATTCAGTCCATCGGTTTTTTTCTTGGTTGTGTTGATGTGAATGTGCGAGTAGTGCAATGTCATCTGCATATTCCAGGTCGTTAGTGTAGAAAATGTTGTCCACCTTATTCCTCTTGGACTGTACTCTGTTGTCTGGCGCATCACACAGTCTATGACCGTAAAAAATAAAGTTGTTGATAAGTGGCATCCCTGTCGTACTCCTGTCTTCATCTCGAAAGTTAGGTTCCTCAACTCAACACTGCATGTAAAGTTAGAATAGACGCTTTTTTTATATTGGAAACAATACAGTTAGGAATTTCATTTTTTTTTTTTTTTTTCCTTAACCAGCGGCACTTGGGCTTTCAGCCCTTCGGCCCAATGACATGTCATTGCGAGGCTGGGGAATCTGAGGACTTTCCTTCCAACCCGGTCAGGAGCTTCGCTCCTTCCCATCCACAGAGGGTTTATCACAGGAGCCGTTCAGGCTATTCAGTCAAATTTCCTGGGATTTTAAGATTTTATTTTCTAACAAATATGTTAGAATTCTGTTTAGTTTAAATCAGTCAAACATGTTTTAGAATTATGCATAGTTTAAGATCAGCCAAACAAATATGTTAGAGTTCTGCATAGTTTAAGATGGGTCTAACAAATGTGTTATAATTCTGCGTAGTTTAAGATGGGTCAAACAAATATGTTAGAAGTATAAGTGTTTATGGCATTGTGATATTTCATACAAGTTGGTGGTCCGCAACTAATATGTTGCTGGGAAAGTGGTCCTTAGACGTAAAAATGTTGGGAACCACTGTTCTAAACAATATTATTTATTTTAAATATTGTTAAACTCTAAGTAATAATTAAACCTGTGTATCTGGTAACTTTAAAGCTATAGTTGGATTAATCACTATTGAGTGAATTGTATGCCCACACTCGTATAACTCATATTGTTTTAAATACGTAAACATAAAGAGCTATTAGATCAAGGTTTTACTGAATCATTTCAGTTGGAGGCTCAAACAGTGCGAGCAAATTTCTTTTCTGTACAGAAGAGGCTGGAAGATAAAAAGTTCATTACAGCTTATGTGATCTCAGTTGTTATGCCTGATTTCTTAAAATTCCTGTGAGGCTCCTACAAGTAGAAGCATCATTCTACTATAAATAGCTCTGCCAAGAGTAATCTTGAGCGAAGGCTGATACCTTTGAATACCCTCCTTCTTCAATATACTCTATCTAAGATTGACCATTGTTTGACAACAGCTGCGGAGCAGGGAAGACAATCACGCCACAGAGTCATACGAATCTATTCGTGTGCAGAAGGAGAGCCATAGTGGCCCCCCCCCCCCCCCCCTTTCTGCTTTGCAAAGCGCTTTCTACCCCGTTCAATCAGACCCAAAATGGGCCATTTTTGCTATTATTGGGGTATATTGAGTACTTTGTTTCCTTTTCAAGTTAGGTCGTTATTAGCGGGTCCTGAGAAGGACCCTTAGCTTACTGTCCGGAGTCGTCTCTTGCTCGTATCCCAATATTGCGCTTCTGCAATCATGTTATCCTTTTTGTTTCCACCTGTTCTAGCTTTGTTGGCGGTCCTGAACAGGACTATGAGCTGGGACCTACTTTCGTGTTAGCTTCAGGTTTGCCCAGCCTTATCTCCAGCTGTCTTATGGTTCTGCTGATTATAGCTGGGACAAGGTCCTCTAGAATTTCTTTCAGTGTTTTTTCGCTAGGTTGGCGTTTGTGTCGTTGGATAGTTTCGTTTCTTATTTCTGTGATGACTTGCCTCTCTGCTTCAATTCTTTTAAGGATTTCTTCGTTGTCATTTTTCATTTCAGCCAACTTTGCTATGTCTTCTAGGATTCCTTGCTGTATTGATTTTATTTCGCAGATCATTTGTTTTGCAGTATCCAAGTCGCCCTGGATTTCTCCGCATATGACAGTTGGGGTTTTGTTTAGTTTAGAGTTTTCTTTTCTATTTCGTAGTTTTTCTTTGATGTTTCTCACCTCAGATGTCAGTTGTCTGATTTGAGTTGTAAGGCCTTGCTCTTGTTTTGGACGATATAGAGCATTTGTTGTTACTCTAATCTTTGCCTCACCGTACGATACTTCCTTACTGATTGATACTTTTAGTATCTTTCTTGTTTCCTGATATGCTGGGCAACCGCGGTATCTTGCCCCGTGCCCTCCCAGGCAATTCACACAGGTTCTATCTCGATTGGGTGCTTTGTAGTCGGCGTCCTTCCTTGCCTTTGGACAGTTACTGTATGTGTGGCTTCCCGCACAGTACCTGCAGGCTACCTCTTTTCTACAGGAGCTCTTGGTGTGCGAAAAACCCTGGCACCTGGAACATTGGATAATTGGAGGGATATATGCCTCTGTCCTTCAAGCTCTGTTTTGTATAGTGAGCGTCGGCGCATAGTTGTACTTTGAACCGTCACTATCATGAGGTTAGCCTTCTTCAGGTTCCATGTTTTCAGCCTCTCAACGTGCGTGGTTACGATACCAAAGTTTTTGGCCTGCAGGTACCTGAGTACTTGTTGATCTGTCAAGCGTGTGTCGATCCCTCTGATGACCAGCTTCTTTCTTTCCCTGTGAATCTCAGCTATTGCTGTTATCTGGTGAGGCATTTGAAATTCTCTAGGGCCTGACGCTAGTGTAGCCATCAGAGATTTGTTCTTGCCCGTTGCAATAAGGGTTAGTAACTCAACCTTGGCAGGGCCTATACACCCGCATTCGCACGGAGAGGCAATCACAGTGTAAAGGCAATTACTATGTAAGGCAATAACCACACTTAACAAAGAGTGAGTGAAAAAAAAAACAACTCCCTGCATAGAAGTAAATGTATAGACACATCTACTGCACCCTTGTTAGAGTAAAGCAAGGGCAGGCAAGCAGAACACTTAACGAAGACGTGAGAGTGAAAGTAGAAAACCAACTCACTCCTAGAACCACTACTGCAACCTCTTCAAGTTAAGAACACATGCGCCAGACTTAAGCGGAACGCTGAATAAAGTCATTGTTTTTCAACGCCTCACCACAGCTCCCCACATATCACTGATGGCCTTCATTTGAAAAAAGATGGGACATCGTGAAGCGCCATAATCAAAGCGTACAATGCAGTCAGGCGCGACGGCATTCAAAGTTGTTTTACACATACATCATTCGCAGTATTTTGGCCAATGCTCTCGCTTCAGTGATCACACATTGAAGAGAATTTAACAATCTTATTGTGTTAGCAAAAAGGAATTGTTACAAATCCTGTTTGCAGTTCAAAACATAATGTTCAATGTATTACCAACTACCCGTGTATTTCAAGGGATCCAGCCAGTTTGACATAATTCAGTGGTATAACGCAAGTGTATCAGTGAACGGCATATCTTTTGATACCATCGTACATATGTTTACATTCACTCATTATAATTAATTACCTATTGAATTTGTGGCAGTTAGGGAACGACTTACAGTGAAAGGGAAGGAATAAGGAGAATTATGAATGGGAAGGTTCAGATAGAGTACAAAAAGGAGATGCGCAAACAATGATGCGCATGAGAGAGGTGAACGATAATCTAGTGAAGCACGCTTTCTCAGCAGACAGTCCAGAAACGTGAGGCAGAGAGGGAAGCCGCATATACGCGGGTAGCCATGTTAATGGCCGTACTCAAGTAGTTCAGATGATAATTATTTCATGGACAAGAAGTAGTTTGGGTAATGATTAACCCGAAATATTGAATAGTGGGAATTCTTGTCTAGAAGGAGAAACGGTGTGAGTTAGATATTATTCAGAAAGGAAAAGGTACGTAGAGTGATTTACAATACATATAGACAGTAGTCATATTTTTCAGTGAGGCAAGGGAAATTAACAACACCGGAGAGGCCCGGTCCCATCAAGATAACCTGAACACTGAGAGGATATAAATAACAATAATCTAAGAAATTGTAAGGAAGAAAGAACAGAACTAGAAACTATAGCACCTGAATGATCACTGATGGTTAAAAGGTCAGAAGGTGTAGATTCGATACTGAACGAGAGAGAGAGAGAGAGAGAGAGAGAGAGTGAGGAAAGAAAGAACTTACATTGTATATTCTATGATGGACAAAATGTGGAGGTCAGAGCAGACAGCAATGATCCTCTCATATGTAAATAAACAATATTCAAATTACCATGGCATTATCGCATCACGTGCTGTGTGTGTGTGACTGTTGGGGCATACAGCATATCATAGCTAACCACAGAGGTAAGCGAACCTGGACAGACATTGCCATATATGATTCATGATATAACCACCAGCTGCCACATTTTATGATTTTGGTGCCGTAACCAACCTCTAGCAGCACACACACATTGTTCAAAACAGGAGTTCAGAAACTATGCTTTATGTTGTCATCTCTCCTCGCTTCAGGCAGAAGACATAGATACATTTGACGCTGTGACAGATTTCAACAACCACGGACGACAGAAGACACCATAATACATTTTCGGATCTGTGACAGACCTCACCAACTACAGACGGCAGAGTACAACTCAGACAAAAGTCATATTTACGTTTTGATAACATGAAAAAAAACAGAGTGACAAAAGTGTAAGTTGTAAACAGAGAACAAAATAAGCAGTATCGGAACCAGCCAATCGAAAACGCCACCTCGGAAATCAAGTCAGAATCTCCTTTCAAATTGACCAACACGAGAATAAGTCTCCACAACAAGGCAAAGTACGCCCACATTATATAATTCGGGAGCCGAGACCAACCTCAGCCAGCATTGAAATCAGTCATTCACCAAGACAAAGTACAACACACGAACTGGTTGATGACAGACTTCAAGAACCACGGACGGCAAAACAACGCAGATAGAAGGCAGAATTGCAGTTTCACAACATACGAACAAAACAGTACGGTCAAAGTGTAAACAGAAGCTGACAGGTTGCGAACTGGTCAACCGAAGACGCCAGCTCAGAAATCAAGTAAAGATCTTTTTCTTCACGCCTTCCTGCACGAGAGGGGTTCGCAGAGACACAGCAGGTACAATATTCACTATTCTGTAACGCCAGCTCAGAAATCAACACGGGGACACTCATCACAGCAGACGGTCAGGTCAACGTGTGTCGCTCAACAAGTAGTCTTAAGACAGGTCATGGAGTGCATTACAGTAACCGATTCACTGACAGGTTTGTGTGTAGAAAAGACAAAACAGTGTGTAGTCCGGATGGTATAAAAATATAACAATAGTGTTAAGTCGGTCGCGCGTGCAACATCGCGACAAACGAGTACTCCAACGCAGACGTCTTAATTAATTAGTTTAATTAGACATTATAGTAATATTATTGTTATTAATATTATTGCTGTTGTTTAATTACTATTCTTATCATTATTATTAGTATTGTAGTCTCACTAATATTGAATTATAACAGTGTATGCATAAATTTTTTTTTGTAACTGTAACATTATATTTTTTTTCAGGAAACCCAAGACTAATAGAAAAATTTCTGTTCACTTTCAGGTGCAAGTTAGTTTAAGTTAACCGTAGAAATAAGTAACTATTTTTAAGATTGTGATGATGGCACACGCCGAACAGACACAGTATAACATGCAAGACAGTCAGACTTTGGCCCTCATAAAGACGATTACCGACACATTAGCCAAGGTAGACAACAGTGCTAAATACGCAAACATAAAAGGTAATGTTGACTTATTTTCAGGTGACCCACATGCATGGCGTAATTGGCTTACAGACATTGACAAATATGCAATGTCAATAAATGCAGATGAGTTTGAGAAAGTTAAAATTGCATTTTTTTCGTCTGCTGGTATGGTCACTGACTTTATGAGAAGGCGATTGGACACGTACCCCAATGAAACGTGGAAAGATCTCAAGGCAGAGTTAGTTAGACGATATTCATTCGTGTCCGATCCACAAATTGCTTGGCATCAGTTAAGAAAGCTAAAGCAAAACAAGAATGAGACTACGCAGATTTTCAGTGATAGACTGCTGAATCTTGCAGAAGAAACATTCATGGGCCAGGAAGTCAACCTCCAAGAAAGGGAAAATCAGCTGGTAGATATATTTATTGATGGCGTGTACTGCATTTCTAAGAAAAACCTTGAGATACGCAAGCTGACCTATATTTAATATTCCATTCATGTCATTTTATACACTAAGTTACCATAAACGAAAGACAGATGGAATTAGGATAGAGAGAAGGGAGGGCTGAAAGCAGGAACGCATACAACACTAAACACGCGTCTCGCTATACAATTAAAGTCATCACGCGTGTAAGGCCACAAGCACTAATTTTTTTTCAAATCGACAGTGATAAAAAACACTACCCCTACGAGAGTTAGGTTTAAAAAACTTACAAAACGCTTATTAGGAAACATGACATTCTACTGTTTTATGTCTGAAATCCTGACATTAGTATGACAGTACAGCAGACACCATAAAGTTTGGAAGTGAGGAGGTGGCAACAGCACGACAGTAGTAGGGTATGTACAACTTAGGTAGTATTCTGCAGGCGCGCTGCAGGCGCGCTGCAGGCGCGTGACTTTTATATAGCAAAAATTCTGCAGGCGCGTGACTTTTATATAAGCGCAATCTGCAGGCGCGCGGCGCAAGATGGCGGATTTGAGCTAACAAGGGGGAGATAATTTGGGGCAAGATGGCGGATTTGAGCTAACAAGGGGGAGATAATTTGGGGCAAGATGGCGGATTTGAGCTAACAAGGGGAGGTTATTTGGGGCAAGATGGCGGATTTGAGATAACAAGGGGAGATAACAAGAGGGCGGGATGACTTTTTATATAAGGAAATACTCATTACGCAGGTGGAGCAGCAGGCGGGATGACTTTTTATATAAGGAAATACTCATTGCGCAGGTGGAGCATCAGGCGGGGTGACTTTTTATATAAGGAAATACTCATTACGCAGGTGGAGCAGCAGGCGGGATGACTTTTTATATAAGAAAATACTCATTGAGCAGGTGGAGCATCAGGCGGGATGACTTTTTATATAAGAAAATACTCAGTGTGGAGGTGGAGCAGCAGGGGTTGGTACATGACTTTTATATAAGGAAAATGTGCAGGGGCAAGATGGCGGGATGACTTTTTATATAAGAAAATACTTATTGCGTAGGTGGAGCATCAGGTGGGATGACTTTTTATATAAGAAAATACTCATTGAGCAGGTGGAGCAGCAGGCGGGATGACTTTTTATATAAGGAAATACTCAGTGTACAGGTGGAGCAGTAGGTGGGATGACTTTTTATATAAGGAAATACTCAGTGTGCAGGTGGAGCATCAGGCGGGATGACTTTTTATATAAGAAAATACTCAGTGTGCAGGTGGAGCAGCAGGCGGGGTGACTTTTTATATAAGGGATCGAGGTGGAGCAGTAGGTGGGATGACTTTTTATATAAGAAAATACTTAGTGTGCAGGTGGAGCATCAGGCGGGATGACTTTTTATATAAGAAAATACTCATTGCGCAGGTGGAGCAGCAGACGGGATGACTTTTTATATAAGAAAATACTCAGTGTGCAGGTAGCACCAGGCGGGATGACTTTTTATATAAGGAAATACGCAGTGTGGAGGTGGAGCAGCAGGAGAAGTGGATAACTTTTTAATATAGTAATATGTGTTTATTGAGATAACAAGAAGACGATAATAGGAAGAGGATAATAGTTAGACTTTGAGATTTTTAGATAACAAGAAGACGTTATTTATAGACATATATTAACTCTGCAGGCGTGATACAGGGGTAAGATGGCGGGGTGACTTTTTATATAAGGAGAAAAATGGCGGCGCGCTGCAGGCGCAAGATGGCGGGATGACTTTTTATATAGGGAAAATGTACAAGGGCAAGAGGGCGGACTTGAGATAACAAGAAGGTGGTATATGGCGCAAGATGGCGGGGGTGCTTTTTTTATATAAGGAATTGAGGAGGAGGCGAGGAGGAGACCCATGAATTTTTTATATAGAGATATGTTTAGATAACGAGAAGACGTTATTTATAGACATATATTAATTCTGCAGGAGTGATGCAGGGGCAGGGATGATATTTTTGTGTGATGTGGTATGGTTTTGGGGGTGGAAGAGAGATATTTTAGATGTTGAGGGGAGATGTGGTGACGTTGTCAGGATGCATCTGTGTACATTTTTGGGGGTGTAGCAGGCGAGTGGACCAGCATTGAGAGGTGGGAGTGAAGAGACATTGGTGACGAGGTACGGGTGTAATGTAGCAGGTGGGGTTAGGTTAGGGGGGATATTT
>JAMPIV010000483.1:0-94870 GCA_024509875.1 Oreohelix idahoensis
AGCTAAATTATAAAATTATGGACAAATGCTGAAGTACGCCTGTATGTGTGAGACAGACTCATATAAAAATATAACTAAGTAGCAAGCGACAGCTATGATGCCAGACATGAAAATTCTGTTGCAAAATATTAATGACCAGTGGGGAAACTGAAAGAGTCAATCCCAAACTACATTACGCGATGTAGAAGGTCAGTTGCCACGCCTCAAGACATTGGCGACTACGTCCTGCAATAGATCTTGTTATAGGTTTCCATCAATTCTGTTCTTGATCTCTTCCCATGCTATAATGTCAAGCTATCCCTTTTCTCACGACTAATGTTTTTGAATACTCCACACCTTATAAGATGTTTATCAATCAATCAATACCCTTTAGCTCCCCGAGGAGCATAGGCCTTCAACAAATACATGCCAAGTCTTCCTGTCCCGTGCCATCCGCTCAAGTTCTTTCCATGTTTTCCTCATCATTTTCACCTCTGTTTCCAGCTCTCTTCTCCGCGTGTTTTTGGTCTACCTCTGCCTTTCTTTCCCTGTGGATTCCAGAACAAAGACTGTCTTGTAATGCTATCTACAGGTTTCCTCAATGTGTGTCCTATCCATCGCCAGCGTTTTCTTCTCAGCTCTTGTTCCACTGGCACTTGTCTGGTTCCTGTCATAAATTCCACATTTGTGACTTTGTCATACCATTTCAGTCCTTCTATTCTACGCAAGCATCCGTTTATAAAAGTCTGTAGCTTTTTAGTTATTGTTTTTGTTGCTCTCCATGTCTCAGAGCCATACAATAGGACTGACTTGACATTTGAGTTGAAGATTCTTATTTTCGTGTTGGACTTGATTTATCTCGTTCTCCATATGTTTCCCAATGCAATGAACGCGCCTCTTGCTTTTTGTATTCTTATTTTGATATCATTGTCTGTCCCTCCAACTTTGTCTATATTAATAGTAAGTAATAGTAATAGTAATAGCCCCTTAGTCATAACTGACTATGGGAATGCGCCCCTGAGGTGACAGCCCTCAGCTGCTTATTTTCCTGGTGCTCCTTTCGACGTTTTCTCCTCACCTCTGCTTCTTGTGTGAGCCTCTCTTCGCCCAATCTGAGGTGACGCCGTAAAAGGGTGAAGCTGGAGTGTCCTCTCCAGGGCGCGAGCTTGGGCACAGTTATATGGAGATCAAGCTGTTGCCCATGCAGCATGTTCCCGTAGATCCAAAGGAACGGCAGTAGCCGATACAGTTTGGTACCAGCCATGTCGCAGGAGTTGCCAGAATAATGTCGAATCGACATTAGACTGCCTTAGGGACTCCGACTCCGGATTTATCCTCAGGGTTTACTCCCGAAGCCAATTCCATAAATGGATATTCCCGCAAGGCAGCGGTGGTTTGAATTCAGAGTTCCTTCTCTTAGATAAGCTACCAACCAAGGATCAGGAGCCCTATCTGCCCGAAGCTGCTGGTTTTAAGGCGCCAGTCGCTCGTCTTTGCCCCTTGTCTATATTACTACCAAGATATGTGTACGACTCTACATCCTTTAGTGGTGTTTCTTCAAGTTCAATCTTGTTATTATTTCTTGCATTTATTCTAATAATCTTTGTCTTTTCCCTGTGTATTTTCAGGCCCACATGTTGTGACCTCTCATCGAGAATTTTCATTTTCTCTTGCATCTGATTATGGTTATGGTGAATCTCCCTCTCAATCTTAATCACCAACACTACAATAATACAATGCTACGCACCAACGAATGATAGCGATGAGGAGGTCAAGGATGAATTCTATCAACAACTGCAGAAAGAAATGGAAGACACACCTAGATATTATCTTGTTATAGTAATGGGAGACCTCAATGCGAAAGTTGGTACACACAATACATATAATGAAAGAACAATGGGGAAATGCAGCAGCGGAAGAGCAAATGAAAATGGGGATAAACTAATAAGTTTCTGTAGCATTAACAACCTGGTCATTGGAGGAACACTCTTCCCACATAAAGAAATTCACAAATTAACATGGGAATCACCAAATGGCCGGGACAGAAACCAGATAGACCACATCATGGTTAACGGTAGATGGAGACATGCATTACAAGATGTGAAGGTAAGAAGAGGTGCAGATGTGGGAAGTGATCACCATTTAGTAGTAGCAAAACTGAAAGTGAAACTAAGAAGGGCTGCACCAACTGCAACTACACAGAAAAGGTTTGACATCAGCAAATTGAAGGACTCCCTTACCAGAAAAGCTTTTGCGGCCGACATTAAGAAACGATATCAATTTGCCAAAAGTCAGGAAAAGACATTGACTGATGATATAGACCAGAAAGTATAAACCATTTCAACAATATACAAAGAAAGCAGCAAATCATGCTTGGGATTCCAGGAAAGGAAGAAGCAAGACTGGATAACACCAGAAACATTAAACACCATAACGATGAGAAAGGAAATGAAAAGAAAGAAAACAGAAGCGAAGTCCCCCAGGTTAAAGCAACTATATAGCGAACAGTACAGTCAGCTGGACAAGGAAGGTAAACGCCAAACCCGAGCCAACAAAAGGAATTTCCTAGACGATCTTGCAAGACAGGCAGAGGAGGCAGCACTGAGAAATGAACAAAGCACAGTATACTTACTTACTTACTTAGTCGTTCCCCTTCTACCGTGAGGTGTAGAGGTTTGGAAGAGAGAGCGCCAGACCATTCTATCAGCTGTCTTCTTCCTGGCCTGGTTCCATTCTAGTCCTCGGTCCTTCAAAGATTGTCTAATGTTGTCCTCCCAGCGAACTCTGGGTCGTCCTGGAGGTCTGGATCCCTGGCTCTTTGTTTCCCATGCTTGTCGTGGTAGCCGATCTTCTCCCATTCTGCAGACATGGCCAAACCATCTTAGTTGGGACTGTTCTATTTGGGTCTGCAGCGGATGGGATTTCAGGCCTTGACGTATCGTCTGGTTGCGGACCATGTCTCTTCTTGTTACTTCAACCACTTTCCTCAGATACCTCATTTCTGAGGTTTGGATCTGGCTTTTGTGGGTTGTAGTCATTGCCCACGACTCGCATCCATATGTCAAAACTGGGACATAGGTGGAGCGGTATACAGCCATCTTCGTTTTCTTACCAACCTCTTTCTTGCTGAGGAATCCACGATTTATGGCCTGAAAAAGTCTCCCAGCCGCTGCTTTTCGAGTGGCCAACTCTTCTTTGATACCTCCCTTTCGGTCTATAATAGCTCCGAGATATTTAAAGTGGTCGACCTGCTCCAGGACCTGTTCTCCCAACTTAATCTGATGTTTTCTTTCTTCTCGTGATATCACCATGGATTTTGTTTTAGAGCTGCTTATGACCATCCCTCTCTTCTCCAGCTCTTCCTTCCAGACTTGCAAGTTGGATTGGAGATGTGCCTCTGATTTAGCAATCAGGGCAACATCATCAGCAAATGCCAGCTCCGAAATATAGACCTGTCTCATCTTCCAGTACCCCACTGAATACTTTCTTGTTCTCTCCTTACATGCCTTGATGACATCGTCCATGAGGAGTATGAAAAGATAAGGTGACAGGATATCACCTTGTCTTACACCAGTGGTGGTCCTGAACTCTTCTGACTTATGGTTTGCTGTCCTCACATAATTTCTGCAAGACTTGTAGAAGCTCTGTATAGCATGAATCAGAGGTGCTGGAATATTCTTCCTTGCCAAACAGTCCCAAAGTTTGCTCCAGGGGACTCTGTCAAACGCCTTTTCCAGATCTATGAAACAAAGATGGATCTCACTCTTATACTCAAGGGCCTTTTCACTCAACTGTCTGAGTGTGAAGATTAGGTCTTGAGTACTTCGGTTTGCTCGGAATCCGCACTGGACCTCATCCAACTGTGGCTCAGCTAGGCGTCGGAGTCTCTGCTCTAGGATTCTAGAGTAGATTTTACCAGGGACACTGAGAAGGGATATGCCTCTATGGTTTCCACATTGTCGATTGTCACCCTTTTTGAAAATTGGTGTTATGATGGCAATCTCCCAATCCTTTGGTATGGTCTTGTTGCACCATGCTGCCTGTAGGACCTTTAAGAGTAACAGGTCGCCTGATGCTCCCATGTACTTAACCATTTCTGGTGTTATACCATCATGCCCTGCTGCTTTGCCCATCTTGATTTTCTCTAGTGCTGCCCTCAGTTCTTCCATCTTTATGTCATCTTCACCATCATTGGTTTTCTCTTCTGTGCTAGTGGTTATCATTTCTGTTGCTTCACCATGCTCACCATCCAGGAGTTCTGAGAAATATTCTTTCCATCTTTCCATTACTTCCTTCGGGGCAGTAAGCAATTTGCCTTGCTTGTCCTTTATAAATTTGAGAGGGCATTGTTTTTTCCTTCCTCATGTTCTTTAGGGTCTTATAGAACAATTTCTGGTTTTCTTGTGCATCTTTTTCTCTAGCTTTTCTCCAAATTCTTCCCAGGACTTCTGTTTTGCTGCTAGCACTTTGTTCTTTGCTTCTGTTCTGAGTATCACATATTCTCTATATTTTTCCATTTGTCCTGTTGTGTTTTTAGCTCCTAAGTATTGTTTCCATGCCATTTTCTTCTCTCTTATTTTCTCTTTGACTTCCTCTGTCCACCAAGGTGTCCTCTTTCTCTGGTTCCCAAGTCGGACTTCACCGCATGCTTCTGCAGCAGCTGTCTTTATGATATCCTTGAATTTATTCCAGAGGGTTTCCAAGTCATCAGGTCGTTCTTCTGTGTTGCTCACTGCTGTAGCAATAAGCCCCTGATATCTGGTCTTAATTTCTGGCTCTCTCAGCTTGTAGGTCCTAATGCTCATTTCTCCTGCTCGTTTACTTGGTTTCTTGCGTGATGTTGGGCAGTTCCTAGGCTGAGCAACTCTTTCAGTTGTTCGTTTGATTGTTAGCAGGTAGTGATCACTTCCAATCTCTGGCCCCCTCCAGACTCTTGCATCTCGGACATATCTGAATGAGCTTCTCCGAACAATGGCATAGTCGATCACTGACTTCTCATTCTTGGTTGGTTCACATCTAGTGTATGCATGTATGCGCTTATGAGGGAACTTTGTGTTTGTAATGATCAGATTCTGCTCACTGCAGAATCTAAGGAGTCGCTTTCCATTGTCATTGAGAGTATCTTCTCCATATCTTCCGATAACGCCACCCCATCTAGCATGGTCATTTCCAACTCTGGCATTAAAATCTCCGAGCATGATAACTTCATCTAGGCAGTCATCCACTGTCCTTTGAAGCAGCTCGAAGAATTCCTCCTTGACCTCTGCTCTCTCATCCTCATTTGGCCCATACACTTATGACCAGGTTGACTATGGTTTCTCCTTCTTTTAGTTTTACAACCATAATGCGCTCCGAGACAAAGTTCCATCCCTTGATACTATCTTTTTGATTTTGGGCCACAATGCAACCCACGCCCCCTTTAGCTCTTTCAGATATGGGTACACCACTGTAGAGCAACGTGTTGCCATCGAGATCCATGACTCCTTGTCCTTTTTTCTTCGTTTCCGTTATAGCCAGGATTTCTAGTTTTGCTTTCCTCATCTCTTCCACCAGCTCCTCTTCCTTCCCATTTATACTTCTTGTGTTCCAAGTTCCATAAGTCGTAGTCCGTAGTCCGTTCCAGTTCGTCGCCTTTAGAATCAGTCCGGTTTTCTCTCTTGTATTTCTCGTAATCATAGTTTAAGACAAACAGGTGATTGGCCCAAAGCACAGTATACAAAATAACTAAATTCATCAGCGGAAAACGAGGTGCAAACAATATTACATTAGTAAGAGATAAGCAAGGTAATCTCATCACGACAGCAGAGGGACAGGAAACAAGATGGGCAGAGCACTTCAGAGAAATTCTGAACAAGGAACCACTAGAGACACAACTGAATGTTCCTGAAGCTGAAAACGATCTAGATGTGAATACAGACATTCCACGAAAAGAAGAAATCATCACAGCAATCAAAGGGTTAAAGAACGAACCCACTAAGACACAACTGAATGTTCTGAAGCAAAGCTCCGGAATACAGACATGAAGAAATCAACTTAAATGCTTAAAGCAGAGCTATTTAAGACAGACCCTGAGCTAGCAGCAGAACTATTAGAACCACTATTTGCACAAGTCTGGAAAACGGGGACAACACCATCAAAGTGAAACAAAGGAATAATTGTCAAGTTGCCCAAGAAGGGAGATCTTGCAGACTGCAATAACTGGAGAGGAATCACTCTTCTCTCAGTTCCCAGCAAAATACTAGGCAGGATAATTATACAGAGAATTTCAAAGGCAGTAGACCACAAACTGAGGAAGGAACAAGCAGGATTTAGAAAGAATAGAAGATGTGTAGATCATATATTCACTCTCAGGAACATTATAGAGCAGTGCTCAGAATGGCAAAGACAGCTTTACATTAATTTTGTTGATTTTGAAAAGGCTTTTGACAGCATACATAGGGACAGTTTATGGAAAATACTGAGGGCTTATGGAATTCCAAGCTGCATAGTGTCAATCATAAAAAGCCTCTATGCCTACTTTACGTGTAGTGTTGGGCAGAGCAACCTAACCTTTGAGGTGAAGACAGGAGTACGACAGGGATGCCCCTTGTCAACCACTCTATTTTTAACAGTCATAGACTGGGTGATGCGCCAGACAACAGAGGGCAGTCCAAGAGGAATAAGATGGACAACATTTTCTACATTGGAAGATCTGGAATATGCAGATGACATTGCACTACTAGCACATTCACATCAACACATCCAGGAAAAAACGGATAGACTTAATAGGTTTAGCCAGCAGGTGGGCTTGAACATCAATTTAAAGAAGTCTGAGGTCATGACGCTCAATGTGAGCAACCCTGAGCCCATATCAGTAAGGAATCAGCAATTGGTACAGACAGATACCTTCACATACCTAGGAAGCATAGTAACACCAGACGGCGGGGCAGGCAAAGACATCAACATCTGAATGAATAAGGGAAGAACAACCTTCTTTTGCCTAAACAACATCTGGAAGTCCTCCCAATACAGCACAATCACAAAATTAAGATTATATCAGAGCTGTGTGCTTTCTGTGCTTCTCTATGGTGCGGAATGCTGGAGAGTTACAGAGAAGGAAATGTCGAAATTGTCCTCCTTTCACACAACATGCCTAAGAAAAATTCACCGAATCTTGTGGCCGAATACCATCACTAACCAAGATCTGCTTACTCGTAGCAAGCAAGAGGACATGCACACCATCATATCTGGCAGACGCTGGAGCTGGGTTGGTCATGTCCTCAGAAGAGACCCCGATGCCATCACAAGAACAGCAATGCTTTGGACCCCTGAAAGAAAACGAAAGAGAGGCCGACCAAAAACAACCTGGCGGAGGACTGTGGAGGCTGAGATGCAGGGAATGAACCAGAGTTGGGGCACTGTACGAAGGATGGCCACCGACCGAGCAAAGTGGAATCAATTTGTTGTTGCCCTACAAGACGCCACTAGGCGTGATGGCCACTGACTGCTTTGACGGTCGGCGGCTAAGGATCAAAGAAGAAGAAGAAGAATGATTATGGTTATGGGACAGAAGAGCCAAGTCATCTGCAAAATCCAGATCATCAAGCTGTTTAGTCAGATTCCACTGGATTCCATTTCTGTTGTGTGATGTCGATGTTTTCATAACCTAATCTATTGCTAGTAGTAAGAAAAGAAATGGAGACAAGAGGCATTCCTGTCTCACTCCCGTTCTTATCCTAAACGGTTCTGTAAGTTGTCCTTCATGAAGAAATCTGCATGTCATGTCTTCATAGGTCTTCCTTATTAAGTTAATGATCTTCATGGGAACTCCATAATGCCTCATCAGTTTCCAAAGTGATTCTCTGTCTACACTGTTGTTTTCCATGTTTCAGAGCCATACAAAAGGACTGACTTGACATTTGAGTTGCAGATTCTTGCGGCAGTGCTTGAGTCAATAAGATATATTAAGTTATAACTTTACTAGCCACAGTTTATCCTAGGTTCTTAAAACAAAGGGCTTCGTCTCCTCCGGTTGTTGTATTTTGGATATCCACTTCATTTCTTTAAATAACATTGATGGTTTTTTGATGAAAAAGTACAAACAAAACCAAACTTAAAATTCATCAACCATTGAATGACTTATTCACGTGGTTGGTTTTCATCGAACAAGTTTATTCAGTCAAAATGATTTCAAAGCACAAAAATGTCTTCCGCAGTTTGAGGAATTTCAATTAGGTCTTCTGCCAACAGTTCTTTAATAGAATATAAACGATGTTGACTTAAATCGATTTCTATACAAGCAATCTCATGTAAAGCATCATGAAGTTCTGTGTTCCCATATTCTTCATCAAATACTTCTTGCTTAATGTTGGCTAATGTTTCTTCGAATGTCGGAACATGATCCTCAGTTATTGTGACAGGAAGTTTCTGATCAGCAATCTTATCTTCTAACAATTCTAACTATTGATCGAATTCTGGAATAAAGTTTGGTCCAAATTCTTCTAAGATATATGACTGTAACCGTTAGATGTTCAGGAAAACATTCCATTCTTTGGGAGCCAGCTTGATAATTATATTTCCTGACTTCTTAAACGATTTAAGTTACTTCAAAACTGGCCAACCACCAGAGATATTAATGTCGCAATTACATATAAGCTTGAGATTTTACTTACGCAATCTCAGAACTCCAGTCAGAATTCACAACTTAGTAATAATAATATCTCTTGATGGTGGATTCACCCTTGAATTTCTTACTTTTCTTTGAATGCTTATTAACTGCTCACATTGTAACACATTATCTGCTAATTAACTATCTGGCTCTAATTGTAATTCAGCAACTTATAACTCTATGACTTCATTCTTATTGTCATCTACTATGTTCGACTATCCACTGACTTCAACTCCTCTCACTTCAACTGCTTGAATATGGAAAACACGTCCTTTTATACTTTTTGTTGATGGAAGTATTTTAGTAAAGTATTCAAAGCCAGAGTTGCCCTTGACTGGAACCCACAGGGGAAAAGAACAGTGGGGAGGTGTTGCCGTCATTTTTGACGGTGGGAAAAACTCCAACCTAATGTATGTTTGGTTTAATGTGATCAAAGAGAGATAAATGTTTATTATCTTTCTGTGACAGGTTTGACTGGTGATTATCTTCTCCTGTCTTATGTTGTCCTGTCTCAGGCAATGTCTTATAGTTGACATGTCTTAAGTCTATTTATAGGATTATATACGGAGTATCTTTATCACCCGTTTGGGCAGAAACGCCTGGTCTTGGTTTGCCTCGATCTGGTCCATGCTCTTTGGGCATGCGCAGGTCTTGGCGGCAAAAGCCGAGAGACTGATTCAGAGAGAGTGTACCTATGGCTTAGAACGGATGTACCGATCCGTAGATTTCTCTCTGCCAAGTTTTCGATAGGGATTGGAAATTCTGGGAATGACTGTTTGTCATTCTTCCGTCCCTGAGTGTTTCTTTATGCCAGTATTGGCTGTGTTGTGTTACCTTAGAGTGTAAGGATTCTTTGAGAAGGTAACTGAAACATTATTCGATCTTTTCGTCTCGTTTAGATCTTACAGGTACATTTATCGCTGATGGCGACATAGTGAGCGAAGCTCACAAGGAGTTATTATACTGTACTCCAGTATGGCTTCATATTTAAAAGACTAGGTCCAAGTGACCTGTTACATACATAAGCCTAGGAATCATCTTTATGGATCCGCAATGCAGGCGGAATATGGTTTGGCAGAAAATATATTTAATCTCAGAAGCTTGTGTAAACTGAGAGTGACCTGATTATCGAGGCCCGCGACCTGATTTTGTTGTCATCATATTTGTCCTGTTTACGGCCAATATTCTTCACCAGAATGAAGTATCTGGCATGTGAGGCCAGTCTGAAGTCTTTTGCTAATTGTAGGACAATGGCATTGACGTTGTTTGAATAACTGATATCGCCCGTACTAAGCAATATATTTGCTAGGGCTTACTTGACGGGGCTCAGTCAGGGATTAGAGCTATTGCATAAACAGTAAAGCCCAGAATAGAAATCAACGGAGAGCAACTGTTTCTGTCCTATGTTCCACAGGGAACGAAAAGGAATGATGATGATTTTTCTATTTGTTAGCTAATCTATCTTATTTCCTAACACGATCTACCATTGGTTTGATTCTATGAAAAATTCTAAAATTGTGTGCCTTCCGGTATCGTTTGGTATCGATATTCTACGTAATTTTAGTATTTGAATAAATGAACGTGTCACTACTAAAATGCCATATTTTCTCAAGGTCAAGACGCTATCTAATCCTATGCTAGAGTGATCTAAGTCTTATAATTTTCTTATATATTAGTGGATCAATTGCGCTATTAACTACAATTGGTATATGTGACTATTTTGTTAGTATTTGCCCTTGAGTTGATAACGAATTGCTATTTTTAGATTTCTAGAATTTGATAATTGCGTCTTAGTTTTATATTTAGTGATAAACAAACTGTCCTTGAGAATTTGTATAACTTATATTTTCACTATCTTGATGTTGCTTGTCGTGTTTTGCAGTTTTCTTTTCTTTATATTTGAACTATCGGTTTTCTATCATTTCCTACGCCTATTTCTCTTAGAGGTTGGCTACCCTGTCACATTCTGACGTTTGTGTTTCTTTACTTAATGTCAAAGATTCTTTCATGCACTAAACATCAGTTTGATGTAACACTTCATAACCCATTTTACTGCGTTTACTGACAAGGATTAATTGCATAGGATGTTCCTCACTCTGGTATGCTGTTTTTGCTTGGCATATTCTGTTCCAAACTGTCCGATTAGCAGAATGGTTAGTGTGCCGACCTCTTATGACAAAGGTACTAGGTTTGAAACACGGAAGCATCACGCCCCATTCTACCCAGCTGTAAAGGGGCACAACTCTGCTCTTGCGTTAGGGAAAGTTAAGACAGCAAGGATGGGAACTAATCACCCCACCTCTAGAAGCTGGACCTAGTATAGTGAAGTCTCTAACACTTTACTCCCCTACAGCAGCATCTGATGATTATGTGATGATATAAGTCCATAAGTTTGAATGTTCAAAGATGAACATACCACAAGGACTGTCAATGACTGGAGCCACTTGATAATTATAATGAAAGGAGTGTCAAATACTGCACTAAGCTACTGTGACGGTTTAGCTAAAATATTGTATTCAAATGCTGAACTGACTTTAGTACTTAGAACTTTCATGTTGAAAGAATAACAACTTATTGTTTTAAAATTTAAAAAAATTGTATACAGATTTTATTGAAAATAAAAATAGCCTTTACGCATGATCTTCTTTCAATTTTTTTAAATTAAAAGATGAAACTTCAGCACTGCTTCAATATTTTATTAAACATATACATAAAAGTAGGTCCAAGTTCAATAAACGTATGTATCACAACTTAGTAATAATAATATCTCTTACATAAATATCCACAATAAAAAAGCTCCTGCTATACAAGACTAACAAAAAAAAAAAAAAAAGTCTCAGAAACAGTCAGATCTTATAGTTTGTAAATTTTCAACATATTCAGTTGTGAGAATATATCATAATTTTTTATTTAATATAACAGTCTCTTTCTCATGCACTCTACATAGTCCTCTGTATGATTTCTGAGAAAGAATTGATCGTGTGGAAATATCTCACTTAGCCTCATCAGAATCCTCTTTGAATTAAGGTTTTCTAGTAGACTTTCCCGAGGAGAGGCAGTTCCTTTGAACTCGCAGACTAATGTTTATTCTTTCATTCACTCTTCTCCAAATAAATCCACCACAACAACACCAATTCAGACACTAAGGCACATTCATCTGAACTCCAGAATGCAAATACCTTAATTTAAAATAGTCGAAGAAGATAAGGGACCTGCGGTAAGACGTGGAGTATGACCTAGCACGCCTGCCAACGGGAGAGTGCGTCACAAGACAAAGAAATGACTGCACTTCCGGATGTAAACAGTACATACTAAGAAGCTAAACAAACGAAACTGAACATGAAACTAACCAAACGTAATAATAATGAGGACTGGAGATAGAAGAGGACAGAATGAGTTGGAGATAAATAAATAATTAATTAAAAATCAAGCCATTAAAAAAAATTGTTAATTATTAATGGGCAACGGAGAAATAGAAAAATTGAATAAGAGTGGAAAGGGTCAAAACAGAATAGGAGTGGAAAGGGTGACCTCAGACAAAAGTGTGTAGGGTGTTAAGACCATCAGGACTTCACACCGGTTTTCTGCAAGATGGAGGCAATTGTGAAAGTAACCCTTGCGTTGAAAACAATTTACCATCTAGAGTACTATAGCCATTTACGGTTGTTCCATAGCCGGGACGATCCACTCTCCGCATTTTCGTTGAGCCTCATAAGTACCCTTTTTCTTGATTGTCCTTTAAAACACATCAGTCTCATTTGAGGCAGCCACTAGACATCTTACATCTACCTCAACAGTGCAGTGAACCAGTAGTGTCTCAAGTCCGTGACCGGATTATTATACTTGGCCACTTTGAACGAGTGTTGCTCGTCCAATCTGGATTCAAATGGTCACATTAGTTATCTGTCTTTCTTCGAGATGTTCTGATACTCTCAGGATATGCTTTCAGATTAGGTAGATCTACTGCCATCACCCAGTCATTTGCATAGTCAAGAAGACATGGTAAACTGATACTCGGTTTACTTGGTTTGGGATGTGCTGACTTTCCTACTCTCAGAAAGTGTGCATTTGCTGTAAGCGGTGTGACTTTGCTGTTCGCCTTCACTCTTGCCATGTCTATTGTATCAGACAGCTCATTTAGTACTCTCTCGTGGCGCCATGTATATCGCCTTTGCCCCTGATGATGGCGTACAAGGTGAGAGCACATGCTGAAGTGTCTACTTCTCATGGTACAAGGGGGTATTGAGCATCATCAGGCTGTCCTCATCTCACAGGTTTATTGGGCGATGGCAGGAGGTCATGTTATGATTAAAATTCGTAACGATTATGTGAGTATTATAGTAAGCTCGACAGGGTTCCAGTTCTGATAATTTTATACGGAATTACTCACTAATAAAGGAAGTGACGTCATACCGATATAGTGTAGCAGCAGACGTGAATTTTGAAGCAGAGGTGGGTGAAGGTCTGCTAGAGGAGATGCAGCTTGTGTTTTAATGTGAGCGGACGTATGTGTGTTTTGCTCCTGCAGTCTAATGTGTTTTACCTTAATTTTACCATCACTAGGGCATCAATATACTCTGTTGAGGTGTTCCTAGCTTCATTTAATATCAGGAAGTACTTTTCATTATTGTGTCGAATGGAATATATATTAAACTGGTGAAAATGTATGGACAGCGTCTCCACAGCGGAACGGATTGACGTACGAATTTATGAAGACTGCATATTAATTCATTTGCCTTTGTGCCTGAACATCTGTAATGGAGCTGTGTTGATAAATGCCATTAAATTGTGAAGCGTCTATTGAAAGAGAGGTGTTGTCAACTACTTGACCTTAAATTGATACGTGTCCGTCACATACCCCTCTGTTCATCTTGGCCACGGATACATCATCCGAATTAATATAATGTTATTGACGGCTCGCATCAGTGGATGGGGGTCCATAAGCCGGGATCTGAAGTGCCCACTTTAAACTGTTATGAAATATTCAAGCAGAATTTTGATGTTTGATGACATTTTTTTGGGGAACTGTCACAGTATAGACATTCGCCGAAATATTAAGTTGGTCACGCTGGGGAGTGATAACATTGTTAGAATAAAAAACCGTCTGGTCAGGTGACTCAGAACGGAAGAGGATATAAAACTTTTGGCGCAAAAGAGTAGATGTTATGGCCATCGTCCCTGGAGGACGTTGTCCCTTTGTTAGCAGTTTTGCTGGGAGTATTTGGATGCCATTGGAGTCATAGTTCTTGCTAGTTATTCATATGCTCAGGATTAGTGCTTTATTTCTCGAGGGGTTGTGTACGTTTTCTCGAGCGGCTTTTCTGTAGACCATGTATGATTTTTTTAATGTTGCATTTGAGTATTGCTTTACTACAGTACAGGGCTTTGCCGGTGAGCGAAAGTCATGGTGTTATTCACTGGATAGAATATGTCGGCGGTGATGTTACCGTTAGACTGAGGTGTTGTTTATGGCAAGCTAGATTGGCATTTATATTGCATTGTTTTCTCATATGTATTGCCAGCCGTGTATGGCTTCTGTGTGTGCAGTATTTATTAAAGGGACTGTACCTGCTTCATGTGTTATTGATTAATTAATGTCAGCTACTGTATGCTATGGTCGTCCCCTAGTGGTTTGAGCCAAGTGTATGAAAGTATTCATAAAATCCATAGTGTAAGTAGTTTATCTTTGACATCTGGATGGCTCTTCTATTATGTAGGCCGTGGGGCCTGTGGTTTTTCTGTATATTGTGATATGTAATTCCCAGCTAGCTGGCTTCTAGATATGATATTATTGATAGCAAGGCCATGGAGCCTGTGTTTGCTATAATGAGGCCATTAAGAAGTGTACACACAGAGTATTAAAAGTTTGCAGCCGTGTGGGCTCCTTCATATTCACTGCCAGTTCACGGGAGTGGGTTATTTTCAGTTGTCCAGTAGAGAGTCAGTGTGTTTGTCAGTGTAGTGTACTGTTTACGGTCGTTTGACCTGGGTTACGGTGACTGACCTAATTTCAGCGTTTCAGTTGTAATGGCTATTTTCAGTCGGTTTATGCGTTTCAGTTTTGTAGTTCATACTGTGTTGCACGTTTAATTTTCAGGTTGTTTACACTGTAGTTGGCAGGTCTAGGTACAAGTGCGTGAAGTAATAGGTTAGAGTTGCAGCGTGCGTCACACAGAGCAGTTTAGTGTATTTCATGGTCTTATTGGTGGTTGACAACAGTGATCCAGGTGGAGCAGCGGAGTGTTGGGGTGTTGGTACTATCTAGCTAGATTGGCCCAGACGGCAAATGGAGTGTCATATGGGAGATAGCTTGGTCAACCTCGGTATTTGGGTGGAAGGAGATCGGTGTTAGGGTGTTGTAGATGATAAGAGGTTGATAGGGTGTTTGGTACCTCATGTCATTGGTTTGGACATCTTGTCTTCACCTTACTACTTAGATGTGCCCAACCAGGGGTGAAAGTTGATGCCTGTGACGCTACCTTACCACGCAGACGTGCCCAACCAGGGGTGAATTCTTATGTGCGGTGTCTCCTACTGACCTACGGGGTCCAGTGTACGTTACCGTGAAGACTGCTGGGAGTATCGAGCTGTGAAATAAACTTTTCGGGTAACATTCGTACAACAGTGCCAAGGGACTTACATGTATTTATCCAACGTATAGACTGGTGATACTAACTGTGCAGCTGAAATGGAAGTTAGACAGTTCCGTTATTATTGTGGACAGTACTTTGTTAGCTCCGTATAGAACAGTGTAGTCATCGTGGAGAGTAACTGACACTCAGTCTTTCAGAGAAGCTGTTTTCCTGGACTTATATTTTTTCGCTGGAGTTATACTTGTTCCATTCAACGTTTTCAAGTGTGGAGTTTCGTTTGTGACGTTTTCATCAAGCATCGCCAGTGCTGAGGATACTTCTTGCTCAGGCGCTTTGGACCTTCAGTTAAGTCTTTGGTTGTTTTCTTCGTATAATGTATTGTATTGATATTTTCTTATTTTCCTGAAACTCTGAATTTTCTTGTCTGTCTTTCTATCTAATACTAGCTATCATTTAGTCTGATCTGTAGAGTAGTGTAGTGCTGTTCCTTTATTTGCTTCTTGGCTTGTTATTGTTTTCCTTTCCTTTTGTTTTGTCTATTTCCCTACGTTCTGTTACTTAGTATATGAATATGTATGTGAATAGGTAGTTAGATTAGATCTTTCCCTGTGTTCTTTAGTATTTGGTGTGGTTAGATTATTTAGTTATTGTGTTATAGAATTAATTTTGCTTATAAATTATTTAGGTTATTTTTCACTGGAGCTAATATAGTGCTTAGTGGGAGAGATAGCTTCCAGCACCTCAGTGTTGACTGTAGTTATTGTTGAGTCGTTGGTGTTATAGTGTATTGGTGTATTCAAGCATGCATATATATGTAAATATATGTGTAAATTGAAGTAGTGATATCAATATTTACTATTATTACTGCATATTTTGGTAAGCAGATAGTTATCCTATATCTGGTGATATAAGTGGAGTACAAACATTTGAGTAGATGCATAGTAATTATCTATAGTAAGAGATACTAGTGAGTATTCTGAGGGTACATCATGGATCTACAGGCTTTCATTCAGATTGGGAAAGAATGTGGGTACACTGGCAAAGAATTAAACGACTATGCCAAAGCTGAATTTTATTCAGCCGAGAATCAGAATGCCTTAAGATATGCTCGAGCTTAACAGCTAGAGATAAAAAGAAAAGAATTTGAATTACAAGAAAAGAAGATGAAAGAAGATAAAGAGTTACAAGAAAAGAAGATGAAAGAAGATAAAGAGTTACAAGAAAGGAAGATGAAAGAAGATAAAGAGTTACAAGAAAGGAAAATGAAAGAAGAAAACGAGTGGAAACAGAGAGAGTTCGAATTGCAAGAAAAGAAGTTGAGAGAAGATAGAGAATTGGAAGAAAAGATGATAGAGCGAGAAGTGCAAGAAAAGAAGATAGATAGAGAGTTAGAGTTAGAGAAGGAGAGAATGAGAATAGTTCTGGAAGAGAAGATGATGGATAAGGAAATACAATTGAAGAAATTGGAAGTGGGTGCTAGTGGTCAGAACTCGACTCCTGGAGGGGCTCATCGTCCCTTTAGGCTGCGTCTGCCGAATTTTAATGACAAAACTGATAGCTTAGATTTCTTCCTTGAAAGATTCGAGGAAGAATGCGTGGCCTATAAGGCTGACAGAGATCAATGGCCATCTCTGCTATCGACGCTGCTAGTGGGGCCTGCGATGGAGACTTTTTATAGCCTCCAATTAGAGGAAAGGGCCGATTACGACACAGTAAAGGAAAGGTTGCTCCGGAAAATCCGTCTGACTGCTGACGGCTACCGGACGCGTTTTAAAAACGCGATGCCAAGCGCAGACCAGGACTTCGAGGATTTTATCTCGAAGATCAAACTTCTGCTGAATAGATGGATCGAAATGGAGGGGATAACGAAGGACTATAATGGCTTGCTAGACTTGGTGCTACGAGACAAAGTGTTGTCCTCGTGTTCTAGTGAGTTGGTTGCGTTCTTTCAGGAACGTCAACCAAAGGACAATAAGTCCATGGCCCAATTGGGGCACCATTATGTCCTTGCCCACCTGGGCAAACCCATTCAGAAGTCTGGTCTGTCAGATGACTTAGTCGCCAGTGTCGGCAAAGTTCAGCGCCGTTTTTGGCGAAATCAGTCAGGATATGTAGACAGAGGCCAAGAGCAGAAGTATGAGAAGCCTTCCAGTCATCAGCCACGTAAAGGAAATTATGCGAATTTCCGGTCTCATAGGTATGGTCGGCCGAGGTGGCAGAACCGACAATATGATAGTTATAGTGACAGACGGGAGCGCCAAACGCGAAAGCAGGTACGCTTCGAGGACTCTGGGGACGAAGACCGGTTTTGGTATAAAGCAAAACATTCCAAACAGAGGAGTTGCTCCTCAGAGATCGATCTTCCGACTCGGATGCGGGGTCTTCGTCTTCGAAAAGCTCCAGCAAAGGTGCACGAGATGAGAAGAAGAAGGAGCGCATGTGTTCTATTTGTGGTGGCAATAACCATTGTGCAGACAGGTGTCCCACCCCGATTGAACACGCGAATTCCGCTTTTGTGTTGGACACAATTAATAGTGAGAACTGTGCCGGGTGTGATGATATACATTGATACACCTATAAAATTTGTAGTATTTATAAGTCAAAGTAATGTAGGGATAATAATGGTGAAGTTGTAACGTTTCGTTTTCGCCCACGCCAGCAATCGTACGGATTTTAGCAGGGCGTCTTGTAGAATAAATAGTACTATCGTTTTCTAATGCCTTGGAAAACTATTTATAACATTTTGAGACGAAAGGTTTATTCGTCCTGAAGGAATGCGAGAGAGAGAGACGGTAAAATGATACTTTTGGCACGTGTTGGTTTGAACCACAAAATTGTCAGCGAGCGAGCGATATCGCTAGCGGCAGATTTAAAAATACAACGAGAAGCCAATACTTGTTTGTTCTATCGGCACGCAGTTTGACATATATAATCACACACACAGCGCTGTGTCTGCCAAGTAGCATAATTTTCTGACGTAACCAACTTGTTGTTTCGGTTTGAACAACGGGCAGGAGGGGGAAAGATGGTGGATTTATATAAAAGTAGAAATTGCCAAATAATATGGAAATCTTTATTACTAGGATTAGGACCATAAAACTTAGTTGGTTTGATAGAATATGTTCTTCTGATTAATAATATGTTTTATTCTTCAAAAACGCCCAATTAATAGTAGAGATATTGACAAAATACTATATTGGTTCGTACAGACTGACAAGCAGACCT
This sequence comes from Oreohelix idahoensis, assembly GCA_024509875.1. Classification (NCBI taxonomy): domain Eukaryota; kingdom Metazoa; phylum Mollusca; class Gastropoda; order Stylommatophora; family Oreohelicidae; genus Oreohelix; species Oreohelix idahoensis. The sequence goes on from JAMPIV010000483.1 coordinate 18,445, forward strand.
CGTTTTTGCATTCACTATCGGTGACAATTTTTTGCACGTGGTGTTGAAAAGAAGCAGAAGAGGGAGGGTCAAAGTCCAAATGGGGAACTTTAAGAGGGAGAGGTAAATGTATTAGGCCAAAAAGGAAGTCTATTTTTAACTAACGCCAAGATCGGGACGGACCGACAGACAGAGGTACCCCGAAATTGGGCTGTAATTTTGGCTTTATTTTCAAATTGAAGTCTGAATTGGGAATCGTCCGATCCCATTGGCCAGCTTAGCTAATATTGAGGAAAAAAAGTTGAAGGCTCGACGCCATTTGAATTATTACTGTCCATTGAACAGGACGATTGAAAGTCTGTGAAGTGTGACTTGCCTTATTAAATATATATTAAAGTAAAATAAAAAGGCGTCATAGTCCAGCCAGTGGCACGTCTGAAGTTGTGCCAATTCAACGTACCTGTGTGTTTTCATTGAATTTATGGGTTTTTGTCTGGCACTAGCCCAGTGCCAGATTTCTGAGTGAAGAGTTTGAGAAGACTGTGTATTCCAGTAGTGATAGGTGTACACGCTGTCTACCCTATTACTTTTGGACAAGTACAACAGTGGCCGTTGGCCGGAAAGACAACTATCTTCTATCTTCAAGGGCCAGATAAGTACAACAAACCTGGCCCGAGGAGAATTCATCAACTATTCCACCAGATAATAACTGAACTGTATTAGTAATAAAGACTTTTCCACCAATAAACATGTATAAAGAGAAAAGAAACGTTAGGAAGACAGACCGGGTATGATGTGAACACCCCGACCCGCCATCCAGTACAAATTAGAATTAATATAGGCTTAGTAACATCATTATTAGATTTTAAAGTATGTGCTTGGACAGTTTGTCCTTTTTGTTTGATTGAATTGAATATCTAGATGTGTGTGTGTGTGTATATATATATATATATATATATATATATATATATATATATATATATATATATATATATACACACACACACACACATATATATATACTATAATTCGTCATGAGAACCAAAATGGTTACCGACATAAAACTCATCAGCGAAGGCACTGAATCGCTCAGAGGCGGCACCTAATACTAGGTTAAAGCAATACACAATTGCAACCAACGTATCACAATTAATAAGCAGGAAGGGAAAATCACTAGAACTTTCTAAGCTCAATCTAGCACCCCTCAAATATTCCTACACACATGAAAATCGGCAAGCACTAAACAACAATTGGCATCCAAATAATTCCTCAGCAAAACTGCTGACAAAAACCATCTACGACCTCACCGGCCGGCGGACATCGCAAGAATCCCCTTTTGCGCCAAAAAAGGTCCCTTCCGGCTTTCATTCTAATCGAAAACTAACCGAGCAGGTTTTAAAGGATGAATAGCAGTGTTACCACTCTACAGGGTAACCAGTATAGACTTAGTGAAAGTCTATCCTGTGACATCCACCCCCCCCTTAAGAAAGAAAACGAAGTTTTCTTCCACCGGAGGAGTCATGCCCAGCCCCCCTTTGGAGTATGGACAAACAAATGCCGAGATAGCACCTCCTGTTGCAAATAAAGAATGCGAGAGTTGTGCCATACCCTCGTCGTAGATGCCTTTTCATTTACTAGACTCAATACAACGAAATATGTACCAATCTACCCCAGGTACTGACAGTCGTGAAAAATAACAACGACTGACTAATCCTGGAGTAACCTACACATAATGCATGTTCCAATAACTACTTCCTTCAGATGTACCTTTCAAACAGACTATAACTGTCCAATTATTTCACAACCTGGACAAGACGTCTGCTACCACATTGTATACACCCTGAATTGGTAAAATCGTAAAGTTAAATTGCTGTAGCAATAATGCCCAGCGTGTCAATTTAGCACTGGTAGATTTTGCCGACTGCAAAAATAGCAGTGGTTTGTGATCTGTTTGGAGGAAAAAATGCGCCCCCAACAGATACCGTGCCAACTTTGACACCGCCCAGATAATCGCAAGACACTCCCTTTCGATTGTAGAGTATCTAGTTTCAGCTGGCAACAGCTTCCTACTGACATACAACACTGGATGAAGCGACCCATCATGCTCCTACATCAGGCAGGCCCCAATACCTACCGATGACGCATCAGTGTGCAGTATCAGTGGTCTGCGAAGATCTGGTAATCTCAAGATGGGTTTTCCAGAAAATAGTTTTTTTAATCTTATCCAATGCATCTTTGCATTCATCATCCCATTTTATTTTGTTGGGTTTCTCTTTTTTGGTGAGTGCCGTAAGCGGCCCAGCCACCGAAGAGAAATCTGGGATGAATTTATTATAGAAGTTGATTAAACCTAATAAACTCTTTACCTGCCTCTTAGTCTTCGGCGTTTGCAACTGCAATATTTTCGAAACCGTGCCATCCTCAGGTTTCAAGATGTCATGGCCCACTACATGGCCTAGGAAGCTCAGCTCCGCATATCCAATGTACACTTTGCTCGGGCGAGCGGTGAGTCCATGTGCCTTCAGGCACTTCAAGACGGCAAACAGCCCATCCACATGCTGCTCCCATGTTTTGTGGAAAATGCAAATATCGTCGATGTATGTAATAACATCGTCTCTGTGGCCTAGAAGCTTCCTCATCATTCTTACAAAGGTGGCGGGTGCATTTACTAACCCGAAACACATGTAATTAAATTGAAATAAACCTCTTGGAGTCGCAAACGCCGTAAGAGGTTTTGCAGCCTCGGCCAATGGCACCTGCCAGTATCCTCTCGCTAAATCCAGTTTTGTAAAAAATCTAGCATGGGAAAGTTTGGTCAGAAGCTCTTCCTGGTTGGGCATGGGCTCCGCGTCGACTACCGTTACACTATTAAGCTTCCGGAAATCAATACACACTCTGAGGGCCCCACTCTTCTTCTTAACCACAACCATGGGGAAAGAATATGGGGATTCTGAGGGAGCGATGATATTTAACCGAGCCATTTCGTCAATCTCCTTCTCGATTGCCGCTTTATAATGAAGTGGTAGAGGGTAAGGCTTAACTCTGATAGGCTGGTTATCAGTTAAAGCTATCTCGTGAACTATTAAGTCTGTTTTACCCGGCAAATCCGTAAGTACGTCATCGAAATCCCTCAGTATAGCATCAACCTGAGCCCTCTGACTATCGGTTAAATCTGGACACACCGACACGTCGGTCCAAGATTCGGAAGGAGTTATCGGCACCAGAGACAGCTGTAAATTGCCATCATCACAACTGTCTTCGGCGCTATCTATTACCACCGCCGCCGCTACTTCCGACCGTCGCGTACCCACGGCCTCAATAACCGAGGACAGCTCGTGAGGACGCTCCACGTACGGTTTGAGCATGTTCACGTGGAACACCTTCTCCTTCTTCCTAACCTCTACGACGTAGTCGACGTCGGTTACCTTCTTATAAATCCGGAATGGCCCTTGCCAGGAGATGCTCAACCTATCTTCTTTTGTAGGCAAAAGCAGCCACACTTCATCCCCTGGTTGAAATGATATGAGTTTCGTACCTCGGTTTGCATACCGGCGGTACTGAATACCCGCATGAGTCAAGTTTTCACGCGCTAATGCACAGGACTTAATTATCCTCTCGCGTAGATGTACGACATAATCATACGCGGACACTGCCGCTCCGTCTACGTGTTTACCTACCAGCCAGTCCTTAAGTACGTGCATTGGACCCCTAGGGTTTGCCCCATACAGCAATTCGAATGGCGAGAAGCCCGTACTCTGATGCGGGGCTTCCCTGTAGGCGAACAACACCGCTGGAAGGTACCTATCCCAATCCTGAGGGAATTCGGCCGTCACCTTCGCCAGCATATGTTTTAATGCGCCGTTAAGGCGTTCACAAACCCCATTCGCCTGCGGATGGTAGGGAGAGGTGAAAGACTGGGAAATTCCCAGTAATCTAGTTACTTCAGACATTTCATGGGAAATAAATTGCGTCCCCCTGTCAGAGAGTATACACTCTGGGAACCCGAAGCGACTGTATAACAGCTGAAGTGCTTCCGCTACCGCCTGCGAGGTAATAGATCGCATAGGCACTGCCTCTGGCCACCTGGTACACAAGTCTACCATTGTAAGAATGTACCGAAATCCTCTGTCGGACGTCACGGACAATGGGCCTATGATATCAACTGCAACCTTCTGAAACGGGCGAAGTGCTAAGTCTACTGTCTGGACCGGAGCCTTTGGCGACCGACCCTTGTGAGACATCTTTTGACACACAACACACGACCTACAGTATGCCTTGATGTCTTTATTGAGTGCTGGCCAGTAAAATTGGGAGAGAACCCTGTTTCGAGTCCTAGCCACTCCCATATGACCAGCAAAAGGAGAGTCATGCACTAACTCCAGCACCTTCGCTCTCCACTGGCTTGGCACCACCACTTGACGTATAAGTTGCTGTTGTTTCTCAAAGCACCGAGTTAGGATCTGGTCCTTATATTCAAACCAGTACCGTGCTGTTTTGGTCTGTTTAACTTCTTTTGTTTTCACTAACTCTACCAGCTTCATCAGCGTCCTGTCCGTTTTCTGCCCCTCTGCAAAATCCCCGACTGAAACGTCTCGCACACCTACCACCTCATCTACCGTCGATGGCACATGAGGAGCCTCGGTACTATCATTCTTCTCTTGAAGTTTCACTTGCGCTCTAGTTAGCACTGCATTAGCTACTACACCCCTATTATTTACCCATTCGCGTACCTCTTCTGGTGTGCAATTTCGAACTCCTTGCACGTTACCAATAATTAAGTCTGCGACTGGTTTGTTCAGGACACACGCATGTACCTTTCCTGACAAGAAGGGGGTGTCTATGTCCACAATGGCTATGGGGTAATATTCTACATTACCCCCAAAAGTGATGCATCTGACTGTCTTATCCGTCAGGCATGACTCGTCGATGCAGGCGCGACGTACCCCTATGGTAGTACACCCCGTGTCCCTAAGCACGGACACCTGTCTCGACTGCACCGACCCTGTACAAAGTTCGAGTTTTCCACCTTCGTCCAGGGACGATAAGCAAGGTAAAGTGTGCCCACAAATCAACAATGGTTTCCCATCTGGTACAAACAACTGTCTGCACCCCTCACAGTCTTCATTATTGATAGTGTCTAGCACACATGCCACATTCGCCTTCTCTGGCTTAGACTTACACTCAGTGGCTACATGACCTTTGACCTCACATAATTGGCAAATACTCTCTTTCCTCTCCTTGCACGGACTATGTCTTGGAGAGGAACGCGTATCGGAGTCCGAACCTCGACCATCCAACGATCCGCTTCTATGTTTTGGCCACTTGTCCTTATAAAATGATTTGCCCTTATCTTTCGAGTCTCGGAAACGAACTTGCTTTCGCCCTTGGAAATTCTCTCCATCACTGTCGCTTCCATACTGTCTATTATGCCAACGGTTCTGAAACTGTCGCTGTGATCTAAAGTTTCTGTATCTATCTCTATTTGATTGATACGGACGAGGTGACCTATCAAATCTCCAACTACTGGACCTATCGGCACTACTTACTCGGCGTTGCCATGGCTGACGCTGCACTTTGCCGACCCCGGCAACCAACGTGTCAGACAGACCCGACTTCTGAATGGATTTGCCCGGATGGGCCAGGACATAATGGTGCCCCAACTGGGCCATGGACTCGATGTCCTTTGGTTGACGTTCCTGGAAGAACGCCACCAACTCACTGGAACACGAGGACAAAACTTTGTCCCGTAGCACCAAGTCCAGCAAGCCATTATAATCCTTAGGAATCCCTTCCATTTCGATCCATCTATTCAGCAGAAGTTTTATCTTCGAGATAAAATCCTCGAAGTCTTGGTCTGAACTAGGCATCGCGTTTTTAAAACGCGTCCGGTAGCCGTCAGCAGTCAGCCGGAACCTCCGGAGCAATCTCTCCTTCACTTTATCATAGTCAGCCCTTTCCTCTACAGGGAGGCTATAAAAAGTCTCCATCGCGGGCCCCACTAGCAGTGTCGATAAAAGAGATGGCCACTGATCCCTATCAGCCTTATAGGCCACACATTCGGCCTCAAATCTTTCTAAGAAGAAATCTAAACTGTCTATTTTCTCATTAAAATTTGGTAGCCGCAGCCTAAAAGGACGATGAGCCCCACCAGAAGTTGAGTTCTGACCACTCGCACCCACTTCTAACTTCTTTAATTGTAATTCTTTATCCATCATTTTCTCTTCCAACGCTATTCTCATTCTCTCCTTCTCCAACTGTAACTCTCTATCTTCTCTCATCCTCTTTTCTTGCAATTCTCTCTCTTCTTTCATCTTCTTTTCTTGCAATTCTCTCTCTTCTGTTATCTTCTTTTCACTGCAATTCTCTCTCTTTTCATCTTCTTTTCTTGCAATTCTCTCTCTTCTGTCATCTTCTTTTCTTGCAATTCGAATTCTCTCTGTTTCCACTCACTTTCTTCTTTCATCTTCTTTTCTTGCAATTCGAATTCTCTCTGTTTCCACTCACTTTCTTCTTTCATCTTCTTTTCTTGCAATTCTCTCTCTTCTGTCATCTTCTTTTCTTGCAATTCTCTCTCTTCTGTCATCTTCTTTTCTTGCAATTCGAATTCTTTTCTTTTTAGCTCTAGCTCTTCAGCTCGAGCATCTCTTAGAGCATTTTGTTTATCAATTCTCTCCCTCTCTTCCTTCTCTTTCAAAGCTTTTTGATTCTCCACTGAATGGAATTCTGCCTTAGCAAACTCCACTAATTCTTTTCCTGTGTACCCGGCTGCTTGGCCCATCCGCGTGTAAGTATCAATGTCCATGTTGACACTCAAAATGCTTAGTATTATTTCTTACAATAGATTTACTATGAAATCACTCAGTTGTATGTACTGTAAACTCTTCACCTATATCAGTAGATAACTCTCTGGTTACAATGGTGCAGTAAATACAATAAATAAAAATATCACTTCTCAATATACATATATCTATATATTTGCGTGTAAGTATATGTCACCTCACCTCTTAGTGTAAATATATCATCAATCTTTACCTCTTATAATATAAATAAAGTCACACTTAGCCTCTTGGCTATGTTATAACTACTTGTGCAAAATTAGGTCTTTCTATATTCTTATTCTATAGTCAGTAGCTGTCTAATACCAACTTCCTGATACCTTGAAAACAATGTATCAACTTAGGATAATCAATAGTTGTATCATCACAACTTTCTGATACCTTGACAATACTGTCACTCTGGTTCAAAATAGGTATTACTTCACAATTCTCTACTGGCGCCCACACTGGCGCTATGAACCAATACCACTCCTCTTATTATTACTCTCAATACTCTCTGTTATGCAAGTACTATCTATGGAAAATGAACACAAATGAGGACTACACAGATTAAGGAAACACCCACATCACACCACGAAAACAAAATTCCAGTCACGAGGAACAGGACGATAGAACACAAAGAGCAGAGATAGATTAATATCTACAATGCGTGACTGCGCACGAACGAAAACAAGGGATACCTGTAAACGTATTTACAAGATAGTAAGATAGGACAAGAGAAAACACCATTTAAACAGAACACAAGAAATACTAAATATACACGACAATATAACTACACACTTCACAACTACAGCTAACACCAACAGGGCTCTGGAATGTTATGCAGGGCAGCTGCAGGAAATTCGTCTGTCAGACTCCACCACAGAACAAATACAGCCACAACCTAATAGAATTGGTCTAATCCAATCTTTTCCTACGACAGGCCAAAACTGGATTACACTCACACACCAATACACTATACCACCAAACACACAACGAAAACCACAATCAACAATGAGGTGCTAGAAGCCAACTCTTGCACCAAGCACTGTCTTCCCTTCAGTAATAATAACCTAAGCAAAGTATCAATACAATTATATTATAATGTATCAAAATATAACATACAATAACTCCAAACTACAAAGAACACAGCGCAAAATCAAGTGAATCAACAATGAACATACAATCAAACAAACTTAGTCATACTGGTACAATGAGAAAAGACAAAATAAAAGGAAAGAAAACAACAACAAATTAAGAAGCAGATAAAGAAAACCGCACTATACTATACAACACATCAAAGTAACTGATAAATAGAATCAGTAAGAAAGGCAGCCAAGAAGATTACATACTCAGAAAAACAAGAAAATTTCAATATATGACATAATACATAAACATACAAACAATAACTTAACTGAAGCTCCAACGGCGCTTGAGTAAGCAGAATCCTCCGCATTGACGAAGATGATGAACAGAACAAACAAGACTCCACACTTGAAAATACGTAATCCAAACGAATATAGTCCAGGAATAAGTACACTGTCAAGACTGAGTGACACGGTACACCACGGTTCTAACACAGCACTGTCTATATTATCATTGAAAATGTGTACTATTTCACAGTTCAGCTACACAGCTTGACTACACAGTCTTCTGTAAGTTAGCAGGGCACCAGCGCAAACAGATTCACCCCTGATTGGGCTCTTCTGGGTTGACAGCGTCGGCCTAGGAAGGTCACGTCAGAGCAATGTTACAGGCGTCGACTTAGGAAGGTCACGTCAGAGCAAAGTTACAGGCGTCGGCTTTGGAAGGTCACGTCAGAGCATAGTCACTCTTGGGTGGGCACCTCTGAGAAGCACTGGCAGACCCAGCAGCACATCATGATGACTTGGGGGGTACCAACCACCTCTAACAGCCTCCTATCGACTATAAACACACCTACCAAACAACTCATACCACCCTAGTACCGAGGTTGACCAAACTACCTCCCATCTTGCATCTGGTCATGCCTTTTGGGCCCCTAGCTAAGTAGTACCACCCCCCAAGCTCCGCTGCTCCACCTGGAACAATGTCAACAATCACCAAAAAGACTCAGAATTATACCAAACTGACCGTCCTGATGCACTCTGTAACCTTAGCCTATCCCTTTGACAATCCTTCTCAAACCTGCAACCACAAAAAAGCAAACCAATTGCAACTACACTACACACTATTTCACCTGCAATAAACTGAAAACCTACAGAAAATAGCCATAACGAACTGTGCTGGTAAAGTAGGTCAGCGCTTGCGAACGAGGTCAGGTCACGCGACCGTAAACAATACCGTAGAAACTGACATAAGCACTACCCTTTCACTGGACACTGGAAAAAAAAACGAAAACAACTCACACCCGTGAGTTCAGGAAAATACGAAGGCGCCAACACAGTGGCGTTACCAGCCTTCTAACACTGTGTGTGTACAAAAATTTAATGGCAATAATCATACTGGGTCAAAACGTCAGCTCGCTGGGAATTAACGCTATAACATACAGGCCTCATGACCCAAAGAATAGTCCGCAATAAATATGAGCGAATTAATAGAAAATCATTGGCCCCATGGCCTCTAACTGACCGGACCAGAGCCACCCAGTTGTCAGAACAACAATCTATAGATGCTGTTGGATTTAACCCTATTTGTACCGTGGATTTAACTCACGGCTCATTGTCTACAAAATAGTACCACAGCACACAATAGCTGACATGAGTAATACAAGTACACACAACAATCGCTATGCATGAAACTGCAATACGTAAGATAATGAATACATAAGCCAACTTACTTGCGGTAATCATACCAACTCTCCTAATAGCACAAAGGCACAGCACAATGCACTGAAAAACTGCCACATATCCTGGCGAACACTATAATTCGTCATGAGAACCAAAATGGTTACCGACATAAACTCATCAGCGAAGGCACTGAATCGCTCAGAGGCGGCACCTAATACTAGGTTAAAGCAATACACAATTGCAACCAACGTATCACAATTAATAAGCAGGAAGGGAAAATCACTAGAACTTTCTAAGCTCAATCTAGCACCCCTCAAATATTCCTACACACATGAAAATCGGCAAGCACTAAACAACAATTGGCATCCAAATAATTCCTCAGCAAAACTGCTGACAAAAACCATCTACGACCTCACCGGCCGGCGGACATCGCAAGAATCCCCTTTTGCGCCAAAAAGGTCCCTTCCGGCTTTCATTCTAATCGAAAACTAACCGAGCAGGTTTTAAAGGATGAATAGCAGTGTTACCACTCTACAGGGTAACCAGTATAGACTTAGTGAAAGTCTATCCTGTGACTATATATATATATATATATATATATATATATATATATATATATATCTATATATATTATATATATAATATATATATAATATGTATGTATGTATGTATGTATGTATGTATGTATGTATGTATGTATGTATGTATGTATGTATGTATGTATGTATGTATGTATGTATGTATGTATGTATGTATGTATGTATGTATGTATGTATGTAATAGTATGTATGTATGTATGTATGTATGTATGTATGTATGTATGTATGTATGTATGTATGTATGTATGTATGTATGTATGTATGTATGTATGTATGTATGTATGTATGTATGTATGTATGTATGTATGTACATGTATGTATGTATGTATGTATGTATGTATGTATGTATGTATGTATGTATGTATGTATGTATGTATGTATGTATGTATGTATGTATGTATGTATGTATGTATGTATGTATGTATGTATGTATGTATGTATGTATGTATGTATGTATGTATGTATGTATGTATGTATATATATAAACTGATTTCATTTGATTTGACAGTCCTGACCAAAAGAATATTAGGTTCAGGACTAATAAAATTGTAGAAAAGATTTTCTAATACCAAACTTAAAACACAGTGTTAGTCGAGTTGATCATAGAACTTAATATTTGTGAGTGTCTTGAGTATTGGGTTATCATCACACCACAAATTCATTACCCTAGACATTAGACGTAGCTATCAGACATACTAGTCTAAAATAAGTCTGAGTGAGATCTTAGGGTGGTAGTAGAAAGGTTCCCGGAGAACACACCTCATCAATTGTCATACTCAGGGGCCTTCACAGCTTGACCTCACTCAGTTACACTATAAAAATAACACCAACATTCATAACATTTAAAACCACCACACCGGGTGTCGCCCTCTGTTTCATGCGAACGAGAGGGTAGTGCTTCAATGCGGGCATGCGGCATCATGCCTATCGGCAGTCCACGAGACTGGTAAAGTGATTCTCCACGAAGGCAAGGTGGAGAATAGACCAGTCCGGGTGTTGCGGGACACTGGTTGCACTACAATTGGGGTGCGTCGGTCGTGTATCGACGACTCCTGCCTTACAGGCAAAACGGTAAAGTGCACCACGTTCGGGGGCAAAGTGGAGTCTTACCCCCAAGCATGTATCAATGTGGACACTCCGTTCATAACAGGTAGAGTGAACGCGTTCGTTCTCGAGGATCCAATTGCCGATTTAATCGTCGGCAATGTACGCGGAGTGCATAGTGCCGTGGGTGTGGCTGGAGCAGAGGCTCAGCATCACCAAACTCCCAAGGGGGATGACCAGAAGGTACATCATAGACGCGACTCGCGGCAAGTACCAAATGACATGATTAGGAGCAGTAGGAACTTAGACGAGGGTCCGAAAGCTAATGATCGCACAGTTTGGGTGCGTAACGTTCCCCTGAGTGCTAGTTGGCGCACACTCAGTAGAGTGTTTGATGAGGTAGCGCCAGTTAGATTTGTAGAGGTAGTGTCATTGCGCGACACGACCAAGATAGCACGGGTGACTTTTGCGAATAGATGGGGTGCGCGTGATGCAGTTAGGCAGAAGCATTTGTCGTTGTTTCAGAACCATCTGCTAATAGTCCAGAAATAGCTAGGGTTAGATTTTGGGTTCATGTTCAGTGAGGTGTTTCGGTTGATGCGGCCCGAACCTTAGAGTCTGATCCATGCCCCCAGTACTATTCTAATATCAATATGAGGATTTTGTAAACTTTATGTGATGTAAATGTGATGTAATGCTTTGCAATGCATGTTTATGTCATAACAGGTTATGTTTTACAATGTATGTCAGTCGGAAGTTGTTGCCAGCAGAAACCAGATACTCCACGATTGAAAGGGAGCGCCTTGCGATTTTTGTATGTAGTCCATTGGGTGAGAAGGCATGAACGACAATGGTGTTAGTCAACTTTGGCATTCTCTAGGTAGATGAGGAGGTGCCGTCTCGGCATTGGGTTCATCCATACTCCAAAGGGGGTTGGGCGTGACTCCTCCGGTGAAAGAAAACTTCGTTTTCTTTCTTAAAAAGGGAGGGGGGGGGGTGGATGTCACAGTATAGACATTCGCCGAAATATTAAGTTGGTCACGCTGGGGAGTGACAACATTATTAGAATTTAAAAAAACCGTCTGGTCAGGTGACTCAGAACGGAAGAGAATATAAAACTTTTGGCGCAAAAGAGTAGATGTTATGGCCGTCGTCCCTGGAGGACGTTGTCCCTTTGGTAGCAGTTTTGCTGGGAGTATTTGGATGCCATTGGAGTCATAGTTCTTGCTAGTTATTCATATGCTCAGGATTAGTGCTTTATTTCTCGAGGGGTTGTGTACGTTTTCTCGAGCGGCTTTTCTGTAGACCATGTATGATTTTTTTAATGTTGCATTTGAGTATTGCTTTACTACAGTACAGGGCTTTGCCGGTGAGCGAAAGTCATGGTGTTGTTCACTGGATAGAATATGTCGGCGATGATGTTACCGTTAGATTTAGGTGTTGTTTATGGCAAGCTAGATTGGCATTTATATTGCATTGTTTTCTCATATGTATTGCCAGCCGTGTATGACTTCCGTGTGTGCAGTATTTATTAAAGGGACTGTACCTGCTTCAGGTGTTATTGATTAATTAATGTCAGCTACTGTATGCTATGGTCGTCCCCTAGTGGTTTGAGCCAAGTGTATGAAAGTATTCATAAAATCCATAGTGTAAGTAGTTTATCTTTGACAGGAACGTATACGGTAGAATGCCTAGCCACCATTTTACATCTGCTTTCTTCAATTTAAGGGGCCGGTGAACATAGCTGTGTGTTACTGCCTTGAGTGAATTAACCAGATTCATTATTTGTCTAGTTGCGAAGGTTCTGTAATTTTGTATTTGTTGTCAAGTTCATTGTATTTTATTTGGTTTCTGCTCCATTATTGTTTGTAAATTTGTTCATCTGATCTTGCTTTCCCTCAGTTATTAGATGTATTATATGTTGCGAAATTGTGCTTGTAGCGTCATAAGTGTGGTAGAGCCAATTTTTTTCATTTTTCTACAGTTCATAAATTTCTGCCTAGGTTCATTCATTAGTATATTTTTGTGTTGGCTCTTTCTACTGTTATCCTGTAATCTTGTTTGTATTGCTATTTTTTTGTGCTCCTAATGTACCATCTATAGTTCAGTGCAGTTGATTGATATTGATTGGGGAGATATTTGTTGATGATATTGATCACTGAGTAAAAATATATATTAATTAAATTATTATTGGACAAGTCTGAGTCACAATAATAGTGAAATATGGCTACCCTGGAATATTTTACTAAGGTGGGGAAGGACTTTGGTATGGAGCGTGAAGCTTTAATAACCTTTGCTCTCAATGAGCATGAAAAGGAAGTGAAGAGGTTAGATGACTTAGCAAGAGAGGAGAGAGCCTTAGCTAGGGATGATAAAAAGAGAGAAGAAGAATTAGCTGTAGCTGAGAATAGTGTGGATAGAAATTTTCGATTGAATCGAGATAATAATCCTGGATCTTTCAGAGGGAGGTATAATTTTAACAATAGGTCACAGCAACCTCAAAGGAATTTCCAATCATATGAAGATGGATATATACCTCAACAATATTCTTCCAGACCCAGCAGAGATTGGAACAGAGGTGGATACAATTTCAAATCAAACAGAGGACACAGATCATTATATGGAAACAATGGAAATAATTACAATAACAGGAGTTTTCAACAGAACAATAACTTTCGACTTTCTAGAAATCCTGAACGTTCCAATGCAGTCGTGCATCAGAATGAAAATAATACAGTTCACAATGTCCAAAATAACAGTGTTGCTTCTCATGCAAATGCATGAAGTGTGGACTTGTCAAATAGTACAAATTGTTCTGAATTTAATTCTTTGTTTCAGCTAGAGGGAGTGCCTAGGCTCTTGTGTGGACACCCTTTGCCAGTTATGTCCTCTTATGGTGGTTATGGCAAATGCTGTCACTACCAGAGCTCAGTCTCGTGCAGAGTTGAATGAACAGGTGCAAATTCAAGAGGTGACTGATGAGGAGGGGACTAATGAAGATGATTTACAGGTTGAACTTATTGACAAAGAATCATTCATACAGATGCAAAGTGAAGATGATTCACTAAAAAAATTGTTCAGGTTGCCAAGTCTGATGATGTAGTGTATAATGATAATTCATTACATTGGTATACAATCAAGAATGGGATCTTGATTCGGAATTTCAAAGATCCAACATCAGTTTAAAAACAAACTATGTTGCCTGCTAATTTTTGACCATTTGTCTTACGGCATGGCATGTTCACAATGTTAATTGTGCAGGACATTTAGGGATTGCCAGGACAAAACAGAGGGTTTTGTCTCATTTCTTTTGGCCTGGGGTGACAAAGGATGTGAAAAGCCGTTGTCGAACATGGAAAACTTGCCAAGATGTGGCAGCAAAACGCCCCAACCATGATGTGCCTATCCAGGCATCAGACATTTCTTTGCGTCCATTCGCAAAAATGGCAATCGACCTTATAGGTCCACTACCAGTCACGTCAGCTAGAGGTCACCGTTATGTGCTAACGTGCATTGATATGTGCACATGCTGGCCAAAGGCTATTCCTCTGAAAACAATATCTACTACAGATGTGGCTGATGCATCATTTTTAATTTTCAGCCTATTGGGTTTTCCCAAAAACATATTATCAGATTGGGGAACCCAGTTTGTTTCTGATGTTATGGCTCAAGTTATGAAGGAATTCGAGATAGACAGATCACTTAGTAGTGTGTATCCCCCCATTTCAAATGGGAAAATTGAGTGCCTAAATCGCTGTCTTAAACAAATGCTAGGCAAAGTAACCTCGAAATATACGCAGGACTGGGATAGAGTGCTTCCAGCTGTATTGTTCGCCTATCATGAGATACCGAACGAACATACAGGATTTGCGCCATTTGAGTTAGTCTTCGGTGCCAAGCCAAGAGGGCCTATGTCTATACTGAAACAGTTATTGGTTGGAGCTGACATGCCTGAGGATGTCTAAATCTCCTACCAATATGTGGTTAACCTTAGAAAAAAAATTATTGACGCATGCCAGATAACTGTAGAAGCGTCAAAAAAAGCTAAACTTAAGGCAAGATTATTTAACCAAAACAAAAAGCTGCACCAATTATGGCCAGGTGATGTGGCCTATGTATTGTTACCCAATAAGGACAATAAATTACTTGTATCTTGGAGAGGACCATATATTGTACTTGAAAGATTGTCAGATGTTGACTACATTATATCTATTAAATGAAAGGAAAAGACCTTTCACATCAACATGCTGCAGCAATTTCATTCTCGTCCTCCACATCTTAAACCAGTTTTTGAGGCTATCGACAAGCCTAGTGATTGTTGCTCTTCCTTAGCTGTCATACAGGAATTTGTCTGAATTACCTAATATTCCTAAGCCTCTTTTGTCTCTACCTACTTTACCTCTTTCATCTACTGAGACTTGGACAGATATTTCTATTTCACCAAATCTTGCTTTATATCAGAAAGATCATATTTCTCTGTTACTACAATCTTTTCCTGACGTGCTCACGGATATTCCTGGACGTACAAATATCACTGAACATGATATTCTACTTACAGATTTCAGACCATTGAAGCTTAAACCTTATCCTATCCCTGTGCATTTTCAATCACAAGTACAAAAAGAAATAGAGGATATGATAAAATTAAATATAATTTCTCCATCTCAATCTCCACACAGTTTTCCAATGATTTTGATTAGAAAGAAGGACAAATCCATTCGGATCTGCATTGATTTCAGGCGTTTGAATGATATAACTATTTCGGATGCTGAGCCTCTACCTTTGTTAGATTCTTTGTTGGATAGACTATCTACAGCAACCTTTTTCAGTAAATTTGATTTATCTAAAGGATATTGGCAAGTACCTCCATCGGATAGAGCCAAACCTTATACTGCTTTCGCTACACCTTTGGGATTGTTCTAATTTAATTTTGTCTTTTTTAGTCAATGCTCCTGCGACTTTTGTTCATATGATGAGAAAAATTTTCTCTAGTCGTGATGACATCATCACCTACATTGATGATATTTGCCTTCTCCATGAATCTTGGGATGAGTATGTTCTTGGAATTCAGTCTTTGTTGACTACTCTTCGTCTCCATCATCTTACTGCGAGACCTTCTAAAACTCAAATAGGATTCACTGAAATTTCTTTTCTTGTCACAAAGTGGGAGGCAGTTTTCTTAAGCCTGAGGATTCCACTATCTCAAGGATCCTGAATCTAGAAATTCCTAAGACAAATAAAAACAGGTTCGCGGTCTTTTGGGTCTTGTCGGATTCTACAGAAAGTTTTTACCTAATGTTTCAGAAATTACTTCAGTTCTGTCTTCGTTATTAAGGAAGAACTCTCCAAATGAGAATGTTTGGACTCATTCGTGCAATGAGTCATTAAATTTATTAAAATCTTATTTTTCTAGATCACCAATTTTAAGACTGCCTGAAACTAGACTTCCTTTTATCCTTAGGGTCGACGCCTCTGGTTCGGGGATCGGCGGTACACTTTTGCAGGAATTCGAAGATTGTCTACATCCAATTTTGTATGTCAGTCGTAAATTGACACCAACAGAAAAAAAAAAACCCCATTGTCAAGCGGGAATTCCTCGCGGTGGTGTATTGTTTTGCAAAATTGCAGCGCTATCTTATTGGCGCGAAATTCGTCCTTGAGACAGACCACCGGGCTTTATCCTATCTTAAAACTGTGAAATTTCGTAATGAGAAAGCAGCCAGAGCAGCACTCACTCTCCAGCCCTACGAATATGAAATTCGTGCCATCAAAGGCAGTCAGAACATAGTGGCGGATGTTTTATCACGGCGTGTGAAAGACCCACTGTCAGCTAACAACACTGCAAATGCAATTCTGATGTGAAGTTACGGCAAACTTATCAACTTACTTCTCCACAAGTTGACCAATAGACAGTGTACTATATATGCACAGATTTTGCTGTCGATGCTTATTCTTGCTTGAATCTAATTAAATATTACTGCTACTTAAAGAGGATATATGAACATACCCTGTGATGAACACCAAGACTGAAATCTATCATACTGCTTCATCAAAAAAAGTGAAAGAAATCGCTCAGTAACTCTATTGACAGTGTTTACATGTATTGACCATGATCACTCAGCACACAATGATGATGAATCCTGAGATCACCAATTACAAGTTATACCTCTTTCTACTCAGCTCATCACATGGATGTCTTGAACTTTACTGACTGTTTCCATACATGGTTTATGTGCATAAAACACACATTAATTGATGGACTATGAATAATCTGACAGTTGAGTCATTTGAATACAAAGATGTATTTATTCAAGTTTCTGAACACTGAACAAAAGTTAGGGGGTTTAACTCATGAATGCCTCTCATGGACAAAGGGACATAACGACTTTAATCTTTTCGCGTATGATGTTGCATTCATTCACATTACTAATATGAATGTCTGCCTAATTTCATCTATTTACGCTTTTAAAAATGTGTATGTTCTATAATACTTTGCATTATGACTTTTGATTAATAAGTTAACTATTTGATAACTAAAACTGCACTTGGCGGATAGGTGTTATTGGACGGTGTGAGTGCATGTATTGCTACCGTCATTTTTTAATGTGTTGGGAACACTTAGTCATGGCGACCTCACGTTGCTGTTAAAAGGATTTTGACCGTGAGTAGACATTGGCGATGGTTCCAAAAACCATCGTCCACACTTTTATTGTTAAATTGTCTACCCTATGGCAAAAACCTGGGTGCTATTCTAGTTCTTACTTACAGTGAAATTTGAAGTTACCATATTTCACTCTAGTGATGTTATACTTGCAGAGGTTTGCTCCTGCCAGTTCTAATGTGTTTTACCTTAATTTTACCATCACTAGGGCACCAATATACTCTGTTGAGGTGTTCCTAGCTTCATTGAATGTCAGGAAGTACTTTTCATTATTGTGTCGAATGGAATATATATTAAACTGGTGAAAATACAGTATATGGACAGCGTCTCCACAGCGGAACGGATTGACTAACGAATTTATGAAGACTGCATATTAATTCATTTGCCTTTGTGCCTGGACATCTGTAATGGAGCTGTGTTGATAAATGCCATTAAATTGTGAAGCGTCTATTGAAAGAGAGGTGTTGTCAACTACTTGACCTTAAATTGATACGTGTCCGTCACATACCCCTCTGTTCATCTTGGCCACGGATACATCATCCGAATTAATATAATGTTATTGACGGCTAGCATGTCATACAATGATCTGATGATGAAGCTGAGTATAAGTGGTGCCATATGCAATTTATCATTCCAGGATCTTTGCAGGGATCCCTCCCATGTAGTCCATTGGCCTTGTTGTGCTTGCCGCACTGCTTTTGTAACCTTTTATCATTCATAGCTTCTCGTATTTCCTGAATTATCATGTCTATGCATTCCCTATTTGATGGCTTGGATCACCAGCGGATGTCGCCATGGCTAAATCACCGTCAATTCGTCTGTGCGATTACCTCCCTCAGTTTGAGCGACTCTTGGGCAGCACCAACAGCTTCATGCACTTTCCACTTCCTTCAAGATTTCAGTGTGGGCTGAATGGACTGAACTACGTCATTTTCTTACTCGCACAGCATCATTGCGATACTCGCCTTTCCTGATGTGTAGTCTGCTTTATTGTCTTTAAGTGAGACATCATACACCCTGCCAAGAATTTTAACAGGTTCTTCAATAACGGTAGGGATTCTTTGCTTTGAAACCAAAAATATGACCTCAGATATCTTGCCTTTCCTGATTGATGGGCTTCTAGACTTCTCTGGTTTGAAGCTCATTCTGCACTAGCTGATTAGTTCATCCAGGCTTGCTACCATTCTCCATTTATCGTGGTATATTTCACACAAGCGCTAATTCACTCAATACTGATTAATTCAACAACAGATTTATATTTACTTATAAATAGGTTTCATATTCAGTAATTGGTTGAATAGAGAAAACGAAATCAATTGTTTTAGATGAGGAATTGAAACAGTTAACTTGTAGCATACGGGGATATTTGCTGACAATTTTACATATGCTGAGTCTATTTACTGTGCCAGTACTTTGAAACTTTACTGGCCTGGTTTTGTCAATGATTTGACGATTATTTCTGGTTCAGGCACTGCTGGTTCCCGAGGTGTATTGCTCTGGTTCTCTGTTCATAAGCCAAACACATAAGCCATAAGCCAAACACATAAGCCATAAGCCAAACACATAAGCTATAAGCCAAACACATAAGCCAAACACTGTGACAAATTTCATATGTCGCCATGTGGTGATACATTATGTCTCAGTTGAGAAACAGTCTGAGGTCGGGCAGACAAAGGTCAGTAAATTGTGTGAGCGTAGAGAAAAAAAAAAATATAGTCTTACTTACTTAGTCGTTCCCCTTCTACCGTGAGGTGTATAGGTTTGGAAGAGAGAGCGCCAGACTATCATATCGGTTGTCTTCCTCCTGGCCTGGTTCCATTCTAGTCCTCGGTCCTTCAAAGATTGTCTAATGTTGTCCTCCCAGCGGACTCTGGGTCGTCCTGGGGGTCTGGATCCCTGGCTCTTTCTTTCCCATGCTTGTCGTGGTAGCCGATCTTCTCCCATTCTGCAGACATGGCCAAACCATCTTAGTTGAAAAAATATAGTCACGAATGTGAAATAGAGAGTGGAATATGACGACAGGAGATAATGAAGATAGGCCTAAGGGGCTAATCTCTTCCTTGCCTCCACCTCGAGACTCTTGTTTATAATGTCACGGCAGAACTTGTCCTCTCTGCTAAATGACGTATAATCCCATCCCATCCCAACTAACATAATTACCGATGTATGTTACGTCGGTCGGTCTCACTCAAAATAGTAACTCGCGCCAGAAAAAAAAAGTGCGCACCGCACGGTGTGCAACTTGCGCGGCGTGGGTGTTATATAAAACAAATACTTTGGTTTTATCTTTTTTATTATTCTTTCACGAAATTAGTAGCGCTCGACAATGAAAAAGTGCGTAAAAATTGGTGTGCATGAGCCCTCACCCGATGTACAAATCATGAAAACTTGAAAGTTTTTGTTAAAACCACTTGTTATCAGGGAACACTCTTTGAAAACAATCCACGCACTTTCACACGAAATGGTGTCATCAAAGAACTTTTAAATTGAATCTAAAATAAGATAATTCTCGCCGTGTGTACGTTGGTCACAGCTGAGGAATGCAACCGTGTTGAAAAATTGTATTGTTTCCATTATATATACTCTCCCGAAAATAGTTGCAATCAACAAAGAAAAGCGTTCAAATGACGGTGTTCGTGAACAGTTTGATTACACTGTATAATGGAAAGAAACCAAAAACACTCTAAGAATGTCCTTCTATCTGCTCATCCGGGAACGGAAACAGCACACTATAATTAAAAACCCGTCAAGTTTGACGGGTTATTGCTAGTATTACATAAAGGACAACACAGGTTAACATTCTGTGACATGTAAGATATAAATAAATTCTGACTGCTAGATAGAAGTTATACATATATTAAATTTTACAAATCCAAACACCAGAAAAAAAAAAAACCGCTTGCTATAAATCTTACGCAAGCTTATCACAAAGCTGGGTCGACCGAGCCTGGGTACCAGAGCAACTCTGGAAAGCTTTAGACGGTCGGTGTGATGCTGACTACATCACCCCTAGTATGACGATGGTGAAGAAAATATTAGTCTTAACACCATATTCCCAATATTCCTTAATGAGGGTGTAACAGGATTCTTTAACCCTCCTTCCTTTATCACAATGTTACTCGA
Source organism: Oreohelix idahoensis (assembly GCA_024509875.1). Classification (NCBI taxonomy): domain Eukaryota; kingdom Metazoa; phylum Mollusca; class Gastropoda; order Stylommatophora; family Oreohelicidae; genus Oreohelix; species Oreohelix idahoensis. The sequence continues at coordinate 39,434 of JAMPIV010000483.1, forward strand.
CAATGTCACGGGTTGCCTCCCCTTGCTCTGCAGTGATGTTCGAACAATGGCCAAAACCTAGAGTACCGATTGTGGGTCTTCAAAGGTATCTACCTTCGCAGAAAATTACTATTGGCAGAGATGTAGATAAAAGGATAATGATCCTTCTACCTTGAGGTAGATTTCACAAGATATTCACAAAGCAAGAACAATGCTGAATGAGTGAAGGATTATATTATAACTAGCAATAACCCGTCAAAATTGACAGGTTTTTAATTGCAGCCATCTTATCATTTTGATCCATAATAATCAGTCTGCAATACTTTAAATTAAAATTTTGTCTTGAAGAAACAATCAAAAACTTACATTTTAAGGTTATGTTTAAGAAAAATGATGAGTTAAATCCGTTTCCCAAATGAAACTGGACAGAAGAGTATCTTGATTGTCTGTTGATTTAATCTGCATCTCCGCACCTTCCTGTCTCCAGTTCATGTACTGTTTATCAATTGTGGTGTTGGCCTCTTTCCATAATCATCTATATCTCAGTCAGAATTATTCTGGAATAGTGTGATGCTACGTTATGTGTCTAGGGTATGAGTATGGTGAAGTGTAAGTCACAACAACAGACAGATAAACAATTTAATTTAATCCACTACTCTTGACAACACTGTGACACTCACATACATATAACACTCTATGAGAATATCTTACAGGAGACACTCGTAACTTTTCAAATAACAATATGTATTCATTTCTATCATAAAGGCATATGTGTGTCCTGATTCAAAGACAAAGGAACCAGGAATCACAATCAATGTTAATTACAAGTTATGTACAGAATGAATTAATATGAATCTGGTAGTGACATATATTATTAAAAATATCCTATGTGTGTCAGTTGTGTAATAGTAGTATGAGGTAATACTGGTTTTGTTTTGTTCAAGCTCTGTTGGTAGTTGTCATCATGACTTCAATAGTTTGTCTTAAGGAAATTAGTATTGGAGATGTTCTCAGTTCCTGATATTAAGACAATTAATTTCCCCTCTTAATATTATTTTTTACAAAGTCATTTCAAGATGAGGGGACATAATGTTGAGCTCAGCTGGCCAATTCGCTTATCTGGCGTGATGGCGGCAGGAAAGGACTCCTCTGCTCGAATTCTCCTCTGGGCTCAGGAGACACCTCACTGATAGCTAAAAAGACCAAGGAGTATGCTGTCCGACTCTGGATTCAGCAAAGCTCTGACCAGGTGCTGCTCACTACCATCAAGACCACGGTCCCTGAAATCAAGAAGGATGTACCTTCTACTTCATAACTAACTTAAACTCTCTTGTTACCCTGATCACAACACAGCACAAACATTGAGTTCAGAGCATTAGGCCAACTGTCAGCTTCATTTGAAATACTTTATTCCAGTATTACCCTTCTTAATGGTTACTACGCCTCTGCAATTCCAGCATTATTTCTTTCTATTCAATCATCCAGGTGTCAGTGTACTGTTTGGCCATTCCATGCCGTTTTACTTCTCTCCGACACCCTCTGTTCAGGCTGGAGCATTACAGGCTTTACCTCACGTTTGCCACTGAACTACACATATATATACAGGCATAAATCAACAATTCACATTCAATTTTCATTAAAAGATATTGAATGGTTCAAGCTTACCACAATTCATACGAATAAACACAGATACGTTGATTAGCAATGAATTCTGGCACAAACTGGCACAAATTCCCATCTGCTTATCTTCCAGGCTTTTATTTAGCAAAATATAAGCTGGCTTCAACGCACTGATGCTTTATCAAGCTTATTTAAACAAGTGGTTTCGAACTAACGCTCCCAAGTGTGTATATCAGCGAGTCTGACCAATGAGCCCCGTTTCGACAAGTGTTTGAAAAAATGTTACCCTTCCCCGTCTCCCCTGACAACGAAAGATAGTATTTATAGTCCGACCAATCGTGGTTAGGCTTTCATTTGTTGCGCTCCAATCAATTTGGAGTTTACATGGTAGGCTATTTCTGTAACGTAAATTTTTTTCAAACACGTTATAAAAAAAATCTTATGAGCAGAAATGATTTTATGCTGTCAGGCACCCCCAATATTTTATTCTGGGTATAATTTATTAATTCCTGGACTATTTGCGTAACGTTTTACATATTCTTTGTCAGCAAGCCCTAAGGAACCCAAAAATACAAATTTAAAGGAGCTACGTGGCTGCGTTCAAAATATGCAATTTCTTCTACCACCTGTTTCGAAGATGTGCTGTCTGGGTACTGTAATGTTTTTAAACCGTAAACCCATCTATTGTTATCTTTCCTAATAAGCGTTTTTTATGATTTTAAAACCTAACTCTGGGATGGTTAATGTATTTTATCACTGTCCGTCTGAAAAAAAGTTAGTGCATGGCCTTACACGCGTGATGGCAGCATTTGTGTATCGCGCGACGCGGGTTTAGTGTTCGGCTTTCTGCCTCTCCCTTCTCGCTATCCTTTTCTACTTGAGTCCATCTGTTCGTTCGTTTTGGTAACGTAATATAATTAATGTTAGGATTAATTTAGGTCATTACGCAGGGCCTCTCAATGCTTTTCCAAGAAATACAGCACACGTTTCATTGAAGAAAGCGGGTAATAATACAGTAAGCTTTTACTATCAACGTGAAAGCGTTACAATGTGCAGACGTAGCAGAAAACAAGGGGGATTTCGAGTACATTTATTGTGACAGCACTGTTATTTTTCCATTGCTCTTTTCTTTATTAATTTTATTTGTTAGGCTTCATATTTACCTAATAATTTATATATGTGGATTAGAATATTCCACGACATCTCTCGAAAACAGAAAAGTGCACAAATGACGGTGTGCATGATGTGACCGACCGACCGACCGACATACTTACGACGAAAATTAACAGTAAAGTTCCTCATAGATGTAAATATACATATACATATATAAAAGTGCAATATAACCTCGCTAATTTGCAGGCCGAAAACAAAGTGCATTGCAACGTTAAAGTACTGTAGCAACTCCAAGACCCAGAGAAGAGTAATTAAGGACCATGCCAAAGTATTTGGGCATCTTCATAATTCAATTTTTAAAAATCCAACTTTCTAACATCTAATCAAGTTGCCGTGTATATTTTCAAATTGTGTCAGGGGTCCTTCCCAAAATTTGGGGCAGGTTGTATTACAACTTGTAACATATATTTTACTATTTGATTTTTACATGTTTGTACTTGCCAGTGATTGTTAAAGTCCACATGAAACTGGCAACCTTAGCGTATGAAAATAGTATATTCATAAACCACCACAGCAAGAGCTGCCGATTTATTCACGCTAGTTCTTTCAGGGAACCAAAAGCAGATGTAACCAGAGTCGGATTGGAGCAGGGAGTGAGTGATGATTGCATCGGCATTTGCATAATTTATGTCACAATTTTGTGACATATGTTGATTTAGGCACAATACAAATACCATACACTGAGCTTTTTGAGTTGCACGTTCAATCTGAATGTGGATCCATTGTTACTTGGCTTAAGCATTGAGTCCCAAAAACCAGGAGTCAACAACCTAATTAGCGTGGATGTCACGGGGATTACTCCCCTTGCTCTGCAGTGATTGTCCAAGAAAGGCCAAAATTCCGCGGAGCCGCGGTAGCATAGTGGTTAGTGCACTGGCTTTCTAGCGCAGTGGTCTATGGTTCGATCCCCAGATGAGGCGGGAATTTTTTAGGCCACAAACGGCTCCTGGGTAGACCTAGCCCCAAATGGGTACCAGAGCAACTCTGGGAAGGTTAAGGCGGCCGGCGTGATGCCGACGGTCAAGATAATATGGGCCTAACACCATATTCCCAATATGCCTCAATGGGCGTGTAACGCCACAGGTTCTTTTTTTTTATATTTTTACTGAGGGTCTTATAGGGGGTCTATCTTTCGGTCAAAATTACTGTAGGCAGAGAATGAGAGATGCAAGTAGAAATCTGACGGCCGGGGTCGATCTGCCATGAAATAACAAGAATCACGGTCTGAATAGAGGATAATACATATACGGCGCAGCGATGGGACAGACCTTTGTGCGCAAAACGATGAAATAAATTGGTAGTGTAAAAGAGAAAGAAAGGCGTGAAAGTGCGTAATCCAAAAGTCGTTACAGAGCATTCCTTTTTTCCAGAATTCATCGTATGCTCTTTCTAAATCTAAAAATATGGTCACAGTTTTTGCATTTCTTTTGAAACCTGATTGTACTTCATGTTCCACTGTAATATAATAAGTTGATCCATAGTGCTTGTTTTTCCTGAACCCAGATTGCGTTCCACTGTATGTACTGTTTTTTTTTTTTTTACATCTGAAACTTTAGTCTCTTGTTCACTAGTCTCCATTATGTTCTCAAACTGAGATGTCAATGTTATTGGTCTGTAGGAGCTCACATCATGAGCCTCCTTATCTGATTTTACTCGCAGTATTGTTATCACTACTGCTACTTTCCAGGCCTTTGGTATATTTCCTGTGTTCCATACATAGGGGCCATCCATAAAAGACGTCCACAAAATTTTGGCATTTTCTGACCCTCCCCTCCCCCATGTCCACTTTTGCTTGAACCCTCCCCCTTGTGGACGTCCGCTCCACATGGTCGTGTTTAAACACATAAGCTTAAATTTGTAATCACCTACCTATACTTAAACCTTAGTTTAGTTCTATACAAATTTACAATACAGCATTTGTATACAGATAACTCAATTTAATTATATGAGTTACTAAATATTGCACAATACATAGTAACATACAAGTCTCAACTCAGTGTTGCGTACAACTGAAACAGTTTTAACTTAATATCTTACAGTAAGTAACAAAAAAAAAAAACCACTAAAGCTATGTAAAAATTTTAATATGCAAAAACTGTGCATATCATAATACAGTGGGTTTCCTAAGTTCAAGACACCTCCTTAACCAGCACAATAATTATTTTTATTATTAAAACAGTCAACCAAAAATGAAAGTTTTGACAATTAATGAAACAAAGAATTATGTGACAAAACTTTATAAACAAATTAAATTTGGTCATGAAATCATAAATTTTATAAATTATAATCTTAAATTAATTGTTTATTTAAACTGATTATCTTACTGTTTCTGGTATGTCTTACTCTTAAACTTTTGAAACAAAGTATACTGTAGTAATATTCAGAAGGATAACTCTTTACTGCCACAATATTAATGTGAATGTTTACCGTTCATTAGCAGTGAATTCAGACTGCAACCAGTCAACAGGCTGTGTACAATAACGACCCCAGTGTCAGAACTTTGTTGCAATGTCTGTATCACCAACATTGTCGTCATCTGGATCAATTGTAGCTGTCTGATGCATGAGATTTGTTAATGTGAGAGTTCCCATGTGGTTTGTGAATTGGACCACCCCCCCATTTTTTACATACCCCTCTCCTGTGGACGTCTTTTATGGATAGCCCCATAGTTCAATAGAGTTAATTATTTGCAATGTATTTCTGGGTAATTTCTGTATACCTCAGGATGTCCTATACTGAAGCTGAGTTACATTTTCTCTTTCACAACTGTTATTTCAGAGTTTAGATTTGGCCATTCCCCAACATTTTCTAACTCTTCTTTCTTTAGTTCCGTTAATCTATTTCTTTCTGTCCCCGGCTTTGTTTTGCACTTACTGTTAATAAGTTTTTTGCTACGATGTCACTTATTTGTTTGTCCGACTCCGCCCGTTCAGGTATTTTTTATAGTTGGTATTGCAATTCTTTTCGTATTTTCTTTCATTGCTTCAAATGTCACAAACACTTGTAATGGAGTGAGTATCTGAATTAAGTTTCACATAACTTTTTCCAATATGCTTCATTTCACTTGTTTCATTATTTACATTTTTAAAATGTTCAAGGTTGCTTGTGTGTCCTATATCTTTCATACCTTCGCACAGCTTGTTTTCTTCGTTCAATTTTTTTTCTATTCACTTGATTGTCCACCATGGAGCTGGGTTTTTCTTATGTTTTTTTTTCTGGATTTATTTGTTTAGGAATTTTTAAGTTGGGTATGTGTCTGGATGAAATTCTTAGTATTTCTTCAGTAATGTTATTTGTTAAAATATCTGCACTATCATTTACTGTTTTTCTTAGCTCTATTCCTATTTGGAAAGCTAACCACTTGGCTTTTATCAAGTGGAATGATGGTTTTTCTACCCCTTTGTTCAGTTTACACTCATGGTTTATTATTATTTCTATGGGTTAGTGATCATAGTTTGTATGTCCCATTTCACTTTGGCTACATTTGCAGTTACTATGCTGATGTCTATTGCTGAATCAGGTTGGTTTGCGCATGGGTTGATTCTAGTTGCTCGCCAATTATTTATTATTATTAGTTCATTCTTATCAATAAAGTTGTGACGTACGTCTAGTTTGACTAGTGAATTTTCCCTGATATGATGGATGATTTAAAGGGACCTTTAGCTTTTCATAACATTAGAACCCCTGAACATTTGTTGTAACTTTTCGTTTGCCAGAACGCATTCCACCGGGACTCATGTAGGATACAGCGACGAGATCAAGAGACAGACCGAGGGATCTTAGGGGAGACTATCGGCGCTATCAAAGACAGTAGTTTTCCCTGATACGAGACGCAGTTGCTTGCCGCTAATTTCGCGTCTCGGTGTCAATCGAGGAACCGAGCGAACGGGGGAAAGCGAAACGGGCAGCAGCGAGCGGATACGAAGACCAGGGGGGCGGCTTCTTCTCTTGATTTGGCGGTCAGATCCCCAAAAGTTCGTGAGATCAAATAAGCTGTCAAGTTTATCATGTCCCACTCAACTTACATTCCATTTTAGCTAAATAGACCATGTAGAACTAGACACGTTATCACTCGCTGGCCAGATCTTTACAGAAGCACTAGCTTTATTGAAATCTTGTTATAGATTTTCCCCTGGATTTTATATATATTTGCAGTGATTTCTATTTCTGTGCAAAGCGGTAATATATATTGTGTAAAGTGATCAGTGGTCTAGCTCAGTCATTCTATTTAAAGGGATTCTGTGTTAATTTAAATCTATTTAATTAAACCATCTCAAGAGTTCCAGTTTTAAATATAATGATCTATCTATTATATTATTTCAAAAGATAATAGATGCTTAAATTAACTTTTAAAGTCGCGAAGGAATTTATAATTAATAAATTCAGTTAAGTCCTAGTCTTATAGATGTGTGTTTTTTAACCACTAGAACTCGCGCAGTGTTTATTAAATACATAATTAAATACGCGAGCATATATATAATAGGCTTAACGGGAAATTCATCGCGCTTTAGAAGGTTATTTGTTTTCGGTATATTACATGTCTTTTTTTTTTTTCTTTCATACAGAGTGATCGTAACCTGTGCGATCCCAGCATTAAGAAAGCAATAAAGAAATCAATCTAAGCAAAGCAAAGCATAAACAGTGTGTAGAGTTCCCCTGACGCAGAACTTGTTGAGACTGTGTAAATTTTTAATCTTTGAGGCAATTCTATGTTTGGAATTCCGCTATCTAACTTATAGCAAAGAAAGCACACCCAAAGACAAATTTAACGCACCATCAAACAACTTAAGTCGTAACGGGAAGAAGAACACTGGCCCGAGCTTTGTTAGTTTACTGACACAGAGAGATAATTCATAATTTCCTGAACAGTGATGTGACTAGTTTTCTCACTGGACTTAAACCATACCTCACGGATAAAGTGTACCAGCACGCGTAAGAATTTTATTATCCGCGGCATAGTCAAATAGACCACACCATCCTCACCCCGGTATCAGAGACCGTGCCCTCCCCTAGAAACTGTTATTAAGAAAAGAGACACAACTACAGATTCATTTTCCAGCGATTACGGGACCCTTTTATGTGCTGACCGCCTACCCGATAATCTGGGGCTAGAACTTGAACAAACACTCATACATTTAGTTGAGGTGTAACTGCTGTTGTGTTATTCTATGGAGTGCAAGATTTTTTCACAATCGGTAAGTGAGAGCAAGATGAGTGAAGGCCTTTGCTAGCGCGTGTATGAATGACAGGAAATTAATTCTTTTGTGTGACCATTTTGTTAACTTGCTTACCTGGTAACATATATCTTTTCTGTATACCCTACATTGTTCCTTTAAGTGGGATAGTTGATAATTTGTTAACTCTGTTTTAAACCACCTCCTTTCCATTTGCTTAGTAAAGGGAAGAACAGCTGGGAAGAACAGGTTTTTTTTTTTTATCACTTATACCTAACTTGGTAACACCTCTTTCAGAGTAATTAACTTTACTGTTAGGTTAACGTACCCGTGTTCCTGATATTATCTATCTCTGGACTGGGTTTGTCTTTGTCTAATGAGCGGGAAGGGCTTAGTCGATACCAATCTTCTTCACCCCCTCCCAAACTTGTTATTTGCATTTGTGTACTTATGATAATTTATGTAATATCTGATATTTTTAGTGATTGATGTGTAAAGTGAATAAAATCACCTAAACTCATTTAGTTCTGTGTGTTGAATATACCCATAGCCCAACATTTCCCCTATTCGTTTAATATAGTTTGTATCAACGTCGTGTGTGTGTTTGAAAACACCGAATCGGTGTGCGCGCAGATGCGAGTCTGGAAAACTGGCAAATAATTGTTTGACCAGGAGAGTGAAAGAGAAGATTGAGAGACACGATTTGTCGTAAATAAGTCTGTCTTTACTCTCCTCCAGCACGCTGTGAAGTAACTATTTTTTTTTTTTTTTTTTTTGCGTTCGCCCGCTAATACTCGAGGCGAAATCTCAGGTTATTATTTTATGTCTAACCTGACATTGATTTTACGTGAGTATCCCTTTATTTCTTGTACAGAGACAAGTGTCCCTCGCAATTCATGCAAATACTCGCCGATTTCGGAGGTACCCATTGCAGCTGGGTCGGCTCAGGAGCCGCCAGTCCCTGGTCGACGACACTCCTTCAAATGTCCTCGTCAGGCCTCGAGTCAATCCAGTCCAAATCCCGGTCGACGAAAAATCCTCAAATGCCGTCGCCCGGGTTTGATCCTGTATCACCCGGTCGCCAGAGCGGTGTTCTAACCACTACGCTAGCGCGGCTCCCAAGTAACTATTAAATCTCTACATTTTCTATCACTGAGCTTTCCATCATCATTTTCCACTCTAAACCGGACCACTATTTCTACGACTCTTTTCTCTCAAAATAAATTTACGACAATATTTGGCCGGCTCGTCTGGGATAATTTTGAGATACATTTGATGCACACATATTTGTGGGCTGGTTCTGGGATCTTGAGCTACATTTGAGGCAATCGCATAGCCGGGTTAAAGATATTTTGAGTCTGATTTAGTTTGGGTCTAACTAGGTAGAGTGTGAATGATTTGTCTTTGTGAATTAGGGAAATAAATAAATAATTACACCCCTAGACAAACGTTCTTTAAGTATTTGGGTTGTCCACACAGCATATTTACAGGTTTTTTTCTCTCCACAGCAGTAGAAAGTACAGATAAACAAATATATTTGCTATTTTAATTATCCTCTGGCGGAGATAATTATATTTCTTTCTTTATAAAAGTTGCTGGGATTGCGTGATTGTTTTACAGTCACTAAGGTTTTTGAAGTCAAAAAGAGTTGAGCTTAGCTAAAGACGGATTGTTCTGATTTTTAAAAATTAAGTTAACAACGTCTCATCTCAATAATTGACTTTAGGGACGGAGTTTGTTGTCAGAGATTTAAAATTTAGGGGAAATTTTTTTTTTTCCTTTTAAATTGTTTTAATATAAATTTTTTCTCTACTGTTAGTAATAGTAGATTCTTTTCCAGTGTAACTTACCATTTAGTGGCATAGTCGCTTGCGTTTAGAGCCTTAATTGCCAGATAATAGCAGCGATAAGTTTGCACAGTACAGGTAGGAGGTAACACAGGTAAATTTGTACTTGTGTTTTTTTTTCTCGTAGCGGTTCAGAGTTCCTCCCTTTCGCGTTTCTTCTTACTAGTTCTCTAAGCATACTTCATCTTATTCTTTAACAATGGCAGAGAGGATAAAGATGAGGTCCATCTTGAGGCTGGAAGCGAAAGAGGCAGGATTAGATGCAGAAGCTGCAAACGCGTTTATTAACCAGGAATTGGAAATATATGACGCGGAGCAACAGAGAGCCGAAGCTGAGAGGAAGGCGGAGCAACAGAGAGCAGAAGCTGAGAGGAAGGAAGAGAAAGAAAGAACAGAGAGGAGAGAAGCCCAGGAGAGGGCAGATAAGAAAGAAGCGGAAGAACGTCTTTTGGAACAGAAGAAAATTGAAGCAGAGATGGAAAGCAGAGATGGAAAGCAGAGAGAGAGAGAGAGACAAGGAAAGACAGCATCAACTGGCGCTTAAGGCTCTAGAGAGTCGGGGCGCCTCTACTTCGACTAACGGAGAGCCGTCTTCGCCCCAGTCTCAATCAATGGACCTCTCCAGTACTCAATCTGCCCAATTAACTGCTATGTCGTTTTCTTTAGAATCTTTTCCTAGCCCTAACGAAAAAATTGACAGCTACCTAGAAAAATTCGAGAGACTCGCGAATCTTTATGGGTTAGAGAGTACCCGCTGGGCGCTCAAACTTTCAACGTCACTGAAAGGCAATGCTTATGACGTGTACACAAAGCTGGGACCGAATCAACATGATTACGACATGTTGAAAAAGGCCTTACTACAGCAGTTTGAGATGACTGCCCGAAAGTTTCTGCAGTTGTTCAGAAACAGCCGAAAAGAGAGCACGGAAACATTTCCCCAGTTCTCTTCACGTCTCACGGGTTATCTGACAAAGTGCATTGAATTATCTGACCTACCTCTTTCATATGAGGGACTCCTCGAACTTGTTCTCGTGGAGCAGATAAAATCCACTTTGTCGAATGAAACACGTAGATTTTTGGCGGAACAGGGGGCAGTCAGGCTTGAAGACATACTCAATAAAGCCGAACGCTATAGCAATGCAATGGCCGAACTTCCCAGCACTAAACGTAAACCCACCGATGAGCCATCTCGAAAACAGAATCTAGAGCAGGCATCCTATTCTTCCACTTCCTCTCAACATTATAACCAACGAGATAACAATACCCAGAAACCTCCCCAGGAAAAATCGAAATTCTACAAAACCCGATACCCCCCAACACAAATTCTGATCAACCCAACAAGCCTACGTGGCAGCGCGGCCACCAAGGTCAAGGAAAAGGGAAGACCCCTACACCAGGAACGTCTGATCAGGGCAAACAAACCGGTGCAAACCGCATTGGATGTTTGCATACAGCCTCGAAAGGTAGAGTCAATGTCAGTGATTCTCAACCTGAGGGGGACCGACCCTCAACTCGAGGAACTGTAATTTTGAACGGTACCTCTACTACTTGTCTTTTTGACACTGGATTAAGTTTTGATTGTATTGTCGCTAGGCACCTAGTCAAACCCGGTCAGGAGACAGAGGAAACCGTCAAACTTAGTGGAGTTTTCAGGAGTGATGCACCCAGGACGCTTCCTATCGCACTGGTAGAAATACACTCTGACTTTGTCAGAGGAGTTATTAAAGCGGCCATAATGGATGATCCGATCTACCCAGTTATCCTGGGATGTAGATATGTGTTCATTGGGAGACCTAAGGAGCCAATTGTGGCAGCGGTAACCACAAGAGGGCAAGCCAAGAAGGAGAGGGAGCCTGCGCCAAACTTGTTGCCGAATGAACTGAAGGAGGCGCAACAAAAGGACCCTACTCTGGCGCCCTGCTTTAAAAAACTGCCCATGGCTAAGGACCCCAGACACAACGGAGACATCTTTTCTAAGGATGGTGTATTGTATCGTAGAACGGGCAACCCGGACACGGGGAATAACCAGCTCCTAGTACCGACGCAATACAGAAACCAGATCTTAGAAATGGGGCACTCTCTTCCCTTTAGCGGACATATGGGACAAAACGCCACTATTCAGCGAATAAAAAAACCACTATTGGTGGCCAGGAATGAACTCTGACATTGTCAGGTATGTGAAATCCTGCGCCCAGTGCCAACGGGTAGCACCCAAGCACTTGACACCCCCAGTACCTATGGGGCAAATGCCAATAGTAGGGACTCCATTTGAACGGGTTGCTGTCGACATTATTGGTCCTCTGGAAAAGACCAAAAGAAGGAACAGGTTCATCCTGACCTTAGTTGACACTTGCACTATGTGGGCCGAAGCCGTACCGCTACCATGCACTAATTCCAAGCATGTCGCAGAAGCCCTTGTGCAAATTTTTACACGGTTGGGATTCCCTCAACACGTTTTGACGGACAATGGATCCCAATTCCGTAGCCTGTTAATGGAGGAGATCTTTAAGATCTTGAGGGCCAAACATATCCACACAAGTCCCTACCATCCGGCCGGAAATGGGCTCGTGGAACGTTTTAACGGTACCCTCACCATGATGTTACGTAAGCTGGGTCAGGAGAAACCGGAAGACTGGGACCAATATATATCGGCTGCCTTATTCGCCTACCGAGAGGTACCCCAAGCGTCTACGGGTTTTGCGCCAGCTACACTTTTATTTGGCAGACCTATTAAGGGGCCACTAGAAGCCTTACTTCGGTCCCTGACAGACCAGAAGGCTGACGAGACAGTCGTCTCTGCAAGCAAGTATGTATCTGAGCTTAAGGAAAGGCTAAAGCTAGGATGGGATCTAGCTACTACCAACCTTAAGAAAGCCCGCACTAAAATTAATAAAAGATACAACAAAGCTGCAAAAGAGAGAGAACTACAACCAGGGGAGAAAGTCCTATTGCTACTTCCAACCGGAAGCAATAAACTTCGCATCGGATGGCAAGGACCGTTTACCGTCCTTAAAAAGATCTCACGTACCAACTACAAGATCTCCATCAAAGGAAAGGAGAAGGTCTTCCACATAAATCTGCTAAAGAAATATTTGGAAAGACCGGTGCCATCCTCCGAGCATCTCCTGGCTGTCGCCATAGCAACGGAAGACGAGGAAGATGATGATGGTTGCATGGAGTATCCACTGCAACCCACAGAATCCTTTAAAGATGTCAAGTTCGGCGACAATCTCTCACCAGAACAACAAACAGAAACCAGGGCTCTACTAAAACAGTACAGTGCAGTCTTAACGGATGTACCTGGTCGAACAAATCTCATTGAATTTGATATGAAATTAACAAACGAGACCCCTGTTCAAACCAGAGTTTACCCCATCCCGTACGCTAAAGCTGATGCACTTCGCGGAGAAATAGACAAGCTGCGTCAGGCAGGAATTATCAGTGAGTCTACATCTCCTTACAGCTCGAGTGTAGTGCTGTTGCAGAAGCCCAATAAGGAAGTTCGGCTGTGCATTGATTACAGGTTGCTAAACGCTGTAACGGAATTCCAGCCCGAACCTCTCCAAACTGTTTCTGAGTTGTTCACCAAGCTCAGCAAAGCTAAGATCTTCTCCAAGATTGACCTCAGTAAAGGTTATTATCAAATACCAGTCAAGGAGGAAATTAAACCTTTGTTAGCTTTCAGCACTAGTGAAGGACATTACACATTTAACGTGATGCCGTTCGGTTTGCATAATGCACCAGGAGTGTTCACCAGGATGATGAGGAAGCTTCTACAACCTTTGCAAAGTCCCCATATCCATAATTTCATGGATGACATCTTAATTGCATCGGAAACCTATGAAGAACATATTGCTACGGTTGCTATGCTCCTCAGGAGACTACAGGAAACGGGTCTCACAGCCAGACCTAGCAAATGTCTCATCGGGTTTGAACAGTTAGACTTCCTGGGGCACACTATTTCTCACGGATGCAGTTGGCCTATTAAGAAGAACGTGGAGAAAATAGTGGCAGCAAAAAGACCCCGAACGAAGAAAGACGTACGTTCCTTCATATCGCTATGTGCATACTATCAGAAGTACATCCAGAACTTCAACGGACTGACGGCACCTCTGACTGACCTCACAAAGAAAGGTTGTCCTGATAAGGTCATATGGGATCAAAAGTGCGAACACGCGTATAGCACTTTGAAAGGACAGTTGTCTGCATACCCCATTTTGAGGTTGCCTGACCTCAAGAAACCTTTTGTACTGAGAGTCGACGCGTCAGGTCAGGGCATCGGGTCAACACTGCTTCAAGCCGATGACAGTGACCTGAACATGCTATTTCCAGTTGCCTATGGCAGTCGGAAATTAAATAAAGCGGAACGGAACTACAGCGTAGTTGAAAGGGAATGTCTTGCTCTGATTGACGGTATCAGACGCCATCATGAGTTTCTTTATGGTACATCTTTCACGGTGCAAACAGACCACGCCCCGTTAGCATTTCTTGGTGCCAATAAAGAATTTAACGCTAGGATCATGCGTTGGGCCCTCCTTCTAAGCGTCTATTCTTTCAAAGTGGAATATATTCCGGGAAGACAGAATGTCGGGGCTGATTTTCTGAGTAGAAACTGGTCTACAGAGGAAGAAGAGCAAACTGAAGATACCACTCATCCTAAAATCACCAATCAGGTCACCTCCATTGTCAAAAATGAAAACATGAAAAATGGTTTCATGTCTAAAAGTGGGGACGATTGTGACGTACGTCTAGTTTGACTAGTGAATTTTCCCTGATATGATGGATGATTTAAAGGGACCTTTAGCTTTTCATAACATTAGAACCCCTGAACATTTGTTGTAACTTTTCGTTTGCCAGAACGCATTCCACCGGGACTCATGTAGGATACAGCGACGAGATCAAAGAGACAGACCGAGGGATCTTAGGGGAGACTATCGGCGCTATCAAAGACAGTAGTTTTCCCTGATACGAGACGCAGTTGCTTGCCGCTAATTTCGCGTCTCGGTGTCAATCGAGGAACCGAGCGAACGGGGGAAAGCGAAACGGGCAGCAGCGAGCGGATACGAAGACCAGGGGGCGGCTTCTTCTCTTGATTTGGCGGTCAGATCCCCAAAAGTTCGTGAGATCAAATAAGTTGTCAAGTTTATCATGTCCCACTCAACTTACATTCCATTTTAGCTAAATAGACCATGTAGAACTAGACACGTTATCACTCGCTGGCCAGACCTTTACAGAAGCACTAGCTTTATTGAAATCTTGTTATAGATTTTCCCCTGGATTTTTATATATATTTGCAGTGATTTCTAATTCTGTGCAAAGCGGTAAAATATATATTGTGTAAAGTGATCAGTGGTCTAGCTCAGTCATTCTATTTAAAGGGATTCTGTGTTAATTTAAATCTATTTAATTAAACCATCTCAAGAGTTCCAGTTTTAAATATAATGATCTATCTATTATATTATTTCAAAAGATAATAGATGCTTAAATTAACTTTTAAAGTCGCGAAGGAATTTATAATTAATAAATTCAGTTAAGTCCTAGTTTTATAGATGTGTGTTTTTTAACCACTAGAACTCGCGCAGTGTTTATTAAATACATAATTAAATACGCGAGCATATATATAATAGGCTTAACGGGAAATTCATCGCGCTTTAGAAGGTTTATTTGTTTTCGGTATATTACATGTCTTTTTTTTTTTTCTTTCATACAGAGTGATCGTAACCTGTGCGATCCCAGCATTAAGAAAGCAATAAAGAAATCAATCTAAGCAAAGCAAAGCATAAACAGTGTGTAGAGTTCCCCTGACGCAGAACTTGTTGAGACTGTGTAAATTTTTAATCTTTGAGGCGATTCTATGTTTGGAATTCCGCTATCTAACTTATAGCAAAGAAAGCACACCCAAAGACAAATTTAACGCACCATCAAACAACTTAAGTCGTAACGGGAAGAAGAACACTGGCCCGAGCTTTGTTAGTTTACTGACACAGAGAGATAATTCATAATTTCCTGAACAGTGATGTGACTAGTTTTCTCACTGGACTTAAACCATACCTCACGGATAAAGTGTACCAGCACGCGTAAGAATTTTATTATCCGCGGCATAGTCAAATAGACCACACCATCCTCACCCCGGTATCAGAGACCGTGCCCTCCCATAGAAACTGTTATTAAGAAAGAGACACAACTACAGATTCATTTTCCAGCGATTACGGGACCCTTTTATGTGCTGACCGCCTACCCGATAATCTGGGGCTAGAACTTGAACAAACACTCATACATTTAGTTGAGGTGTAACTGCTGTTGTGTTATTCTATGGAGTGCAAGATTTTTTCACAATCGGTAAGTGAGAGCAAGATGAGTGAAGGCCTTTGCTAGCGCGTGTATGAATGACAGGAAATTAATTCTTTTGTGTGACCATTTTGTTAACTTGCTTACCTGGTAACATATATCTTTTCTGTATACCCTACATTGTTCCTTTAAGTGGGATAGTTGATAATTTGTTAACTCTGTTTAAAACCACCTCCTTTCCATTTGCTTAGTAAAGGGGAAGAACAGCTGGGAAGAACAGGTTTTTTTTTCTATCACTTATACCTAACTTGGTAACACCTCTTTCAGAGTAATTAACTTTACTGTTAGGTTAACGTACCCGTGTTCCTGATATTATCTATCTCTGGACTGGGTTTGTCTTTGTCTAATGAGCGGGAAGGGCTTAGTCGATACCAATCTTCTTCACCCCCTCCCAAACTTTTTATTTGCATTTGTGTACTTATGATAATTTATGTAATATCTGATATTTTTAGTGATTGATGTTTAAAGTGAATAAAATCACCTAAACTCATTTAGTTCTGTGTGTTGGATATACCCAAAGCCCAACATTTCCCCTATTCGTTTAATATAGTTTGTATCAACGTCGTGTGTGTGTTTGAAAACACCGAATCGGTGTGCGCGCAGATGCGAGTCTGGAAAACTGGCAAATAATTGTTTGACCAGGAGAGTGAAAGAGAAGATTGAGAGACACGATTTGTCGTAAATAAGTCTGTCTTTACTCTCCTCCAGCACGCTGTGAAGTAACTATTAAATCTCTACATTTTCTATCACTGAGCTTTCCATCATCATTTTCCACTCTAAACCGGACCACTATTTCTACGACTCTTTTCTCTCAAAATAAATTTACGACAAAAGTCTAGGAGTAATTTTCCTCATTTATCTATTGTGTTTCCTCCTCAGGTTTTGTGATCTGCATGGAAGTCTCGTACTATTACTGATTTATGATGTATATTTGCTGTAATTGCTTTTATATCATTTTTGTTGTTGTACACTTGCAGTTGTAAAGCATAAGTTTTGTTTTTAGTACTTCCTTGTCACTGTGTGTAAAATACTTATTCATTCAAGATTCCGATAGCTCTGATTTATCATCAGTTACCTGTAGTTGAAATTTTTCTATATATTTGTGTATGTTTCCTGTTATTGCTTTCTTTTCTAATGGGACTTATAATAAGTAAACAAATAATGGAAATGCAGCACAGAAAAGACAACACAACACCACCAATTAGTGATGAAGTATTTAATTTTGTAGAAGGTTAAAGTACGAAAAACTGATAATATATTATATGAAAACTATTATAGAGGACCAAGGCAGTAAAACATATCAATATTTTTAGCTTTATAAACAATACTAATGCATTTGACAAATTTAATAACGGGTAAATTATAAAAAATGTTACAAAGCATAGACATCTGTGTTTTAAAAAAAATTCCCCAGAAGACACGACACATAGATCTGTTGGTGAACATAATAAAAATAACTTGATATTCCCTGATGATACAGTCAGATAGCAACTTGTGAACATGAGTTAAAGGAAATGCTTGATACTGAAAGTGAAAATAAAGGCCTTTGATGTAATAACAAAAAGGACATAAGCTACAATCAACTAGGAGTAAACGACTGGTCCATAATGCTATTTCACAGGAAATTGTAATTTTAAAAACGGAAAATACATTCAAATACTGGGGCATGTTAATAAAATTGGATGGAATATGTATATTACAAGTAAAGTGTAGATTAAACTAAGTAAAAGTAGCATTCTATTTAAAATGAAAAACATGTTTTGCATCAACTCATATACATAAACACTGTTGATTTATATCTTCTTCTTCTTGCGATCGCATCTTTGATGATTACACCGTCAGACGAGTTCTCATGATGAATTCGACTGTTGTTTGAAGTTCCTCTTTAACTCCATATAGCTTTGAGTTTAGTGTTGAGTCATTGGGCCAGTATATCTTTCTTAACTGGTCATACAGAGGACAGTCCTGTAGAACATGCTCAGCAGTTTGTTCGTTTAATCCACATGTGCACAGTGGTGAAGCAGACAATCGTAGCTTGTGCATGTGTTTATTCAGTTTGTTATGCCCTGTCCTGAGTCGAAAAATAGTTGTCTGTCCCTGCCGGTCGAGAGTGTGATAGTCGTCTTTGGGTTGGTTCTGTTCTCTTCTGATAGTCTGGATAGCTCTCTTTTTCTCAAAGTATGTGACTTCATTATCTTCTTGTTCACATTCTCCTCCCTTTTTTGCAAGTTTATCTGCCTTTTCATTTCCGGGTACACCACAATGAGATGGTACCCACTGAAGTATGGTTCTCTTTTTGGCAGCTACCTTGTTTAGTTCATTTCTCAGATGCGGGAGTTTACCACCCTTGAGAGCTTGCAGGACAGACAGTGCATCTGTGAGGATGACTACCTGGTGGCAGTCAGAGTTGGTGTTATAAATCATATTTGCAGCTTGCTCTAGAGCTTGAACCTCAGCTGTATAGTTGGAACAGAATTTACCAGTGGGAATGTGCCTAGTCTCATAGTGGTTGTCAGGATATGAGATAAAGATACCGGCACCTCCATTCCTAACAGCATTAGTTGCTGATCCATCTGTATAGGCATGTATCCATGATTGATCGGGATAGCTTTCTTGGATCATACTCAATGTAGCAGTTCGTTTTTGCAGATCATTATACTCACATCCACTTGTGAGACCACTGACTGTTGTATTAATTTGGAGGGCACTGCTGGCCTGCTCCCATGGTACAGGGTATAGGGTGGGCTTCAGTGGTGTTGTCTTCATGGATAGGTCTTCTTGATGCTGTCTTATAAGTCTTTTCCCCCGATGCACAAAGCTGCTACGCTTTAGACGTCCCAATGCCAGATCATCTAGTCTTGCCTTCATTGGGTGCATTGGCATACTGTTGTACTTTTCCATCTGGATCATGGTTTTTGTGTCTCTTCTATGGGACAATGTCTGTAATCCAGCAACCTTCTGCATCTCTGTTATTGGTGTAGTTTTCATGGCTCCTGTAATGAGCCTGAGAGCTTGATTTTGCACCTTGTCCAAAGACTGCAGATGTGAGTTAGCAGCTGATGACCATGCTGCTGAGCTAAACTCTAAGTGTGGTCTTATTACTCCATTATAAATCTTCTTTAGATTTCGTTCATTTGC
Source organism: Oreohelix idahoensis (assembly GCA_024509875.1). Lineage (NCBI taxonomy): Eukaryota > Metazoa > Mollusca > Gastropoda > Stylommatophora > Oreohelicidae > Oreohelix > Oreohelix idahoensis. The sequence continues at coordinate 58,713 of JAMPIV010000483.1, forward strand.
TCCCCAGTTGGTACCTGCTAATTTTCTGAGTATGCCTAGTCGTCTTCGGGCCTTTCCTTCTGCATTTTCAATATGCTTATTCCATGTAAGCCTTTGGTCAAATGTCACCCCAAGATAGGTGGGGTAGCTTTCTTCCTTGATCACGGTTGTCCCTAGGTGTATGTTAGCTGATTTGTCCTTGGGGGCGAGGGAGAACAGTGTTGTGGAGGTTTTGTCTTGTGTTTATTGTGATAAGCCATTTCTCTACCCATGACACTAGCATGTCTGCTGCCCGCTGCATTCTATAATTTGCTGTGGTGACATTTTCATCAGCGCACCAGAGTACTAGGTCATCTGCATATAAGGCAGCTTTAACTCCTGCAGGGAGATCTTTCACCAGGTCATTGATGTAAACAAGGAAGAGTGTTGGGGAAATTACTCCTCCTTGAGGTACCCCCTGATGGAGCAACACTTTTCTGCTCTGCAGACCGTCAAGAGTGACTCTAGTTCTCCTGTTATGCAAGTATGACTGGATCCATTTCATCATGTTGCCTTGGATTCCACTTCTCCTAAGTTTTGCAATGAGGCCATCTTTCCACACCTTGTCAAAGGCCTGCTTGAAGTCGACCCAGATCGTTAGGACCTTTTTCTTCTCCTGGAAGGCATCTTCTATTGCTTGAGACAAGTAAGTAACTTGGTCTTCTATACTGTAGCATTCTCTAAATCCAGCTTGTTCCGGCACCAGGATCTGCTCAGACTCTAAATACCATTTCAATCTGTGGTTGACTATTCGCTCCATAGTCTTCCCAACACAGCTTGTGAGACTGATTGGCCGGTAACTTGCAGCCTCGGTCTTACATTTCCCTTTCTTTAGTATGGGTATTGTGATGGCTTCTCTCCATACTTGGGGTACCGTTCCTTTCAACCAGCTGTGGTTGAATATCTCAAGCAGTTTTGTCTTTGCTGCTGAGCTCAGATTTACTAGCATTTCGTTGCTGATTTTGTCTGGGCCGGGTGACTTTTGAAACTTAAGCTTGGAAATAGCCTTCTGTAGTTCTCCTAGTGTGATGGGTTCCCTCATTGGGGCAGGAGTATCTGTCTGTCCCATGGTTGCCAGTATTTCTTTTCTTATCTCTCTCTGATGGTCTATGTTAATGGGTAAGTTGCTTTCTGAACTGTATCTTCTAGCAAACAAGTCTGCAGCTTGTTTTCCTCTGAAAAGTTTGCCACCTTCATCCAATGTGATAGTCTGCCTTGGTGAGGAATGCTCTTCATTTAGAGACTTGACTAATCTCCAAAGTTTCCTGCCGTCTTTCTCAAGGTTCAGCGATGCCGTTTTAGTTCTCCAGCTTTTCCGCTTTTCTTCTAGCTTTGTTCTCTGAAACTCTGCTACAGCCTTTTTCCATTTGTTGTGAGTTTCAAGTGAAGGCTGAGACTCTGCGTCCTTTCTAGCCTTGTCCATAGCTTCCTGACGTTCTTGGAGTGTGCTGGACCAGTATGGTATGTAGTTACGCCGGCATCCTTTGGGAATGGTTTCTTTTGCAGCTTGTAGTATGCATCTGTTGAAGTCTTTTACCACTTCATTAATGTCTCTGTTCTGTACCTTGAGGGTAGACAGCAGCGTGTTCACCTGATGCCTGAATAAACCCCAGTTGGCTTTTTTGTAGTTCCATCTTGTAATGGCTGGGCCTGTACTGAGAGTTGCACTCTGGACAGTAAGAAAGATTGGGCGATGGTCGCTTCCCCCTAGTTGGTCTCCTACTTCTCTACTAATAGATCCAGCTATATCTGGTGTGGAGAAGGCAAGATCTGGTGTTGAGGTTGTGTGCCATCCTCTGGAGTAGAAGGTAGGAGTATCTGTGGCATTATTGACTAGGATTAGGGAGTGATCATCTTGCCAAGTTTCAACCTCTTCACCTCTGTGATCCAGATGGTTATAGCCCCAGCTCTGGGAGTGGCTATTAAAGTCTCCAACTGCTATAAAGTTGGTGGCTGGTACCTGTATAGAGCTGAGACTCAGGGGTTTGTTGTTCGGACAGTAATAGTTCAGGAGTTCTATTTCCATCTTGTCTACCTTTATCTGCAGCAGCTGATATTCTGCTCCATCCATGAAGGTTTTCCTTTCGTGTGCAGGAATGTTATTCCTTACAAGAGTAAGTACTCCTCCTTTTCGTCTATCTTGTCTGTCGGATCTGAAGCATTGATATCCCCTTATTTTAAAGGTTTGATCTGCTTTCAAGTGAGTCTCTTGGATACAGCAAACACTGACTTGCTTCTCATACAAGATGTTTTCCAGCTCTGTCTTTTTGCTGTATCCAGCCTGCTTGCTGTTCACTCCCTCTGCATTCCAGTGCATCATGACAAGTGGCACTCTGGGTTTCTCTTTTTCTGTTTTGTTTTGGTCAGTAGTTCTCCTCCGCCGTCTGTTGACTCCACAAGACGGTCTAGAGGGTCCTCCAGTAGCTGAGGGTGGGCTCTGTCGAGGCTCAGAGCCCGGCACTGCACCTGCCTGGTGGAGCTCCACAGGGCGAGCACCAGAACGAGATTTATTTGACGGTGTACTCTCCATAAAAAAAAAAAGCGAGTTGCATGATACTGTGGTTTCCGGTGCGCCTTCTGGCCCAGTATCTACGACTTTAGCACCTGTTCAACGGGAGAGTGGGCTCATCCCTAATCTGTTTATGTTCCCAGTAGTAGACTATTCGCAAGCAGCCTGGGGGTGTCACTGCTCTGCGCGGACCTTGTTTACCGAGGCGGCGTCCGAGCTCGTATGGTGAAAATATGGTTGCGTTATCTTCAAAATAGCCCTGTCTTTCCCGTGGCTTTTCTGCCATCCTGCAACTTTGAGTTAGGGAGTTCTGAGCTCCAGTCTCTTTCCCAGGCATTTTATCCTGGCCTGGCACGCATACAGAGGACCCCACTTCTGGTTCTAAGTTAGCAGTTGGGGATAGGTGGGGTAGCACACTGTGCATTCCCCGTCATCCAGGGGGCTCTCCAACTATGCAGAGCTTGCACAATGCTGTGCTCTGGTTCGGGGCTCTCCCAAGGAATCCTCACGTCCTGCACAGAGCCACTTCCCGATACCCACCACCTGCCAACCCTCCATTGTAGAAATCTCCTGCATGCGGCCATCCAGTCAAGAGCCAGTATTAAGTCTGGTGCCCAAGTGATCCCCCCAAGCTCAGTGTGCAATGCTGGGTTCTCATCATGCTGCAACACAGGAGGGATTGTGATGCTCAGCCATCTCTCTCAATTCTGCACCGATAAGTGACATCGGGGACTTAACTTTGCCTCAGTACTGGGAGGCCCCGTTTCCGGGTACACCACACACAGCCAATTGAGGCAACGGTCGCCATGGGCGTGATAGACGACAAACAGTGAAGAATGAGGCAAGAAAGCATTTAACCCATGAAGTGGGGGTGGATTGGTGCAGACCAGAGCATGTACCACTCGCCGGTGGGTTCTGCATCTACACCTATAGGGTTCCACCCACTCCTCAGCCCATTTAGTCTGGCCCCTCACCCAGGACCTGTCCGGCTTGGGTGACCCTGCCAGGAGTAAAACTCCCGCCGGCATAGCTCCCGGGATCATTGAGGCGCTCAAGCTCTCCAACCACGGCAAGGTAGGCTTACATGTGGAGAGTTGATTTATATCAAAAGATGAAATAACTGCATATGCAAGAAGTGAAATATTGAGATGTGAATCAATGTAATTAAAATTCTGCTTACACCAGAAAATTATGGCTTATGCAGGATAAAATAAACAAAAATCAATTGGCATGTCATCTACATCCACATTGTTTATTTATTTTGGAAGACTAAATAACTACAAAAGCAAGAAGTGAAACACTGTGATGTGACATGGCGATTAATATGACATTGTACATGTCGCCAGGAACATCATCATGTAAAACAAACAGAAACCACCACCATAAGAGCAGATGGAAGCAAGTAAGCAGGTTTCCTGCAAAACTACCAGCTTCAGTGGTGGCTCCTTGTTCCATGACATTCACAGATAAAAGAAGTGCTGCATAGCAACTGAATGGGTGGTTTTATTCAAATCAGAGTGTCACTTTTGCTTGAAATAACAAGCAGCTAATGTGAGGCAGTGCATGAGCTTAACATCATGCAAAAGAAATGTCTCCATAAACCAATGATGCAGGATCACATGAATGCTTGCGTACAGGCGTCTTGCAAGCAGGCCAGCTTCTGATACACAATGTTGTGTTATCACAGAACATAACTTTCAGCAACACAAAGAAGAAATGAACTGAAAGTGTCTTCATCTCTTAATGAATTTCTCCACATAAATTCATCTAGATATGAGGGAAATAATTCCCTGCTCGTTCCATACTGCCGTATCATTTTCGCTTTTGCATGATGCCACATGTTTTCCACTGTTTGTGTGTGGATTTTGCGATTCTACGGGTCAACAAAATTGCGCTCGTGCACCACAACATAATGCATATATGCACCTCCATTCAACGTACTACTAATGTTGCTGTAAGCTGGCCACTCAGCCGTCATAATGTGTTCCTCGTCGAATGTACTGCTGTATAAGAGCCTCCAGTGTACCTGCCTTACGGTCAGCACCTTCCACCAGGAAACACTTCCCTGACTCCCTCTCCACACCACCGAACACCCAGTGTCCTTCTCGCCAGGTGCCTCTGTGATATTTTCTATGAAAATATTTGCTTTCGTCAATTTCTGCTATAATACGTTCTCCATTTTCTTTAAAGCCACCAATCTGTCATGGCCGTCGCAACAGCCACTTTCTACACTCCTCACACATAAAGTTGCACCAGTCAATTACAGTGTTTCCAGCGACATGAACCTTGCCTGTGGAGTATCAGTGCACCAAAAATACATAATTAAAATAATCTAAGTGTAAGGCGACTTTTAAAAAAAAAAATGAATCTTTCCTAACACTAAATAAGGTGGCACAATTGATGCATTTCCATCATCAGTGCCTTGGGAATAATTGTGCATACGTGCAGGTTGCAGACGTGTTCACGTTGTAGAATTTTTTATTAAACCTCTTCGGGCCAGCCACTCCAAGCACCAGAAGGGCTGCCTCACTTCATCATTCAAACTGAACGAGTTCCACATTTCCGCACACCTGGCAGCAACACTCAAAATACTGTTCACATCAACTATAGTGGTTTGTGCAGGCATTGCGAAATGTGGACCGAGATTTAAATATGTAGTGAATAATGATGCTAAAAACTGTAGCTAAGCGTGGTAAAATCAATAAATGGAAATATTGTGTCCTAATACTGTTATGATATCTAATTACTTACACAATGTGGATGACAGATGTATACATATCACAAAAAGAAACTACAAACAAACTTTCTGAAGCGCTGAACTTGATGAAAACAGATGTAGCGATGGAAGAATGGGTATACCGAAGAATGAATAAAGTATTAATTGTTAGAGACAGTTGTTGGTCTAAAAAAATCCTTTGGACAACCATGTACAAGACCACCAATGGCTCCTACCCTTGTCAGCTGGTTTTGATGACAGTGTCGTCTCTACGGCGAAGAAAGGAGAGTGCGAATATTTGGGAAGCAGAAAGAATAAAATAATGCAATGCAGAGATACTGAATTGTCATGGAATTCTTGAAACCAGGGCACTTCGATAGCCCCAAGAAGGGAGGTGTTTCGTTGTAAAAGGAGATGAACTCTCACCTGAAAAATACCAGAGAAACATAGAGTGTGAACCTGACCACAGAAAAAGACACGTAGGAGTGGTCTGACAACAGAGCGCTAAAAGCGGCGATGAGAGGGAGAGACTACAGTTTGGAGTGGAGGAAGAGGGGCAGCATGATCATATCTAGGTGTCCTCCATTTTTGTTCTCCACAAAGGTAATGGGGAAGTGAAATTCTCAACGATGGGCTGGAAAATGGGGATAAGCTAATAAGTTTCATCGAACCTGGAAGAACACTTTTCCCCACATAAGGGGAAATTCACAAGTTAACATGTGAATTCAGTCGGGACAGCAGGACCACATCAGGTTAACGGTAGATAGGAGACATGCAAACAAGATGTGAAGGTAAGAAGAGGTGCTGAGTCCACCAGTAGGTTGTCGATCTTAATACACAGAAAAGGTTTTTTGGGACCCCCTATACCAGTGCTTAGAATACGCAATTTGCAAAAGCCAAAGACACTGACTTTCAGAATTTCAACACCATTTCAAAATATATAAGGAAAGTAGCAATCGCTTGATTCCAGGAAAGGAAGAAGCAAGACTGGATACACCAGCCTTAAAATGAAAAGAAAGGTGATGAAGCTGTTTAATATAGCGACACAGTACAGTCAACTGGACAGGGAAGGTTAAACGCCAAAAATGCGATTGATCTTTAGCAGACAGTACATGAACAAAGCATCAGTATACAACAAAATAACTAAATTCATCAGCGAAAACAGGTGCAAACAATATATTACTGTACACAGCAGAGGGAGAAACCACTTGAAACTCTGAACAGGTAAATACCAGAGGGAATTTTTTCCTTTACAGACATTAGTACAATCAAAGGTCCTTCTCGGGCCATGTCTTAAAAAAGACGACAATGGCAGAACTATTAGAACCCCTCCCTTGTCAACCACTGGTTTGATGACGGAATTACTCTGGACAATAGGAAATAGTGTCCCGTCTCTAGTAGGCAGAAGAAAGGAGGCAGTGCATGGGACTATTTAGAAAGAACAGAAGATGTGAAGACCTCACTCTGCAGCAAGTCAGAATGGGAGACATTTACATAAAATTTTGCAGGCTTTTCATACAAGGGACAGATGGGAAAGTACTGCTGAATGTCATAAAAGGACGTGTAGGTGTTCTTGATGTACAGGAGTACGACAGGGGTCGACTGGGAGAAGCCAGACCAGAGGGCAGTAGCGAATAAGGTGACTACATTTTCAACATTGGAAGGGTGAAGGGAGGACATTTCGTCCAGGAAAAAAGATAGACTTAATAGAAAAGCAGGGTGTGTAAAGAAGATGTCATGACGATTCACCTGAGAATCAGCTGTACAGACAGATACCTTCACATTACCTAGAAGCATAGGTAAACACCAGACGGAGGGGGCAGGCTGACATCTAAAATGCAAGATCAGCCTTCAGCCTCATGCAGCACAGCACAAAATTGTATACCGAGTTGCGTGCTTTCTGAACATGGTCCTGGAGATTATGTCAAAATTGGTCTGATCTTTTGGTCGGACGAAGAGGCAACAAAGACAATGCATACCATCATAGCAGCCCTTACTGACAACAGAGCGCTATCTGGACCCCTGAAGGAAAGCAGAGAGGCCGACAAAAAAAACAACTTGGCGGAGATCTGAGGCTGAGATGCAGAATGAACCTGCACTGTATCGGGATGGGACCGTGCAAAGAGGATCAAAGCCCCTACAAGACGCCACTAGGCAGCTGACTATGATGTTTAGTAGTGGAAAGGAATTCATGCAGCTGCCGGTTCAGTGTGTTGATAGTGGTGCATATCATAGAATAGAGGGGGAAGTTGTTGGAGGTGAGACAACGTAAGTGGAGCTGAAGTCGAGACTGCTGGGCACTCAGATCCGATAAGAGGCGGAAGTGACTGGCAGCCACTACGCGCATACCTTCAAAGCCACACTTGGTCTCAATTCGTTGTAGGAGACGTTGTTCCCTGGAATTGAGTGTGCCAGTATATGAATGAAAATTGGAAGAGATTCCATGGGGAAGAATTTTATAGTGGAGGCAGGTATGAATAAAGTGGAGATGAGAGATGAATCTGGTTTTCTTGATAGTCACGAATGCAAAGTCAATAGCGGCATGAGATCTGTCAGGGAGCTAAAGCTGGAAGTGACAGACACGCGGAGAGAGTTGATAAAGTATTTCAGGAAGGGCATAGTGGGGAAAGAACCAGGAGAAAAGTGAATTGCCCAGATAATAAAAAATGCTGAATAAAAATGAGTGCAGGAATATAAGGTAGGAAGGAAGAGTAGAGAAATGTGAAAATAAATAAATAGGATATAAAATGCTATGCAATGAGAAAAAAGGGGAGATAGGATATGAGTCAAGGGATAAGCATGATAGGTAGATTGAGACACGAGATAATAAAGAGACAGTCAAGTCAAAATAAATGTATATTAAGTCAAGGAAGATGAGGGGAACTGTGGTAAGATGTGGAGTACAATGGATGGGTAAGAACAAAAATTGAAAAAAGGTGATTCGTTTTACGAGGACAAAAGACAAAGAAAATAGCCAACGTTGCGGCCACAAGGCCTTCGTCAGGGAAATGAAAGAAAGTGAGGGCTAGATAGGACACATAAGAATCTAAATAAATGTAAAAATAAAACCTGGGTACTTCCCTAAAGGCAGCTAAGACCTAGCACGCCTGCCGAAGGGAGAGTGCGTCACAAGAAAAGGAAATTACTGCCATTTGCGGATGTAAACAGTACATACTAAGAAGCTAAAAAAACGAAACTGAACAAGAAACTACCCAAACGTAATAATAATGAGGACTGGAGATAGAAGAGGACTGAATGAGTTGGAAATAAATAAATAATTAATAAAAAATCAAGACAACATAAATTTTTTATAACTATTTATGGGCGACGGAGAAATAGAAAAACTGAATAAAAGTAGAAAGGGTCAAAATAGAATAGGAGTGGAAAGGGTGACCTCAGACAAAAGTACGATGGATAAGACGTTGCTAAAGCTGGACTCGGCTAGCAGTGTCAGAGGAGCAGAATCTGATTGCAGTGACCAGGATGTCGATGGGACCATGGTGGTCAGGACCATTAAAACGTATGGCAACTGGTGTGGATTTTTGCCGAGAGGTGCTGGCAGAATCTGTCCCCAAGTCATTTGCTTGTTTGGCCAATATAGGTTTTGCTGCAACATTTACATATGATTGTATAAATGACATTGCGCGACTCACACGTGAAGATATTGATGGTAAACGTGGCCTCAGGAAAAGACACCTTGTGGGTTTGGATGACATACTTGCACGTCGTGCATCATGTCCGACCACAGGGTAGTGTACCAAAGTGAGTGACAATCTCAGTTGGGAGACGGCTGTGAACAAGTTCCTTCAGGTTCTTGTCGCGTCTATATGCCACCAAATACTTCTCGGGTCACAGAATCTGCTTGGCGGATGCGTAAGTGGCGGAAAAGGATTTTTTTGACTGCAGTGCAGTGAGGGTGATAGGTCAAGATTAATTTGGCTCTATCTGAAGTGGGTTTGTAGTGGGGTTTGAGGGCCTCCTGACGGGAGATGGAAAGATCACGTTGGAGGGCGGAGGTGAGAACACGTTCTGGATAAAGTCTGTTACGGAAGAAATCCAACATCCCATTGGCTCGGAAATGGAAGTCATCGTTGTCTTGGCACAAACGGCGGAGGAGGAGAAGTTGGGAAAATGGAAGGGAGTCACAACAAGCTCGAGGATGGGCATCTGTCGGCTTGTAGTATACTGAGGTATATTAAGGCCGGAGGGCGTGATAATAGTAATGTCAAGAAAGTTGACAGATACTGTGGAGATGAGGTAGGTGAACTTGATTGCGGGGTGGAAGTGGTTGATGAAGTGGGATAAATCAGCCTCTGACATATCTGTGACACTTATGCCATCATCGAAATATCTGCGATAAATCCTGGGGAAAAGACCGGAGTATTGTTGCCATATCTGATGCTCCAAATGGCCCATGAAAAGGCAGGCATAGCTAGGACCCATCTTCGTTCCCATAGCAACACCACTAATTTGATCAAAAAAACTGACCACTGAATTCAAAGGAATTTAGTTGAAGGACCAGTTCAGCAAGACGTAGAAGAGTGTCAGTGGATATGGAAGGACAAGTGCGCTGTTCAAGAAAAAACCGAAGAACTCAGAGACTATCAGGGTGGGGAATGGAGGTATACAGAGAACAGACGTCTAACAAGAAAAGATGGTAGGAGGTCTGCTAAGAGTCGGATAGAGGAGAAAGTTATAAGAGCATGATTAGTGTCTTTGACAAAGGAGGGAAAATTCTCAACGATGGGCTGGAAAATGCTATCGAGGAAGTCAGTATAATTTAAAATACAAGAACACTGGCTCTGACTTCAGCATGCACACTCACCATAAATACACAACATATCTGGGACCATCTATAGCTATTATTTTATTTGCGTGAGTATATCCCTGTAACAGTGATATCTGATTTATGGAAAATAAAAATAATAGTTTCATTACATCACTTCATTTGTCATGATTATCCACTGTCATTACATTACTTTGTCATGATTCATAAAGTCATCTTTATTACAAAACTGATAAACGCAAGGGCTCACAAGAACAAAATATCTTCAAATATTTTGAAATATAACGAAAACTATGTTTAACACAAACTCTCTACGGTAATACAGTAGAGTGTTGATATCCGACCAACAGGCTGCACAAATATTTAAATAAGGCAGCTTCCCTGAGCACAAGTTTTTGTTACTGATCCAGTTTGGCACTTGACTTTCAAGAATGTTGTGAGCGTCTTGATTAACTGTGGGGAGAACGATGTGAAGAATAACCTAAAATCAGTTAAAACAAAATAGTAAACTATAATACCAAATGAATAAATGTTGTGCATAACTTAAACACATCACAGTATACTTAACTTGAACTCGCCAACATAGATTTTTGTTTAACTCAAATCAATTGTGGAGAACGACATGATAATGGCAATTCTCCAATGTTATATTTGCACATACTATTGCAAGAAAGATATTAATAAACAATCAAACAAGTAGATCATGAGACCAAAGATATGTTTTATACAGAAATGTTAATGATCCTATGAGTGGCTAGAAACACTAATGAGTATGTCCTGAAAGAAGGGGACAAAAATATTACAAAGATCAGAAAGAGGCGACCAACTGTTAATGGTTACATTCTGTGAAGAGGGAAGTTGGACCATGTTGTAACAACAGGAGAAATGAGAGGGAAAGTTATACAGAATGACAAACTAAACAATTATTATAACATAAGAAATAAATTTAGGCTTACTTTGGGATCTGATTAAGTTGATTTTAGAAGTTGCAGCCGTTCAAACTAAGTCTTGTCCACTGGATAAGCCATCAAACGATGTGTCACACTGATGGTACTAAGAAATGTGAGGCATTCTGTAACAAAATAAAACAATACGATGGATGGATGGTTTAAATTAATGTAATTTCCTATTTCTTCTCTGCATGACAACTTTCTTAACCACATCCGGACTGACTGATTTTTAGTTGTAAACACAGCTGGGCCAGTTTATGTAGGCAGATTAAATGCTCCTGGCAACAGGAAGTGGCAGACAGACTTGGTAAATAACAGGCTTTCATATGTGACAAAGACAACAACCAAAAAGCTAAAGACTTTCATAAATGGGTGCTTGCGTAGAATAGAGGGATTAAAATGGTATGACAAGGTTACCAACGTGGAACTGATGACAAGAACTAGACAAGTGCCAGTGGAACAAGAGATGAGAAGAAGACGATGGCGATGGATAGGACACACACTGAGGAAACCTGTTGATAGCATTACAAGGCAGTCCTTGTTCTGGAACCCCCAGGGCAAGAGAGGCAGAGGCAGACCAAGAAGCACATGGAGAAGAGAGCTGGAAACAGAGGTGAAAATGATGAGAACGTGGAAAGAACATGAGATGATGGCACGTGACAGGAGGACTTGGCATGTGTTTGTTGAAGGCCTATGCTCCTTTGGGAGTGGAGGGTTATGAATGAATGAATATGTGATGTACAACATGACATACAAACAGTATTCCTAAAGATGTATAGATATAGCAGCCAAATACATTTATATACATCAGACTTAAATGCACAATAAACTTGGGATGCACCAAATATTTGATTCAGTGCCAAATAGTGCATTCAGTAAACTTTTAATATTCAGCCATATAGTACGCTGCAATCGAATATGAATAGTAAATTAAGGCCAGCCCGCATTTAAAAATTGATTAGTAGCATTAAATAGTTCCAAGATATTTGCTCCATTTTTATAACGCTGTAACACTTTGAAACATCACATGTTTGTTATTGATTACTTTATAATTAATAAAAATGTCAGTAGACCTACTGAACACAACTTTTTATGCCAGACGTTCACTCACTATTCGTATTCGCCTGAATAGTTAAAGGCCTCTATTCGTACTTGGCCGAACAGTGAAAACCACTATTCGGCATATCCCTACAATAAACAGATGTACCCACACAAAGCACAGAATAAACTAACAAGAATATTATAGGCTATAGAGAAATGTTTTTACAAAAGGATAAGTAGAACTAAACAGGCAGTTATAATTCTAAAACCAGTGTGAGAAGAGAGAAATACATACTGCATACCAGAAGTAGTCAGTTTTCAACAGGTATATTTTAATAAGTAGGAAAAATAGAAGGCTTGTGACAACAGGCAAGACTGCAGTAAAAGTTATTAAGCAAGAAAAAGAAAATAATAGGGTGTGTCTAGCAACATGCAATAACATACATTATAACAAAGAAGATGATGGACCATTAAACACAGAAGAATGGGGGAAAATAGTCAACAACACAACAGAGAATTAACAATGCTGAGGACCATAAGTTGTAGTGAGATGTGATTGCTCATGGCTATCATCAAAGAACACATATATAACAAGAAGAAGAAATAAAACAGGCACTTATAACATACTTTGATGATAGTCATAAGTAATCATATCTAATTACAAATGATGAAATCAACTTAAACAAGTCCCAAGGTAAGCCTAACTGTATTTCTTATGTTATAATAAAATATATGATCATATCTGAACACTTGAACAGATCTTATAACTCAGATCTAAAGGTCTTTTATATTTGGACATGCACCCTAATATAATCGACTAGGTTGAATGGGATGCGCCTCGCCAAAATTGTATTTTTTAAAAAAAATTATGAGAATAAAACAACATAGTGAAGATAACTGGTATTGGCTAGGTAATGTTTAAAAAAAAAAATTTGTATTTAACACAAAAAAAAAAAAAAAGATATCCTCAGAAGCACATGAAATCACAATGACCATATACCACTAAGCGTCTCAACAGCCAGTGGCTGGAAACAGCTCTGGTACTGGTCATTCAGATTTGCGCAGTGATATGTCATCACAGGGTATCAAGCAACAATGTACTAAGACAATTCACACAACTGATTAAGTAATAAATCTTAAGCTTTGTATTCATGTCAGGAGATGTTAAATTGACCCAGTCTTCTTATGCCCTGTCAAACCTGTGTGTTACAATAACAATACAGATCTATAAAAAATTGTTATTCATCGTGTGCTCTAAAGTGACAGGAAACTATAAACAGCATTACAACAGGTAAACTGATGGACAACAGCACTCTACCAACTGGGCAAGTCATTTGCTCTTTGAACACTTGGGGAAATAGGGAAAGAATTGGTTGCTTGGGTCAAGATTCCCATGTACCATTTTTCTTAATTTCTTTTTTTTACTTTTATTATGGGCAAGAACACTGGTTGTCACTAAATGTGTTGCAGATGCTCAAAGTTTAAGATGCTGGTTTTAATTCTTCTCACATCATTGTTCTGACAGTATAAATGCTTGGACATTTACATCAGACTGCAATGCACAATACACATAAAGAACAGAATAAAAAAACATAATCATAATAGGATTCAACAAAATGATTTTACAAAAGATGGTGTAGAACTAAACAGTTATAATTATAAAACCATAAGCGGGGGGAAAAGAAAATGCTGCATATCAGAAGTAGTCAGTTTTCAACAGGTATATTTTAATAAGCAGGAAAAATAGAAGGCTTGTGACAACAGGCAAGACTGCAGGAAAAAGTTTCTAAGAAAGAAAAAGAAAATATAATGGTGTGTCTAGTGGTATGCAATTACATACATTATGACAAAGAAGGTAATGAACCATTCAACACAGAAGAATGAAGAAAAGTTTGCAAGAGAACTTAGAAGTTGTAGTGAGACATGACGGCATATGACTATCATCAAAGTACACAAATATAACAAGAAGAAATAAAACAAGCATGTACATGGTAAACATAATTATCAATATTGGCTAAATAATGTTTAAACAAAAAAATATTTAAATAAAATTGTACACAAAAATGAAACCCTCAGAGGCACAAGAAATCACAATGACCATATACCACTAAGCGTCTCTACTACCAGTGGCAGGAAACAGCTCTGGTACTGGTCATTCAGATTTGCGCAGTGATATGTCATCACAGGGTACCAAGCAATGATGCAACTAAGAAAAGTAAATATTAAGCTTTGTATTTCACGTCAGCAGATCAATAAACTGACCCCTGTCATATCAGTTGTGTTGCCATAATCTTAAAGATCTGTAAAACTACTATTCAGTATGTGTTTTAAAGTATAAAAAGCATTACATCTAGAGGTAAACTGACCAACAAAAAGCATTACATCTAGAGGTAAACTGACCAACAAAAAGCATTACATCTAGAGGTAAACTGACCAACAAAAAGCATTACATCTAGAGGTAAACTGACCAACAAAAAGCATTCATGCTACTGGGCAAGTCTTTTGGCCTTTCAACTTGCAATTCGATTTATTTCCTTGGAACTACAATTAGCTAAACTTATCAGTATCAACAAATTATTACTGTTGTCCTTAGCAACAATTATGAGACGCTCCCCACTATGTATACACCTCTGATAAAAAATAATGGAATCCAGACACTATAATTTCCTGAAAAAATATATTCCCCCCCCCCCCCATTATTGACATCAAAGGTGACTTGTAAAATTGTTACTTGTTGAATGAGCGCTAACTGTTCCAAAACCCTACCCCACTGGTCCTCAAACCATGGAATCCTTGAGTGACCCCAAGCAAAACATAAATAAATAAAATAAGGATGTGGTTATAGAGGGACAATATATTAATATTACCTTTTTACTGAACTGGTAATTAAATTCATTAATGGGAAGGATGCAACTGATGAGCATTAACAAGGGTCCTGATATTTGGTTGAAGATTGGTGAGCATTAGCTGTAACATATTCTTCCAGGTTCAGTCTGTTACTCTGCTTTGATTAAACTGCATTGGCACGGCTAAAACCAGCTTTAACCATGTACAAACTTGGGAATGTTGGTTAAAACGGCTCAACTGCTGCACAAAGCTTTTTGTTTCTTCTATGCACATGAACTTTCAATGCCAAAACTTTAATTGACCCTTCATTGAACCTCTGGAATTTATCTTGCCAGAAATTCTTTCTTTCTACTCTTCTCTACCTCTGAGAGTTTATCAGCTGATTTTTCTATGCATTTTTCAGTAATCGAGGCAGCCATTTGAGAACTTCATCTCTTATGTACAACATATGGGGCCATTAGGACCTGAGGCTGTTCTGCGTTGTGCTTTTTCTACTTCTGGCACTGTTGGGGACTTGACGAATTCAGCTCCTGGTTCATTAGGCCAAATAAAACCCATCATGTCGCTGAGAGGCTCGTCTCTGAGACTGAATAAGTCTTCCTTAGGTGTTCTTTATTGACCGTGTTTGTTTAAACAGCTCTTCAGCAAACTTGAAGGATTGCCTGAAGAATATATTCATTATATTTCTCTGTTTTCCTTCTTTACCTACACAGCCTTTCTGATCTACAAGGAGCTTTATGTTTGCCTTAGAACTGCTCCGAGACCTTTCGTAATCCATCCTTCTCTGTGTCAGCTGCCTGTTGAACTGATTTTGAGCATGGTTTTTCTGTTTCCCCAATTTCTTCCATTATCATTTGTCATCTATTTGTGTGTGTTACTTTTAATTGCCTCCTTTTTCGTTTTGTGAATGGATATTCCAGCTATTGATCAGAACTAAATAATCTGTATAGCTGGCCTTTCTGTGAATCCTGGGAGGTATTCATTCTTTGTGGGTTTACTAGCAGTTGTATTACTGCTTAAACTGTCAGCTCGTTTCTAGCATTTTCCAGTGTCACCTTTCAAGAACTCATCTTCTGGCTGAATATCAAAAGTGATCATCATGTCCATTTTCAAATATGGTTTCAGTAACATCACCTGTGAGATCAGGAATGATAACTTAAACTTCGTCAATTACAACATTACAGTGCTTAAAAAAAATAAAAAATTTACGACTCGTAAGAAAATGCAAACGCAGAAAAACTTATAAAATGAGAAACATACCTTTTGTTTAATTCATTAGGCATTTAATGTGGATAAAAGGGAAAAAGATAAGACAGGAACAAATGGAGAGACACTGTAACAGAAAGGACTGAAAAGAATGGCCATGAGGTGATATGAATGAAAGCATGTGGTCACTGCAAGATAAAAAAACTAGTGACCTGGAGTTGCCTTCGTACATGCACAGACCATATGTGCACACAGCTCAACAATACACACTTTAATGATATATGTAACACACACTATGTTTATTTTACAGTGTGCAAAAGTTAAAATATCAATTACATCTATGATATTGCTTAACTTAAAAGATCTATATAGGATTAGCTAATACGAAGTGGAGAATTACTCAAGTAATCATGCTAAATGTATTAAGAATGGGAAATATTGGGAAAATAACCTTACAACACTGCGCAGAATGGAAAAATGCTACCAAAGGAAGATCCTCAGATGGCCCCATGCTGTGTCAACATTATTGCTATTCTGTACCTTGCATCACCCACACAGTGACAAACAAGGATTAAATGGCATGGTCATTCATCATTGGATTAAGCAGCACAGGTTTTCAGGTATGATGGTCATATAAAAATATGCCCCATAACTGTTGTTAAAAAAATTATTTACCCTCCATCACTGTTACTGGTAATCTACAGTAGTGTTTTTCAACTGGTAGTAGGCATTAACACTAGTATTATACAAAGATGTTTGAAAACACATTTTTGAATTCCAAATATTTTTCCACACACTGAAATGTATTTTTTTAAAAGTAAATCAACAGATTTAAAAGAAGATATAAGTATCGTGTTGGAATAGAATGGGAGCTTTTATGTGGAATCAAGTGAAAGGGACAATTTACAAAATTATTGAAATATTCTAAAAATTCTGTGCATCAATTGAATTCATCACAGGAGGAATAATTTCACACAAAAGAACGCATCAGGTAATGTGGATGTCACTCACCTGACCTCAAAACAGTAAATCAGATGGATCACACATACACAATAAGCAAATAAAAAATGTACCATCACCACAATAAAGTAAGAGGTTCTAGATATGCAGAGGACCACCACTGCCATTATCTATTAGATCAGGGTTTCTTAACCTGTGACTCCTTGGGGTTTCCATGAATGGCTTCTAGGTGGCCCTGGTACATAATCGTTAAAATGTGAATATTTCAGTATGACTATATGCAAGTTTAATTATGTTTCTTTGTAGTAAATTGTGTTATTTGTATGTGTCTATGTATATTTTTTTCAGTAGCCATCACCAGATAATCAAAGGGATCCATGGCACAATAAAGGTTAAGAATCCCTGTATTAGATAAAGTACAGTTAGATCTCAGAAGAGACCAAGCAACATGTTGCTACAGACAGCAGTTTAATGTGGGATATACCAGAAAGAAGTCTATGGGACTAGAACCAGGCCAAAAGGAAGATTGATTGGATAGCATGATGCTCTCTCTGGTTAACCTCTACACCTCAAAGTAAGAGGAACGACTAAGTAAGTAACTAAGTATCAACAGTATTTTAACCTTGTTGTTGTTTAACTAGAGCTGCTGAGCTTCTTGTTCTTTTGCAGCCAATACCAAGTTGAAGACTCCTAAGGAGTCCTTGGTATTATCTACACTGTAGGTCTAGGGTTTTCCTGTGGCTTATCTGCCATTCCGAAACGTGCTGAGTTGAAGTTATGAGCTCCAGTTTCTCCAGCTTGGCTTGCATTTAAAAGATCGTCATATCTGGTCCTAAGCTAGGAGTAAGAAGTGCATAGCATACTGTGCATTCCCTGCCATCCAATGGGGCTCTCCAACTACCTTCTTCAGGTGCCTGGTCTGGAACAGACATTGGCGATCGTGACCCTCCAATCTTCTCTGTCTTTTGATAGTCTAATGAGGTTGTTGTTGCTCAGTTGTTTAAGTTTTCCACATACATCTTTCTCTGCCTTCCTCTTCCTCTCCTACCTGGTATTTTCCCACATAAGACTAATTCCTACACTCCTCCTCTTGTTAATATGTCTCATAAATTTCATTTGTCTTTTCCTGATGGTTTTGATAAGCGATCTATTAACACCCGCAGCTGTCAACACCTCGGCATTTGTTTTCTTCTCTGTCCATGATATTCTCAGTATCCTTCTCAAAAACCACATTTCCGCTGCCTCCAGTTATTTCACCATTTGGTTACTCATTATCCAACATTCGCATCCATGATAGGAAACTCTTTACAGAGCGATACAACAGGAAGATCTGATCATCAGAAGAAGTCCCCCCGTCCGACAAGTGTTTCGGCTCGATATACTCCTTTACACTCTAGGGGGGGGGGGGGGGCCTTGGGTCATGACTCCCAAGCGTCTCAGCCTCTTGTATCGAAAATGAACCCATTTCACTTATGGTAGCAACTTTAAAATCCACAACTCCGCCAGCCGTGGAGGCAATTGTGAAAGTAACAAAGAGAAGACAAATTATTCGTTCGTTCCGTCACACATCACAACTAAGGACACACACTGAGACCCCTGCGCGAAGCCGACGAGACTAGCCACCGCGCTAGCCAGAAATTCTGTGCCTGACACCCCTTATAATATAAGCCACCTGTTGCCCCTCAGTCACAGCCCTTTCACTAGTACCACCAAAAAACTCAGCGTATTGTGGATATAAAAGAACGGACCACACGTAGCCCCCTAGTAAGCGAATTTTTGTGCTTATGGTGATGTTTCTGTTTTTCATTACGTTGCTCATCCTAGTAAAGGCTTCTTTGGACATGGCGATCCTTTTCTTTATCTCTGTGTCACATCTGCCATCAATGTGTAGCCTAAATATTTAAAGAGATTGACTTGTTTGATTTTTTCTCTTTTGCTGTTCAAAGAGCATACTGGTATTTGTATTTTCTAAGAAACTACCATGCATACAGTTTTGCTGACACTCAGATAATCCTTTCAACTCGCTCTCTTCCACTACTTTGTCTAGAATGATTTGTAGATTTTCCTCCGACTCTATTAAAACTGTGTCATCTGCATATCTCATATTGTTGATATTTCATCCTTCGACTTTAATTCCCTCAACGTGTTCAATGTTTCGAAGTATCGTCTCACTGTATATGTTAAAAAGATCCAGTGATAACACACATACCTGTCTGACTCCTCTTTTAATTGCTCTGAATTCACTTAGTTCTCCTTCAAATCTGATCGCAGATTCCTGCTCCCAATATATGTTCCTTATTATCCTAAGATCTTTCCTGTCTATATTTAGTTCATGTAAAATATCAAAAAAAAAAAGTCTTGGTGTTTCACTGTGTCAAAAGCTTTTGAGTAGTCTATAAAGCATAAAGGTCTCTTTGTACCTCAATACATTTCTACATGAGCATTGATTATGATGCGAAGGAGTATTTTGGTGACATGGCTCATTAGGCTGATTGTTCTATGTGATTCGCATTCTGTTGTTCCTGGTTTTTTAGGTATAGTGATGAATACTGATCTGCAGATGTTTTGGGGTATAGTCCGTTCGGAAATTCGTGCCCACAGAAAGCGTCAATTTTCTCCAAAACTGTTTGTTGTATGGACATGAATTTTTGCATGCATATTTTTTTAATTAGTTACTCGCGACTGTGTACAATAGGTGCGCACTCGTGCGGACATGTAGTCACTACACTAATTCAAACCAAAAAAAAATAATTTTTGAACGGATCTTGTAACTTTTCTGTAAAACTAAGAAAAATTAACCCAGACAACGGTAAGAGTTTTTTTTATATAACGTAAAGAAGAAAATTCGAACATGACATGAGTTTTGTAAGGGCAAAAAATATATTAATAACTGCATGGAAAATCTAAGACTGCATGCAAAAATTCATGTCCATGCAACAAACAGTTTTGGAGAAAATTGACACTTTCTGTGGGCACGAATTTCCGAACGGACTATATCTTTCCAGTGTCATATATCTTGTGCATAGCTGGTGGTCATATAAAGATGACTCCAGATATGCCTCCATGCATTTTAAGCAACTATGCAGAACTAAAATACTGTGCTATGGTTCTGGGCTCTCCCAAGGAAATGTCATGTACTGCACAGAACCACTTTGAGCTTCCCCTGCCTATCACTGGGTCCATAGTGAGATCCTCCTGCATGCAGTCAACTAGGTCAACGCCAAAGAAAGACGTCTGGGACTCAAGTGACTTCTCCAAGCTTAGTGTGCAATGCTGGGTTCTCAACAAGTTTCACCACACGGGGAACCACTGGAAGTGTGTGGATGATTTCAAAAGTCAATGAGGGTGTAACAGACAGGTTCACTTCCAAATATGTATATTGTAGCACTGTACATAGCTGGTGGTTATATAAAGATGACTCCAGATATGCCTCCATGCATTTTAAGCATGTTAAAAGCATTGTTTTGCATGCAATATGAAGACTACACACTGTGCTCTCACTACAATGTTTTATGTGTGCTGACAACCAAACATCTTGCCTGTAATTACTGTTTAATTAGGACGGCTACGTCACTCTTTTGCAATGCACTTTTCGCCATCCTTTGCCTTTAGTGTACCATATGATCAAACTGTAATTCAATAATTTCCATGCTAGGTTGTCCAGACTGCCCTTATTAAAATATATCCCGGTCATTTCAACAGGTACAGCAAGATCTGGGGTTGCGGCGGTCTCAACTTAACCCCAACTTGCTGATACCCATAAATTTTCAATTTCAAGTAATTTGCAACAGCTGTAGCAACGCTCATTCATTACTTTTATAAACAGTTATGTCCTCAGTTTGCTGTCAGTTTAAATGGTAATTATTAATTACTTGGTCGTTCCTTTTCTACCTTGGGGTGTAGAAGTGTGCCAGATAGTGCGCCATACTATCATATCGACTGTCTTCCTTCTTTGGCCCCATAATGCGCTCCAAAACAAAGTTCCATCCTTTGATGCTATATGTTTTGTACTTACTTACTTACTTAGTCGTTCCCCTTCTACCGTGAGGTGTAGAGGTTTGGAAGAGAGAGCGCCAGACTATCCTATCGGCTGTCTTCCTCCTGGCCTGGTTCCATTCTAGTCCTGGGTCCTTCAAAGATTGTCTAATGTTGTCCTCCCAGCGGACTCTGGGTCGTCCTGGGGGTCTGGATCCTTGGCTCTTTGTTTCCCATGCTTGTCGTGGTAGCCAATCTTCTCCCATTCTGCAGACATGGCCAAACCATCTTAGTTGGGACTGTTCTACTTGGGTCTGCAGGGGGTGGGATTTAAGGCTTTGACGTATCGTCTGGTTGCGTACCATGTGTCTTCTTGTTACTTCAACCACCTTCCTCAGATACCTCATTTCTGAGGTTTGGATCTGGCTTTTGTGGGTTGTAGTCATTGCCCATGACTCGCATCCATATGTCAAGACTGGGACATAGGTGGAGCGGTATACAGCCATCTTCGTTTTCTTACCAACCTCTCTCTTGCTGAGGAATCCTCGATTTATGGCCTGAAAAAGTCTCCCAGCTGCTGCTTTTCGAGTGGCCAGCTCTTCTTTGATGCCTCCCTTTCGGTCAATAATAGCTCCGAGGTATTTAAAGTGGTCTACCTGCTCCAGGACCTGTTCTCCCAGCTTAATCTGATGTCTTCTTTCTTCTCGTTATCTGTTTTGTTTTTAGCCAAAATACAACCCATACCCCCTTTAGCTCTTTCGGTTGTGGGGACTCCACAGTAGAGCAGTATGTTGCCAATGAGATCCATTACTCTTTATTCCTTTTTCCCGTTAGAGCCAGGATTTATAATTTCGCTCTTATCTTCTCCACCAGCTCCTCTTCTTTCCTGTTAATAGCCTACTCCTAATGTTCCATAAATGGTATTTATGAGGAGAGTATCTATGAAGCAAGGAAGAATATAGTGGCTCTTGGGATGCAACTGAATCTAGCATTTTATTACGACATCACAGCATTGTTAGAATTTCATGCAAAGGAACTCAGCAATGAAGACCTGATGGAGCACGGCGGTTTGCCAGCAACACTTTAGTTTTACCTGTACTATGCTAGCGCGACAGAGGTCATGGGGTCAAATTCCTAACGGGAAAAAATGTGGAGGTGCTTACTTTTGACAGGGGTTAATTAAAGCTTTCAGGCTACTTTATTAATATAAATACCAGTTTTAATTTTGCGTTAAGCTAAACTCAAAATGTTAGAGTATATTTTAGGACAAGAACAAACATTTCATCTTAATTAGAACAGAAGATATGATAGTCTGAAATATTGTAAAAAGTAAGATTTTTTTAATATGGTTTGTTTCGCATGCAATAAACTTAAACAATGCCATTCGACATGCATAAAAATTATAGAAATCAAAAGTATTAAACCAGCAGAAAATGGAAATCATAATTTTGTAATGATATCATGCGTCATCATGAATTATTGAAACGTTAAATTGCAAGTCAACATTTATTACCTTAAAATAACACACTCAATTGTGCCTAAAACATGAGAGTTAACAATTATCTCTCAATCATACATCACGAAGTTCATGAAAAATAAGTATGATCATGGGTAAAATAAAATGTTCACTTTAATAAATAAAACATACACCTATTAAATTATTTCCACACTCTGTTAATTCAGTTATGCAACAACTGTCATAATTTGCTGTAGCCCCAACATTTCGCTCAATTATCATTCACACTTCCTTTTTTTAATAGGAGGAAGCTGTACATTCACAGATATAGAAATTGGTAACAAATGAATTTCCATTATAAATTTTAAAGTTATATTTTTAATACCGGATACGAAAAAAACAACTTTTTTCCCCATCCCACTCTAAATCTTTGAGTGACTCTATCTGAGCTTTCATAATTATTTCTAAATTATCATATGTATCTCTGACTCTAGCCATTGCTAAAAGGATGGTATTAGATTTAGAATTTGGTATCTCTAAATTTACTCCTTGCATTGTAATTTGTAACTTTGATGCTTCCCTTTCCATGATCGCTCTCAGTTTTAAGCCATACTTCATTTTCTGGAATGGAACCCTTATTCCACATTAATAAGCCCTCCATCTTGTAATCGTTAAAAAGCCCACGAAAAAAGCCACATAAATCTTTGATACGGTACATATAAATGGTGTCTCCAGCCTTTGTCCATTAGCACCTACAAACTCTTTCATTTCCACATGCACCCATTCATGCGCAATCTCTCGTCCATTTTCTTTCTGCCCCTTCATGCTCCATATCAACACCAACATGTTTCAATAATCTTCTCTCCTGTGCCCCCACGTAAGGCCTACTGTTTCCTTCATGGCTATTGCTAATTCTTTGAATATTCTAACTCTTACCTTCAATTCCTGCAAATTTCCTTACGTGACGTTTCTTAACAGCATCGTAGTTCATGTGCCTGCTGCAGGTCTAGTAAGTCAGTTGACGTTCCAGCAATATGTTTCCTAACAGTGTGGAGAAATTGAAATCGCTTACATTTTGTTGGCGTTCTGGTGACTGATGTTTCTTTTCTGCTTAATTAGTTTTTGTAGTACAAAAGGTTGTCCTCTGGTTTTGCATTTTATGATATTATTTTGTGCTGTTGCTGGTTTTTTTCTAACAGTGGGTGTGAATAGGGTCTCTTCCTCTTGTGTTAGTGGTTGTGAAGGTGGCTTAGCAAGAAGCTGTTGTATTGTGATGTCGCTTTTGAAGACAGGCGAGGTGGATGTACTTGTCATATGTATAACTGACTTGGTAGGTGTAGATGTGACAACAAAAACTGGCATGTTAGGGTGAGTAGTATTCATCATCATCAGCTGCCATCTCCACAATGAAGGTTGGCTGTAATGGATCTCCAACGTCTTCTGTCTCTTGTCTTGGTGGTGCACTCTGATACTCTTTCCTGTCCATCTCTTGATGTTATCTTGCCATTTATAGCGCTGTCTTCCCCTTGCACGTTTGCCTTCACCTCTCCCTTCTATTATGGTCTTCTGCAAGGTGTTATGCCTTTTTATGTGGCCAAAGTATTTTAACTGCTGAACTTTGATCTCCCTCATTAGTTCTCTTTTCATACCTAGATTTTCTAAGACCTCCTCATTTGTTTTCTTCTCTTTCCATGAGCTACGCTCCATTCTTCTATATATCAACATTTCAAGAGCCTCAATTCTTTCTTCCAAATGCTTATTCATCGTCCATGTTTCTACACCATACAGAATATATATAACACTTTATGATTCTCAGTATTAATTTGTGAGATAACTGTTTAGATGTCAGTATATGATTCATGTTGTTGAATGTAGCTTTGGCCATTCCTATTCTCTTCTTGATTTCTGTTTCACATCTGCCATCTTCTGTTATTATATGACCAAGACATACGTAGCTCTTGACTTGTTCCAGGATTTTCCCATTTACGCTTATCTTTAATGTGGGCTTGTCGTCTGTTTTGCTAATTATCATAGTTTTTGTTTTCTCCATATTAATGTAGAGTCCATATTCATGACTTATACTGTTCACTTGCTTCACTAGTTCTTGTAACTCCTGTTCTCTTTCAGCTAACAACACAGTATCATCTGCATATCTAAGGTTGTTTATTGACCTTCCACTGATGGTATTTCCTGTATGTTTTTTTCGGTGTATAGATTAAATAGACAGGGGGACAGCACACAACCTTGTCTGACACCTCTTTTTATGTCTATGTATGGTGAATAATTCCTTCCAGACCTTACTGTGGCAGTTTGCTCCCAATAAAGGTTACTGAGTATTCTTATATCTTTTCCATCAACATCTATGTCTTCTAGGCATTCAATTATTTTCTATGATGGACTCTGTCAAAAGCCTTCTTATAGTCAATGAAGCACTTGTATATTTTTCTGCTAATATTCTTAGGCAAAACATTGCCTCTCTTGTTCCACTGTTTCATCTAAAACCAAACTGTTCTTCTTGGATTTCGCTGTCTACCTTACTTTTTATTCTTTCCTGTATGATTTTGAGCAGTACCTTAATTGCATGACTCATCAGGCTGATTGTTCTGAAGTCTGAACATTCTGTTGCATTAGGTTTTTTGGGCAATGTTATAAAAACTGATGTCTTCATGTCGTGTGGTATATATCCTGTATTGTATATATCGTTGCATAGATCAGTGATTGTATCTATACCAAAGCTATCATTTCAATTTTTATGTTGTCCGTGCCTGCTGATTTTCCTTTTTCTATCATATGTATGGCATTCTCTACTTCTGATCTGAGAATGTTTGGGCCTTCATTAGAATCTGGTGATGGTTTTTTTACCTCTGTTGTCCTCAAATAGTTCTTTTACATATTCTGCCCATCTGTCTTTCTCATCAAGTAAGATTACACCATTTTTGTTCTTGATACAGCTTCCTCCTCGTGCAAACCGCGACCTATTTGATAATTTCTTCATGCACATCTCTTGTCATGTGCTTTGCTTCCAAGTCTTCTATTTCCTTGCATTTTGTTTCTATCCATTGTTCTTTTGCTTGTTTATACATAGTACTTATGTCATTGTCTATTGTTTTATATTCTGGAGTGTTTTTTGCTTTCTTTCTGCCATTTTACTCAAGACGTCATCTAAATTCTTTTTTAGGCTCCCTTTTAGGTAAATTTGCATTTGTTGATTGTATGCTTGTTTTTAAGCATTCTCATTTTGTGGTTACTTTTTCTTCTGGGTTTTCTCTTCTATACTGTTCCATGCCTTCTGTCAGTAACTGTTGATATTTATTTTTGACGTCGATTAGATATTTTTGTTTGATATTTGGTTGTTTCAGTGCCGATATTTCTATCTGGGGTTCCTCATGTCTTCTGTTTTTTTCAGCTTTATATTTACTTTGATGACGACCGGATTGTGATCTGAATTTATGTCGGCGCCAGATGTGTCTTTGCACTTGTGACACTGTTCTTAAATCTATGTTTTATCATGATATAGTCAATTTGATTTCTTGTTACACCTCCTGGGCTTTTCCATGTGTATAATTTCCTTGGGTGGTGTTCAAAACAGGTGTTACAGTTCTTCACAGAACTGGAAAAGTCTGTCTCCTCTATCATTTCTTGTCCCTAATCCATACTATTTTCTTGTATTTTCCTTTTCCTACTTTTGCATTCATATCACCCATTACTATCAACACATCTGTAGATTTTACTGGTTTAAGTGTGTGTTATAGCTCTTCATAGTATTCTTCTATTTCTTCCTCGCTATGATCTTTAGTTGGTGCATAAGTTTGTAAGATTGATATGTCGAATGGCTTTGCTCTCATCTTTAGTAACATCATTCTGTCATTGTGTGTCCAGTATCCACATACGTATTTTTCTAACTCCTTTATCAACATTCCTACTCCTCTTTCATGTTTTTCTCCTCCTGAGTGTATAAGCGTGTATTGGTCTCTTTTTATGTAACCTGTATCCAATAGTCTTGCCTCTGCAACTCCCAGTATAGAGTTTCATGTCTGTTGCCTCTAACATTAGATTGTCTAGCTTTCCTTCTCCGTTTAGAGTTCTAACGTTCCATGTTCCTATTTTTAGGCTCCTCCTACTAGTTTTTAGGTGGTCTTTCTCAGAATGCTCCCTTTCAACAGAATTTGAGGAACACTTTGAGGAATTTGAGGAATACTTCCTTACTTATTAGAAGAGTTGCCTCTTCCCTGTTAATTTGTACAGTAGATTCTTCCCCAGGGGACAGAGAGTTCTCTATATATCGGTTCTTGTCTTTTGGTTGTGATCTCATTACATTCTGTAGGATATACGTGGTAAGGTCCCAATCTCTTCCACGGTGGCTAGCCGATGTCTTTTCTTATGCCCGACATGCCTCTAGTGCGCCCCGCACTTTGCTGTTCCGCTTTGCGAGTTGTTGATCTTCTTAGATTCCTCCGCCTCACTCACCGTCTCAGTCTTTGTGTACTAGTAGTATTATCCACCTCCAAATGTATAATGGTATCCTCATTATTGTGAGCTGTCACATCAACCTCCAGCTGTATGGAGCTATCCTGACTACAGCTAACTGACTGACTAGACATGGAGAGGTCAGAAAGAACATCTCAAGGGCTAGAGCAGCTATTTGTTTTTAAAGCACCAAAAGATGTATCCAGTCCAACACCAGGCTGCAAAATGCTTTATCTGTGAATGAAAGAAAAAGTACAAAAACTTCCTGTCACTC
Organism: Oreohelix idahoensis; assembly: GCA_024509875.1. Classification (NCBI taxonomy): domain Eukaryota; kingdom Metazoa; phylum Mollusca; class Gastropoda; order Stylommatophora; family Oreohelicidae; genus Oreohelix; species Oreohelix idahoensis. Next base: position 85,918 of record JAMPIV010000483.1, read on the forward strand.
CGCCAAATATAATTCCAAACAAATAAAAATCCAATCAAAGATAGTACACAATACAAAGTTGTATACAAAAGTATTTTAGCGCTGTGATTATCCAGAACGCTTGTGCAATGATTTAGATATTACCGATTTTACACACAAACATCAGCAGATCTTTCCCCCCAAAACTAGGGACAGCGACCTTGCGCGCTGATAGATTTATTACCTTGGGGTCAGCATTCAGGTCACTAAACTAAGATAGCACTTCGGTGTACAATAAAAACAGCAGTGATAGATGAAAGCATAGACTTTATAACGGGAGGAAGCCAAGTGATAACAAAACTCCAAATCCAAGCCATTTCATAGTTATAGAATTAGTTGATGGCTTTCGTCTAGTTGAAGCAGAGATGAAATAATTTGAAGAGCAAGATCTAACATCCAGAGATTTGCCAAGGTATACAGGAGTCAATTGAAGCTATTCTGTGCTACAAAGAAAGGTCTTCACAAGAGTTGACAAACCACTTGCAGCAACTTCTACAGATCCATTGTGTGTTATTATAGTTTAGCCTACCGTTTCAATTAATTTGCAACAGCTGTAGCAACGCTCGTTCATTACTTTTATAAGAAGTTATGAAAATGATTTAAATATTTTTGTGACTGAATTGTTTGTGTTTTGCAGTTTACTACATTTTACCACATAGTTAATAGTAATAAGGTTTAGGCATTAGGCCTACCCGTTAGGCCTAAATACTATAAAGCATTTTCTGCTAAAGATTCATTATTGGGCACTCCTACAAACATCTACTGTGGGGCCTACGTTCATTCAAATTCAGAGTTATGGACAAAATCAGGTTGTAGGCCTAAGCGCATTTAAGAACATAACTCGTTCGTTAGCCTATACAAGAACTAAATGTAGGCCTATATGAATGTTGAAATTGTGGGATGAGCTCTTTGATGCTATCCTACTACGTCACCCACATCGTCAGGTAGAGGAATACGGTTAGGATTTGATTAAGATTAGGTTTGAGTTAGGGCTTACAACCTCAAACCAGGTCAAAGCCGTTTAAGAGTGTTGGTCTCTGTGAAAAAGTTACTAGGTGTTATTAAAGCAGCAAACATGAGTAGATTGCCAATTATTTTTAACTAGGCTAATTCTGTAGACCTAAGGTTCTCAAATTATTTAAAAAAAACCTTTGTTACTGTTAGTTGAGTGAGCCTTCCAAAACAAATAGGGCCTAGGCCTATGCTTTATTTTTTTATTGGCAACAAGAATCGTCACATATGACCGTAAAATTTCCAGTCTAATAGGCCTACTACTTGACTTCCAATTAGGCTACTGTTGGGGGACTCACGTGTTTAATTTGCCATGCCAGGAAAAAAAAATGTGCATGGTTTTCATGTGTTTAATTATGAAAAAATGGTAATTTCCTATTACTCGTACCTTTTTGCTCCGCAGTGAATATGTGTAGTTAAGTGTTCTTTCGTAGCAGTTAGGGTTAGGATTAGTGCGGAGCAAAAAGGTACGAGTAATAGGAAATTACCGAAAAAAGTTATCGGTGCATTTATCCAAATCTACTTCTAGCGTGCAACTTTACTTTTCATTTCACGCTGGCAGTGAGAAATTCAATTAGGCTAGGGCCTAGGCTATCCAAAATTTGCCCGCGCTAATTTGAGGAACTAAATAAACACTTTTATCTCTTTCAAACTGTAACTTCTGTACGAAAATGCCTCTTACTTACCCTAAAAATATGTGCACAGTGAAAAGGGTGCTTCAGTGATAAAAATATAAATTATTCTGACAGGCTAAAAGCAAATTTCACCTAGAAACACGTGATCAATTTACAAAGAATAACGCCATTTTGTAAATTAAAAAGTGGTGGAAGGGCAGTATTGCCAGATATTTTCAAGAAATGTAGTGAAATACAATTTAAATGTACCGAAATATAATTCAAATTAGCTCAATTTGTGCGTGTGTGTGAATTACTATATATATATATATATATATATATATATATATATATACATATATATATATATATATATATATATATATATATATATATATATATATATATATATATATATATATATATATCGCGATAATTAAAATAATATACTTAATTTACCTTAGCCTATATGACTGAAAGCTCACCGCTGGATAGATTGTAATAAGTCCTCGTCAAGTTTTTCATCCTCTTTGCCTTCAGATTTTTTGTTCGGTTCCTTGTATATGTCAGAATTATATTTTGACATCAATGCCACAGGTTCCAAATTAAAACAGCAAATGCCTTTCTTCCAGGATGATTTTGTTGCGAAATATTGAGGCTAAGAGATCTAACCCATCCGATACATGAGTTTGGTTGTCGTTGTCATTCGTGAAAAAACTCGCTTTATTGTAGCATTACTACTTGGCAGGCTGAATATTTTAAATGCAAATAATGAAAAGAGGGATTGAAAGTCAAACTGCACAGAAGTGGTGTGTGTGGGCGAATGTACAAATGGATTGACCACTACCTTGAGAATAAAACCGCCAGAGTACAGCTACAAGGACCGACTAGTAAAAAGTTTATATTAGAACAGGGGTCCCACAAGGGACCACTGACAGGGCTGGTGACTGCTTATTTCAAGTTTCTTATGAAGAGCCAAAAGCAGAGGTAGTCCCAATAAATTCCCACTGTGACTTGTGTTTTATAGTTTCCTCAGATTCTGGTTTTCTGTGTTAAAATGGTAGCGTTTTCCTGGGCTCTGTCCTTAATATGCTCCAACAGGTCTGGTCTGGTACTGTTCGTATCTCTGGCAAGGTCTGGTTGTCTTCTTGGCGCGAGTGAATGTTCACAATACTTTCAAATTTTTTTTTTTTTTGGTTCGGTTTTTGCCTTCTTCTGGCGAGGCGAGTTCTTTCAACCTATTTGGTTATATCAGAGCACATTTACCATCCCAAAAAAGTCAACTCTGTTGACTGCTATCCCGATCAGCGTTGATAGATACTAAGTCCTGAAAAGGACTAACATTATCTATCTGCTAGCATAAAGCCATAAAAAGAACTCGCCAGCTACGCCAAAGCCCGAGCATGTTTTTTAGTTATAGTTATAACTGTTGTATTATACAGTGCTTTCAACCGACCAAAGTGTCAGGTTATATTGCTCCTTTCGTTCCTGGCACGTGTTGTTTACTATTAGACCAGGTTCCAATCAGAAATGTGGTTATTCCTACATCTCAAATGCCGACCAATAGTTTCAAACATGCCTGATTAGGATGGGGTAATTCAAAATATTTCCACTAGGATATTTCTGTGCATTAATACAAAGGTCATGTCCACAAAATATGGAATGAAAACACCCGATCACTTTCTCGGCAATGTTTACACATAAGATATTACTTTCATCTAAAGTAATGTCTTTGTAACAAGGTGATTGTCATTCGTTTCCGCCGAGTGCATGCCGACACGTCGATAATTTATCGCGGGGCACTCCTAGGTAAACATGTCACGCGTTCACTATTCGAATATTGACCGGCCCCATCTTGGTTTTACCTGCGTCTTAATCTTAGCAAAGCCGAGAAGCGCAGAGCAAACATGATTAGTTAATACTGAAGGGAGTGTAAAATTGAAAAAAAGATAGCTACTATCTGCTTGATAGCAGAGAAACAAAATGGGCCGACCGCGGAAATTTCGAGTGATTTAGTATGCAAAAAATGTAACTAAATACTTCCGGAGAGGAGAAAAGATCGCCCCAATAATTCTGTAACACACTGATGCACAAAAAAAAAAAACTGTCAGTGGCAACAGGACAATTCTCAAGTAACTTCGGAGCAGAGACAGAGGCCTTGAAACTGCAGCAGAGGTTATAATGACAGAGGAAAGCATATAGAGACAAGTTGCTTTCTTTACCGATGCAGTCGGTAACTGCAGCGTTGAAAAGCCAAAATAATACAGATCTGGATAATCTCAGAATAGTGCTCCACAAACTATGTCAACGAAACAAAAGTGTTGTGATCCAATGGATCCCATCTCATTGTAACATCACCGGCAATGAAGAGGCTGACAGATTGGCAAAGGAAGGTGGAAACCTACCTTAGCCTGATGCAAGCTTAACTTTCAAGGAGGCAAAGAATGTTATCGGAATCAGATACAGAAACAAATAGGATGTAGAGCATCCAGCCACACACAAAATGATGCGTACTACCAGCTCAACAGAAAAGAACAAGTGGTAATCTTCAGACTCCGTACTGGCCACAACAGATTGAGATACCATCTATTCAACAAGCTAAAGATAGGAACTACTGATCAGTGTAACTGTGGCACCGATGAAATGACTGCTGAACATTTGCTTCAAAGTTGCCCAACATATGCGGAACAGAGAAAGCGCATAGGGTCAACACAAGTACCATTGGTGGAAAAGCTCTACGGAGATTCAGATAGCCTCAAACTAACTACTGCTTTCTTTGAAAACATTCAAGTGGACGTCTGAGAGTGTACGACGAAGAAGAAGGATATCCTGCATTTTTCATACTCCAAAAACATGAATCATCGCTAGAAATGTCACTAGATAAATAAATACATTTTTTTAAAAACCACTTTTCCAATCAATGTTTAGTAATTGCTCCATTTATTTTCTTTATTTTCTAGTTTCGACTAATGGAGCTCTTAAAAAAGAGGTCTAGTGTGACATAAGCATACGTTAGGTGACATGTTTTTATTGTTATTGTTGTTCAGAATCGGCATCATTGCACTCCGGGAAAACCCATAGGTGCTCAGTCTCGCTTAGTAATCGTCGAAGGGTAATGCATGCTAATTGTTCCTGTTGCGCGCTGGTTGTATATACGCCGGATACACCCTTTCATACGTTCATCCCTGCCAGTCTTACGCCTAATGCCAAACTCCAGCAGTCCTAGCCTTGATGATTCTTCGATTGCAGTGTCGTTCTTTAATATGCGATCATGAATTGTCCTCGGATTCTCTCCCTTGTCCACTACTAAGTCAAACTCAGAATGATGGTGAGTTACAGAATGTACATAATTACTTTAATTACAGTGGAAATATAAAATCAATGTTGACATGTACTTTGAAAAAAAGAAATACTAGGAAATTTAGAACTGTCAGTGTCTTTGGTTCAGATAAGAAGTAAGAGGCTATTTTCCTCACTGACGAAAGTTTATTCCTATGGCTATTTCGTGGAAGAGTGAATTCTGATTTTGGTCTGGGTTTTATGTAGACTTATCTGCTTGGACTTCTCCTGGGCGTCACAGTAGGTAGGGATTACCAACTGGAGAATTTGATTCAGTTGAGCTACAGTCCAAGAGATGACTAGGCTGTTCCGTTAACCTGGTTGTGAAGTTGCGTTATGAAGTTCAGGTGCTGACGATGTGTTGACTGCTTAAATCGGTAGACTGCTCAGGGTTGCTGACTAGTGATATCACCGCTAGGTTTGAGACGTAAGCACTAGTTCTCTCTGTAGCATAGAGCAACTAGGCGGTTTACTCGCAACAATTGACAGCAATCAAAATCCAGAAACTGGCTAGGATTCTGCAACTGGGCGCTCAGGACTTTATCCACAGCTTAAGAAATTAGATTTTGAGTAGCCTTTACTCTCAAATCACATATACTGTTGATATTAGGTAGCTTGAGACTTCTATTCTATAAGCGTGTTTTCTCTTTTAGCGGTTACCAGCAAGTGATCTTAAAACTCAGCATATGTTCGCATGAAGTTAAAATATTTCCTGATTCCCACGCCAAGAGTTAATTATTTCCCGTTTCTCGTTCAGCCATGACAGAAGATTTATCGGGCGGTCTCCAGTTGACCACTGAACACTGAAATATAATACTCTGGGAACCACTGGTTTCGACCAAGCTAATAAATCGTATAGACATCTTTAAAGAAATGCTTTTAAGTGCCTTTGATAGAATTTGGGATCGTATGACAGGACTATTAGCGAGGACTTGAAAAATAGTTAAAGAAACGAACACAGGTGCAAATATTTCCGTAGAGAAAAACAGACAAAATGGGAAGGAATAGAAAAGTAAGGAATTTTAACATAATCTAGACAAAATCTTCGAGCACTCTGTGACATCCATATCAAATGCACCTACTACTGGTGCTCTTGGAGGTGGTCTATCAGCTCTTTCAATGTCGCGTACCCCTGCTTGACCAGGATAGTAGATACACACCAGTTCTTGAAGATTCGAGGCTTCTATTTAGGTTTTTCCATTCATGTCATAGCCAACCATGTTGGATCTTCCGAAGCATGGACTGAGAGTCTGACACAATAACTGCCCGTGTTAATGAAGTTTCAGAGAACCACCTTAACGCCGCAGTAGCTGCCTTTACCTCCACTCTCATGCTGGAGGTTGTTGTCATGTAAGCCCCGCTATGTTCAGCGACGATCCTGCCCTTAACTTTAGCCGAGAAGCCCTGTCCTGATTTCTCACCACGGACGATAGACCCACCACTGTACACAATGGCATTAGCATCCCCGGCATTATCATTTATCAGTTGATCAATTTCCAGCTCTGCTTTCCCATTGCTCCAAGTTCTGCATTCTCTGCCAAGGCTGATAATGACCTGTTAGTATGTCGTCAAATTCTCACCTGACTTACTCTACTCTACTCCCTTGAATATATTATCAACTATTGTCCCTTGTCGAATAGTTGACTCAGCCTGCGCCATCCATGACATCCCCCTCTTTATCCTTGCTCCCTTGATGCCAGCAATGTTCCTGTGTAGGGGGGTACCTTTTGTCTGTGGTTACTCGCATATAGGCTTTTACCTGAGCCATCGCATGTTTTTAATTGTTGTTAATGTATTAATATGTCCGGGAATGCATTTAAGAAATTATGTACAAGCTCACTAAAAAAACCCGTGGCATCTCTCGCTTCTTCTTCTTCTTCTTGCGATCGCATCTTTGATGATTACACCGTCAGACGAGTTCTCATGATGAATTCGACTGTTGTTTGAAGTTCCTCTTTAACTCCATATAGCTTTGAGTTTAGTGTTGAGTCATTCGGCCAGTATATCTTTCTTAACTGGGGTGACAGTCAGAGTTGGTGTTATAAATCATATTTGCAGCTTGCTCTAGAGCTTGAACCTCAGCTGTATAGTTGGAACAGAATTTACCAGTGGGAATGTGCCTAGTCTCATAGTGGTTGTCAGGATATGAGATAAAAATACCGGCACCTCCATTCCTAACAGCATTAGTTGCTGATCCATCTGTATAGGCATGTATCCATGATTGATCGGATAGCTTTCTTGGATCATACTCAATGTAGCAGTTCGTTTTTGCAGATCATTATACTCACATCCACTTGTGAGACCACTGACTGATGTATTAATTTGGAGGGCACTGCTGGCCTGCTCCCATGGTACAGGGTATAGGGTGTGGTTTGTGTTTATTTTTTTTTTTGTTTTTTTTTTAATTTTTTTTTTTTTTTTTTTTTTTAAACATTTAAAACTTTAATTTTGGTCTTCGCGTTTTTGTTTTTATGTTTTAGTGTTTTTTTTGTTTTTGGTTCTTCTGTATTTTGGGATTTAGGTTTCTCTCTGTTGATGCTTTTTTTTGTTGTTTTTTTGTTTTTTTTTTATTCTTTTTTTATAATGTTTCTTTTTTTACCCTCTGCGCGTGTTTATTTACACTAAATTTAAAGCTTTAGTCTTATTCGCTTTTTAGGTATCTATCGTTTTTGTTCTGTTCCCTTAATGCCGTAGATCATTTAAAGTTTCTTTTTTGTTCATTTTGATTGTGGTTTGCATTGTCAATTGTTCTGTTTGGTCATTTTTTTTATTTTTGTTTGTCTATTTTTCTTTTACAATTATTTTTGCTTATATTGGCATTACTTTTTTAAACATTTATCTTAGCTCCTCAATATTCGAATCATAATAGTATGTTTGTTCTACCATGATACAGATGCTTTGTTTTTTATTTTTGTGCCTTCTGTTAGTAGTCGTTTTTTAGTGGTTTTTTTTTTTTGTTCGTTTTTTTGGTACTTTGATGATAGGTTCAGTTTTGTTTTATGCGCCTTGAGGTCATTATTTTTGGGCTCATTGCTCATACCTCGTGTTTAGTCTACACTTTTCCATTTTTCATGTTGCTCGTACTGATCCAATGGTACTTTTCGTTGTTCTATAGTTGTTGTCTCTTTCTCCTTCGTGTTGCCACTCTCGCACTATAAAGGCGTACTTGTTTGACACTATCATGTGTTCTGTAATCCAGCCTAATCTGCTCTTCTGCATTTCGTCTCTGGTTGAGTTGGTGTAGTTGTAGGTTTTGTATGAGTGTATTGGGATGTTTGTGTATTGTTTATGGTTGTTTTGTTTTTATATGTGTTTCATTTGGGGGGCTGTTTCTCGGTGTTTTGAATGTAGTTATGTGTTCATTTACCTTCTTTGTATAAGTGTTATGTAATAAGTTGCTTCATGGCTCCTATGTTACTTTATAATGAGTACCACTATGAGACTATCACCCTCGATTTGAGGAGAGTATAAGATGCTAAGTGTGCTCTTTATTAGAGATTGAGAGCTTGACTTTTTTGCTTAGATAGAGCTCTTGAGATAGATAAAGACTTGTGTTGGCCCTATGTTGCTTGCAGAGGAGGCTGTGATTGCTTCGCCCTGCCGTGTGTTCCGCTAATATAGACTGCCTGCTTTGTGTGGTCGCAATCATGAAAGATCCTTTTCTGATGATTTTTTCTGCTGCTTATTACTGAACTACCTATCCGCATGTTTCTGGGAGACGAGATTTGGTGGATGGGATGATTGTGTGGTTTACGCAGCGTTGTTGAAAACTCAGACACTACTTCAGTTGGAGATCTTCCCAGCTTTGCGCTTTGTAGCATTTATTAGAGCTCTTGACAATACCACTCCTCTAGTTGTGGTCTTTTATCTACTCCATTATACTAATCTTCTTTAGATTCGCTATTTTCACTTTGCTCGCCCAGTTCCCGCCCGAGCCGCTTGGTATTGAGTGGTGGTTTTAATAACTGGCT
>JAMPIV010000484.1:0-30000 GCA_024509875.1 Oreohelix idahoensis
ACCATATAAGGCTCGATTTGGTCAATATCTTTGCTTGGTATGTGTCCAACATCGGCCCGTTTGAGTTTTACTCAGGGGTCAAGCGCTTCTGCGCATGTGTCGAATTTTAGGGGGTTTGAGAAAGACTTCCGTACCAGGAGTCGAAGATGTGATCTGTGTCGGGGTAAGACGTGTTCTCGTCCACCCGAGTTTCTTTTTTTATCATGGGCAGGAAGCCTCTGTGAGTTCGATTGCAAGTCTACTGATATTAGTCCCATGTGTTTATCTCAAACGTCTGGAGACGGTTAGAATTGTGGTGTATTTCGAACGTAAAGGTAATTGCTCTTTCTACTTCGATCTGTAGCCAGTTAGGTTTGACATTGTCGTTCCTACTCGCTCGTTATCTACTGGCAGAGAAGAGTCTCTACTATTAGAAGTACACCCAGGTATCCTCATACCTTAGATTCATATGTATCGGGTTACTCTATGCCCAGAGAACAGTTGCTATGTTCCTTGAACTCCGCTATACTAGCGATAATACCTTAATCAAGGTTAGATCTAGAGATGTCCACAGAGGTCAACTTGAACTGTACACATAAGCCCGCCATTTCCGTGCGGCCTGCGGTAGACTTGTCTACACATCTGATTTATTGGTATCAGAGAGGAGTTTGTTAAACTCATAAATTGATTATATTGGACTGAAGCTGTTGAAGCTGGAATTATACGAAATCAGCTTACTTAATATATGCATAATTTTCTGATGAACTTTATTTATGCTCATTGCTATGTCCTGCATTGTCTGTGAAGCGTAAAGGCTGCTGTTGTTTTTTTTTTTTTTGATAAAAAAATCCTAATGAATGGCACAGGCACTTGGCTAAGTGTGGGGTATGGTGTGGTTTCTAAGATGGGCACAGCTGGTGGAGATAACTTTCTTTTGCCGTAATGTCACAACTACAAAACACTGAGAAAGGTTCTTCTTCGGGGGGGGGGGGGGGGGGGGTAAATCCACTGAATATACTTGACAGACAGTGTTCAGGAAAATCTATGTTCTTCTTCACAAAAAGAGAGCATGAGTAGAATATTGCTACTGGCGACTTTTCTGCTTCCAGTTTTAACGACTTCATGAATTAGTATTTTAAAAGTGTTTCTTGGGTGGCTTTGTTCTCAGTTAAATTCAGAGGAGCGAGACCCGCAACAGGTCGCCACAAGTTTAGCTTTAAAAAAGTTCATATGTCACTGGAGTAATCGAACTGGGTCGGCAAGGCTCTATATATATTCTATTGCTGCGTAATGGCTGCTTAAATGCTGCCTAATTGCTGGGATGCGAGGTTCGAAAGATCACTCTGGATACAAATAGAAAAAACATGAAATGCAATGAAATCATATTAAAATCTAACGCGCGATACATTTACAGTTAGACTATTTTCTGCGCTCGCGTCTTTAATTAATAAATCAAGAAAAAAAACTCTCCGTGAGGTTAATAATTTTAAAAGCACATCTATCTATACAGAACTAAACTGTATTAAAGTCACAATTCCCTTAACAGTTGCAAAATTAATTTGCGCGGCTATTGTATTAGGAAATTAACCTATAGATGTAACATTTAGTTTGCACTGGAACTTTGAAAACGGGTTTATTTAATAAGTTTAAATTTACACCACAATCCAGTGAAATAAAAATGAAATAATTAGACCACTGATCACTCGAAGCTAAAGTATAAATTAACGTCTGCACAGAAAAGAATTTACTCCAATAGCCAACAATTTAGATGAAATCTAGCAGGAATTTAACTATATGCTAGTGAATCTTAGAATGCTGTCAGAACGAATGATAAAGTTGCCCTTTTTAGATAGATTCTATATATCTAACGGGAATGTAAGTTAAATGGGTAGTGTGAAAATTTCGCGCCTCTTCAGATCCCAGGGCAAGTCGAAGTTATTTAGCCGCCATGCTAACCGCGATGGCCCGACTGGCTTCCGATCTTCGTTCGTCTCAGGCTGCTCGCGTGAGGATGTGAAATTTCTGCGAGACTAGCCTCGTTCGCGGTGAGTTTCCTGATTCCTCAGATCGTATCCGCTACGCTGAGCGCTCTGTCTCTCCCGTTCCATAGTCTTTCGGGCAAGCCTGCCGGTTGCCACATAGGTGCGAAGTCTGCAAGAAGCTTTCTTCTGACCGCTCGTGTCCATCTTGCGAACGGTTCAGTGTTCGCACGGAGATGCTAAATTTCTGCTTCTCTGTTCTGGGGATCGTCTTTGACTGCTTTGATCATAGCCGCTACTCTTCGTTGATGAAAAGTTACAACAATACTGATGTTCATGGGTTCTAATGTTATGAAAAGCTAAAGTCCCAATAATCATCCATCAAATCAGGGAAAATTCACTTGTCAAACTAGACGTACGTCACAATCGTTCCCACTTTTAGACATGAAACCATTTTTCATGTTTCCGTCTTGACAATGTTGGTGACCTGATTGGTGACTTTAGGATGAGTGGTATCTTCAGTTTGCTCTTCTTCCTCTGTAGACCAGTTTCTACTCAAGAAGTCAGCTCCGACATTCTGTTTTCCTGGAATATATTCCACTTTGAAGGAATAAACGCTCAATAATAATGCCCAGCGCATAATCCTTGCGTTGAATTCCTTATTGGCACCAAGGAAAGCTAATGGAGCATGGTCACGGTTTGTACTGTGAAAGAAGTACCATACAGGAACTCATGATGGCGTCTGATGCCATGAATCAGAGCGAGACATTCTCTTTCAACGACACTGTAGTTGCATTCAGCCTTGTTCAGTTTCCGACTGCCGTAAGCTACTGGGAATAGCATATTTGGGTCACTGTCCTCGGCTTGCAACAATGTTGACCCGATGCCCTGGCCTGACGCGTTCACTCTCAGTACGAAAGGTTTCTTAAGGTCAGGTAACCTTAGAATGGGGTATGCCGACAACTGTCCTTTCAAAGTGCTGTATTCATGTTCGCACTTTTGATCCCACATGACCTTATCAGGACAACCTTTCTTGGTGAGGTCAGTCAGAGGTGCCGTGAGTCCGTTGAAGTTCTGGATGTTTTTCTGATAGTAGGCACATAGTGATAGAAATGACCTGATGTCTTTCTTTGTTCTTGGTCTTTTTGCTGCAACTATTTTCTCCACGTTTTTCTTAACAGGCCAACTACAGCCGTGAGAAATAGTATGCCCCAGGAAGTCAAGCTTTTCAAACCCTATGAGACATTTGCTAGGTCTGGCTGTGAGACCAGTTTCCTGTAGTCTCCTGAGGAGCATAGCAACCGTAGCAATATGTTCTTCATAGGTTTCCGATGCAATTAAAATGTCATCCATGAAATTATGGATATGGGGACTTTGCAAAGGTTCTAACAGCTTTCTCATCATTCTGGTGAACACTCCTGGTGCGTTATGCAATCCGAACGGCATCACATTAAATGTGTAATGTCCTTCACTAGTGCTGAAAGCTGGCAAAGGTTTAACTTCCTCCTTGACTGGTATTTGATAATAGCCTTTACTAAGGTCTATCTTGGAGAAAATTGTTGCCTTGCTGAGCTTGGTGAACAACTCAGAAACAGTTTGGAGCGGTTCGGGCTGGAATTCCGTTACAGCGTTTAGCAACCGGTAATCAATACACAGCCGAACTTCTTTATTGGGCTTCTGCAACAGCACTACACTCGAACTGTAAGGAGATGTAGACTCGCTGATAATTCCTGCCTGACGCAGCTTGTCTATTTCTCCACGAAGTGCATCAGCTTTGGCGTACGGAATGGGGTACACTCTGGTTCAAACAGGGGTCTCGTTTGTTAATTTCATGTCAAATTCGATGAGATTTGTTCGACCAGGTACATCCGTCAAAACTGCACTGTACTGCTTCAGTAGCGCCCTGGTTTCTGTTTGTTGTTCCGGTGAGAGATTGTCGCCGAACTTGACATCTTTAAAGGATTCTGTGGATTGCAATGGGTACTCCATGCAACCATCATCACCTTCTTCGTCTTCCGTTGCTATGGCGACAGCCAGGAGATGCTCGGAGGATGGCACCGGTCTTTCCAAATATTTCTTAAGCAGATTTATGTGGAAGACCTTCTCCTTTCCTTTGATGGAGATCTTGTAATTGGTACGTGAGATCTTTTTAAGGACGGTAAACGGCCCTTGCCATCCGATGCGACGTTTATTGCTTCCGGTTGGAAGTAGCAACAAAACTTTTTCCCCTGGTTGGAGTTCTCTCTCTTTTGCAGCTTTATTGTATCTTTTAGCATGTTTAGCGCGGGCTTTCTTAAGGTTGGTGTTGGCTAGATCCCATCCTAGCTTTAACCTTTCCTTGAGCTCAGATACATACTTGCTTGCAGAGACGACTGTCTCGTCAGCCTTTTGGTCTGTCAGGGACCGCAATAAGGCTTCAAGTGGCCCCTTAATAGGTCTGCCAAATAAAAGTGTAGCAGGCGGGAATCCCGTAGATTGCACGAGTTCTTCTGCGACTTGCTTGGAATCTATGCATGTTAGCGGTACAGCTTCGGCCCACATTGTGCAAGTGTCGACTAAGGTCAGGATGAACCTGTTCCTTCTTTTGGTCCTTTCCAGGGGTCCAATGATGTCGACAGCAACCCGTTCAAATGGAGTCCCTACTATCTCTCCACATGTAAGCCTATCTTGCCGTGGTTGGAGAGCTTGAGCGCCCCAATGATCCCGGGAGCTATGCCGGCGGGAGTTTTACTCCTGGCAGGGTCACCCAAGCCGGACAGGTCCTGGGTGAGGGGCCAGACAAAATGGGCTGAGGAGTGAGTGGAACCCTATAGGTGTAGATACAGAACCCACCGGCGAGTGGTACATGCTCTGGTCTGCAAATCCACCCCCACTTCATGGGTTAAATGCTTTCTTGCCTCATTCTTCACTGTTTGTCGTCTATCGGGAGTAGTTTGGGACCCCATACAGTGTAGGCGCAGTGCCCACCGGCGAGTGGACCATACTCTGGCCAGCATCAACCCAAACCCCAGGCATGGGTTAAAATCCCGGGTAGATGAAGCTCGTAAGCCTTGGAAGGCAGTTTGTCTAGGAGAAGGAAAACTCTGATCTCAAACCACCTGCTGCCTTGCAGGTAGGCTGGGGACAGTCAAGGGCTAAGGAACGCAACCCTACAGAAACGCTTGTTGAAATCGGATGCACTGGGCTACATGCTCAACGAAACAGTGCAACGTACTTCGCCTAATGAAGATGTCACGAATACAATTTAAGCGTTGTGGTGCTCGTCCCGTGGAGTCCCGCCAGGCGGCGAGAGTGCCGGACCCCCCACCTCGAAGGGGTCCAACCAATACTACTGGTGGTCACCTTCCCCTGAATTGTGGAGTCAAGGTACAGAGGGAAAGGGCAAAAGCTATTGACCAAACACCAAGAACACTCAACATTCTGCAGTGGAATGCAGAAGGAGTTCTGAACAAAAAAGTCCCCCTAAAACCCGCCTTTATGAGGATCAAATAGATGTGGCTTGCATCCAAGAAACGCATCTCAACAGCAACCACAGATTCTCAATAAGAGGATACCAGGCTTTCCGACTCGATCGAGAAGGACACAAAGGAGGTGTGCTATTACTTACCCGGAACTCAATACCAAGTAGCGAGGTATCTGTGAACTTCAACGACCAATCGGAAATTGTAGGGGTTGACATAAAAATAAAGGACACGAACATGCGTATCTACAATTTGTATGGCCCACCGAGCAAAGACCTGTCACTTGAAAGTATGGAAATAAAGAGCTCAAACTGCATTGTGGTCGGAGACTTCAACAGCCACTCGGAAAGATGGGGATATCTGGATACAGACAGTAGAGGAGAGGAAGTGGAGGACTGGGAGATAGACACAAATCTTCACCTTATCAACAGGCCAGATGATAAACCCAGTTTCTACTCTAGAAGATGGCACACCACTTCCACTCCAGACCTAGCTTTTGCCACAGGGGACATATTTCACAAAATTGACCGACAGGTACTTGGCCAGCTAGCAGGCAGCGACCACAGACCAATAAAGCTAGTGGTTAATATGGAGTATGTTCCCCATGAAGTGAAACCATTGCCCCGATGGAATTACAAAAGAGCTGACTGGGACAATTTTGCAGTGCTGACTGACAGCCTTTGCGAAACCATCAACACACGAAACAACAGCATGAGAAATATGGTTGAAAGCTTTAATAGAGCAATACTTCAAGCAGCTATTGAGACTATTCCGAGAGGGGCAAGAAAAAACTATAAACCATACTGGAATGAAGATCTGCAAAAACTTGAAGATGAGGTAGCACAAGCCAGAGACAAGGCAGAAACAGAACAAACAACTGAGGCAAACATCTTGCTCAAAGCAACCACTGCAAAGTACAGAAGAACATTAAACCAAACAACACGAGACTGCTGGAAGCAAACAACAGAAAATCTCAACCTAGATAAAGAAGGGAACAAGCTGTGGAAACTAGTTAGAGCTTTGAACAACGAAGAACCTTACAAAAATCACATCACAATCAAACAAGGTGAAAATATGCTCTCGGAGAAAAAAGCTGCAAATGCACTCATGGAACACTATGCTGGTGCAAACCACATTGATGTCCCTATAGACAGAAGAAAGGCCATCATTGATGAACAAAGGAATCATGATAACAAAAAGCTTGCACCAGAAGAACACATGATGGCAAAGTTAACAATGCAAGAATTAGAAGAGGCAATGAGGGCGCTAAAGAAAAAGAAGTCACCCGGAAAAGATGGGATAACCAATGAAATGCTAACAGGCCTAGGAACAAAGGCAAAAAAGAAGCTTCTGGCCATCCTAAACTGCAGCTGGAAAAGAGGAATAGTACCACAGGCATGGAAATATGCCATACTGATTCCAATACCTAAGAAAGACAAAGTTCAGACAGAACCAAATGGCTACAGACCTATCAGTCTACTTAGTTGTGTTGGAAAATTGATGGAGCGCATAATAAATACTCGACTTATGTGGCATCTAGAAGAAAAACATCTCTTAGCCCCACAGCAAGCAGGATTCAGGAAACACAGATCCACTGAAGACCAGATCACTTATATAACTCAGAAAATTGAGGATGCTTTCCAAGAAAAAAAGCACACACTGGTGGTTTGGGTGGACCGAGAAAAAGCATTTGACAAAGTGTGGAAAGATGGACTGAAAGTCAAGCTGCAAAGAAGTGAAGTGTGTGGGAGAATGTTCAAATGGATCAGCCACTATCTTGAAAATAGAACGGCCAGAGTCCAACTACAAGGACAGACCAGTAGGAAGATGGTATTGGAGCAGGGTGTTCCCCAAGGGGGAGTCCTGTCACCCACATTGTTCCTCACATATATAAATGACATATCAGAGAATATTCCAAGAAGAACCCACAATGCCTCCTTTGCAGACGACTTAGCCCTGTGGATCTCAGAGGAATATATCTCTACGGCAAGCATTCGGATGCAGCAAGCCCTAACATCACTGGAGGAGTGGGCCAAGGCATGGCTAGTAAAGATAAATGAGGAGAAAACATCATTCACAGTGTTTTCTCTCTCTCTAACAAACCACAGATCTCCAAATTGGTGCTAAATGGGAAAAATCTACATCTGGATGAAAACCCAAACTACCTAGGCATTACCTTTGATCGCCGCTTGACTTGGAAAACCCAGATTGAGAAAAACAGGACAAGAGCAAGGCAGAGAATGGCAATCATGAAAAAACTTGCTGGCACGGTTTGGGGAGCAGACGAGAGAGTACTAAAGAATCTATATACTGGGCGAGTGAGGCCGCTAAGTCGAACTTTGACAAAATAAACAGAACCCAAAACCAAGCAATGAGAATCATAACTGGGGGCATGAAATCAACACCAATAAAAGAGTTGGAAAAGATTACTCACCTCCAGCCTATGGAGGATAGAAGAGATAGCAGAGCCCAGCAACAAGCCGAGAAATTCAGGAGGCTGATAGATCACCCAATGCACCAGAGGATAAATGGACTTGGAAAGGGAAGACTGGTATTGAGAGAAAGAACAGTCAAACTGAAACAGAAAGGAGAGTCCTAACCACAAAATATATAGAGAAACATTACCCAAGCAACACCTGGATCCATGCGTACACAGATGGATCAGCAACTAATGCAACAGAAGATGGGGGTGGAGGAGTCTTCCTGAGCTTAAGCAATGGCACACAAAAAAAGATAGCAGTCGCAACAGGGAAATTTTCAACTAACTTCAGAGCAGAGGCAGAGGCCATAAAAACTGCATCAGAAATTCTAATGACAGAAACAAGCTCAGAGAGACCAGTAGTTATCTTCTCAGATGCGCTGTCAGTGATTACAACACTGAAAAGTCAAATAAATGCTGAACTGGATGACCTAAGAGTAACACTTCACAAACTATGTCAGCAATACAAAAGAGTTGTGATACAGTGGATCCCTTCTCACTGCAACATCCCTGGAAATGAGGAGGCTGACAGATTGGCAAAGGAAGGGGAAAAACTTTCTCAGCTGGACACAAATATAACCTATGAGGAGTCCAAGAGTTTTATCAAGCGCAGATACAGGCAGAGGTGGGAAGAAGATCATCCAGGCCACACAAAAAATGATCCGTATTACCAGCTCAGCAGAAGTGAACAAGTGGTAATCTTCAGACTTCGCACTGGTCATAACAGATTGAGATATCATCTGTTCAACAAATTAAAGATAGGAACTACGGATGAGAAGACAGCTGATAGAATGGTCTGGCGCTCTCTCTTCCAAACCTCTACACCTCACGGTAGAAGGGGAACGACTAAGTAAGTAAGTAAGTACTACGGATGAGTGTGACTGTGGCACTGGTAAAATGACTGCCGAACACCTGCTTCAGAGGTGCCCAACATATGAGGAGCGGAGAAGACGCATATGGCCATCACCAGTACCATTCCTGGAGAAGATCTACGGAGATATCAACAGCCTCAGGCTGACCACCGCTTTCTTTGAACTTATTCAAGTTGACATCTGAGGGTGAACGAAGAAGAAGAAGAAGAGTCCCTTCTATTGGCATTTGCCCCATGGGTACTGGGGGTGTCAAGTGCTTGGGTGCTACCCGTTGGCACTGGGCGCAGGATTTCACATACCTGATAATGTCAGAGTTCATTCCTGGCCACCAATAGTGGATTTTTTATTCGCTGAATAGTGGCGTTTTGTCCCATATGTCCGCTAAAGGGAAGAGAGTGCCCCATTTCTAAGATCTGGCTTCTGTACTGCGTCGGTACTAGAAGCTGGTTTTTCCCCGTGTCCAGGTTGCCCGTTCTACGATACAATACGCCATCCTTAGAAAAGATGTCTCCGTTGTGTCTGGGGTCCTTAGCCATGGGCAGTTTTTTAAAGCAGGGCTCCAGAGTAGGATCCTTTTGTTGCACCTCCTTCAGTTCATTCGGCAACAAATTTGGCACAGGCTCCCTCTCCTTCTTGGCTTGCCCTCTTGTGGTTACCGCTGCCACAATCGGCTCCTTTGGTCTCCCAATAAACACATATCTACATCCCAGGATAACTGGGTAGATAGGATCATCCATAATGGCCGCTTTAATAACACCTCTGACAAAATCAGAGTGTATTTCTACCAGTGCGATAGGAAGCAGCAGCTGCTTCGAAAAGCAGCAGCTGGGAGACTTTTTCAGGCCATAAATCGAGGATTCCTCAGCAAGAGAGAGGTTGGTAAGAAAACGAAGATGGCTGTATACCGCTCCACCTATGTCCCAGTCTTGACATACGGATGCGAGTCATGGGCAATGACTACAACCCATAAAAGCCAGATCCAAACCTCAGAAATGAGGTATCTGAGGAAGGTGGTTGAAGTAACAAGAAGAGACATGGTACGCAACCAGACGATACGTCAAGGCCTTAAATCCTACCCCCTCCAGACCCAAGTAGAACAGTCCCAATTAAGATGGTTTGGCCATGTCTGCAGAATGGGAGAAGATCGGATACCACGACAAGCATGGGAAACAAAGAGCCAAGGATCCAGACCCCGAGGACGACCCAGAGTCCGCTGGGAGGCCAACATTAGACAATCTTTGAAGGATCGAGGACTAGAATGGAACCAGGCCAGGAGGAAGACAGCCGATAGGATAGTCTGGCGCTCTCTCTTCCAAACCTCTACACCTCACGGTAGAAGGGGAACGACTAAGTAAGTAAGTAAGTAAGCGATAGGAAGCGTCCTGGGTGCATCACTCTTGAAAACTCCACATAGTTTGACGGTTTCCTCTGTCTCCTGACCGGGTTTGACTAGGTGTCTGGCGACAATACAATCAAAACTTAATCCTGTGTCAAAAAGACAAGTAGTAGATGTACCGTTCAAAATTACAGTTCCTCGCGTTGAGGGTCGGTCCCCCTCAGGTTGAGAATCACTTACATTGACTCTACCTTTCGAGGCTGTATGCAAACATCCAACGCGGTTTGGACCGGTTTGTTTGCCCTGATCAGACGTTCCTTGTGTAGGGGTCTTCCCTTGACCTTGACCTTGGTGGCCGCGCTGCCACGTAGGCTTGGTGGGTTGATCAGAATTGTTGTTTGGGGGTATCGGGTTTTGTAGAATTTCGATTTTTCCTGGGGAGGTTTCTGGGTATTATTATCTCGTTAGTTATAATGTTGAGAGGGATTGGAAGAATAGGCTGACTGCTCTAGATTTTGTTTTCGAGATGGCTTATCTGGGAGTTTACGTTTTGTGGTGGGAAGTTCGGCCATTGCATTGTTATAGCGTTCGGCCTTATTGAGGATGTCCTCAAGCCTGACTGCCCCCTGTTCAGCCAAAAATCTACGGGTTTCGTTTGACAAAGTTGACTTTATCTGTTCCACAAGAACAAGTTCCAGTAGTCCCTCATATGTAAGAGGTAGGTCAGATAATTCTATTCACTTTGTCAGATAACCCGTGAAACGTGAAGAGAACTGGGGAAATGTTTCCGTGCTCTCTTTTCGGCGGTTTCTGAACAACTGCAGAAACTTACGGGCAGTCATCTCAAACCGCTCTAGCAAGGCCTTCTTCAGCATGTCGTAATCATGTTGGTTCGGTCCCAGCTTCACGTATACGTCATAAGCATTGCCTTTCAGTGACGTTGAGAGTTTAAGTGCCCAGCGGGGACTCTCTAACCCATACAGAGTCGCGAGTCTCTCGAATTTTTCTAGGTAGCTGTCAATTTTTTCGTTGGGGCTAGGAAAAGACTCTAAAGCAAAAGACATCGCAGTTAATTGGGCAGATTTAGCACTGAAGAGATCCACTGATTGAGACTGGGGTGAAGACGGCTCTCCATTATTAGAAGTAGAGGCACCCCGACTCTCTAAAGCCTTGAGCGCCAATTCGTGCTGTCTTTCCCTTTCTCTCTCTTTCCCTGCGGGTTTCAATCTCTGCCTCAATTTTCTTCTGTTCCAATTGACGATCGTCCGCTTCTTTCTTCCTAGCTTCTGCCCTCTCTTTCGCTTCTTTCTTCTCTTTTTCCTCTCTCTATTGCTCTGCGTCATACCTTTCAAGTTCCCTGTTCACAAACAGGTTCGCGGCTTCTCCTTCTAACCCTGAGTTCTACGCCTCCTGTCTCAGAATGGATCTTATCCTAATTCTCTCTGCCATGATAAAGAACTGGATGCTTCTAAGACTAGAGAATTAGTAAGAAGAAACAAGAAGGGGGAAAAAACTCAACGCTGCTATGAGAAAAAAACACAAAGTATAAATTTACTTGTGTTACCCCCTACTCTGAAATGTGCAAACTTATCGCTGCTATTATTGTCACTTAAGACTCTTAACACAAGCGACTTATGCCACTTAAAATGGTAAGTTACACTGGAAAAAATTTACTTTTACTAAAAGTAGAGAAAAATTTATGAAAAACAATTTAAAGGAAAAAAATTTTTTTCCTAAATTTTAATTCTCCGCTAACAAACTCCGCCCTCTGAAGTCAATTAAAGAGTAGAGACGATGTTAACTAGATTTATAAAAAAATTTAGAACAAGCGTCTTTAGCTTTGCTCAGCTCTTCTAACTTCCAAAAACCTTTTGTGACTGAAGACAGTCACGCAATCCCAGCAATTATATAACAAAATTTCAATCTTCTCTGCCAGAGAGTACAAAGGTGACAAATATTTTATTATCACTACTTGCTGCTCCTGTGGAAAGAAACTAACCTGTAATAATTATTGTGTGGTCGGCCCAAAATACTAAAAGACTTGGTCTAGGGGAAGTAATTACTTTTTTAAGATTATACCCTACTTCACAAAGACAATCAACCACACTCTATTTTAACTATGCTCAGAATTTTGGACGAGCTAACCATGTATTGTCGTAATTTTTTTCTGAGAGAGTTCTGATGGATATTGGTCCCTTTAGAGTGTAGAATGATAGTGAAGGCTCTGTGGGAATAAGGATTTAGGAAAGTCAGGTAGTAGATTCACAAGTGCTGGGAAGAGTAAGGACAATCTCGGTTTACGACAATAATTGACTCTCAAAACTACTCCTACCACTCTTCTGAGCCAACAATTGTTTGTCAGTTCCAGTCACTCAGGCGCACTCACCGATTTGGTGATTCTGACGCTCAACGTACATGAATACGGACTACAATAACAAATATGGGAAATGTTTGATTTGGGCCAGCCGACACCAATGCTAATAAAGTTTTAATACTTTTATTATCATAAAAATCAAGTCACAAATAATTATCAATTTACAGTCAGAAATCAAAGGTTACAGAATACAAATATGACAAGGGGGAGGGGGGTTTTGAGGAGAAGTATCCCATACACCTTTTCCCGCTTGTATTTACTAACAGAAAAGACCCAGTCCCAAAGACAAGGGGGGGGGGGTGAGGATGATGATCAGAGATAGGCAATTTAACCCAATGGTAAATTTATTACTCTGAGGCAAGGGGTTACAGTGATAAGGGGTTAGAGGAAAAGCTAGGGTTCTCAAATGTTTTCCTTTATCCAACAAATTTTACGGGAGGGGGAAATGAACACAGTTAAACAATCCCGCTAGGAGAAATCCCGTACAATGAATACAATACACCTTCATACTATGTCGAACTAATTATAATGTGATAGGGTGGGCGAGATGATGATGATGATTATATTGTGATATGCTTGATCACTCTCTTTTCACACTCGCACCGACCCGAACAACAATAAAACTCTTGATTCTAGAGGCAGGGGCTGTATTTACTTTTACAACCCATTCAGTGACTAAGCAAACATTAAACAAATAAACCAACGAACATAACAAAACAAAACACCCAACAGTGCTCGATTGCTAATCTGAAGAAGCAAACAAAGCAACGAATAGCTAAAATCATAGCTAAATAATGATACTCTCACCTGCCAAACAGTCCTTCCATGCCACCTGACACCCTCAACTATCACACACGCACACACTCATGCGTGTCGTCCAATGCGACTGGTAAGGTGTTGTGCATGAGGCTGGCAATCTCACCGTGTAACATCGGTTGCTACCAAAACCACTACTGCAAGAGTACATACTCAGCTATCACACACTCATGCATGTCGTCCAATGAGACTAGTCTGGTGTTGTGCATGGGGCTGGCAATCTCACCTTGTAACACAGATTGCTACCGAAACCACTACTGCACGAGCATATGAATACTTCATGCGGAGGCAAACCACACTGGTGGCCCAATGCTCCCTCAGGAGCGGAGAAGAGAAATATATATCTCCAAGTGAGCCCACGTGCTCTCACAAACCATTCTACACATAACCATAATTAAATAATAATAAAATGGACATAAAATAATATTCTTCTATATGTACAACAAATACTCTCCTTAATGAGAATAAACCACCACCTCGCAACTGGTCCATCTCAATATTCATTAATGCATTCTGAACATGTCGTAAGTGGCGACTGGTGCGCCTGGTAACAAGCGTGTCGTATATGACCCCTGATGAGATTGGGAACTCATCACACGAAACACATCGTTACCGTCACCGAAACAACCACAGCAATAGCCTCAAAATGCTTATTGTGGGCCTGTAATGGACACCAGCTGCATTGGTGTTTCCATGCTCCGCCGGGAGCAACCAGAGAAACACATGTCTCAACGTGCTTACGCACCAAGGAGTGGCTCTAATCTCCCCAGAAATCTAAATGGCTATTCTCACTTCAAAGTAACCCATAAATGTATACAGTAGAATAATCAACAATCGTGACATACACTTAATTACTCTATCAAAGAATAAGATAAAATTACTCTTGACTTAACAACTAGAACTAAAGTCATCACCGCGTGGCCTCCCGGCTGCCATCTTGATATTTTTGCTACCAGGTTGATATTATCTTAATTCACGTGAAATAGCTTCATACCATATTTGCCTTTCTGATAAATAAAATACTCGCTCTTAAACTTTCACATCTATCTATCTTCTTCTTCTTCCGTCCTTAGCCACCAACCGTCAAAGCAGTCAGTGGCCATTACGCCTAGTGGCGTCTTAGGGCAACAGCAGATAGGTTTTCTTTGCCATTGTTTCCCATCACGCCTATTGGCGTCTTTAGGGCAACGGCAAATCAATCCATTTGCTGTTGTTTCCGTAATCGAAGTGACTGGCAAACGGGTGATCAGCCCGTTGGTATCTATCTATCTATTTAGACCTAATTCACTAAACATTAAAACAGACTCGTGCTGAATATAATTTCAGAATTACAGAACACCAATGCTAATTTAAATTGACTCACGTGCCATGTCTTTGTTCTTCTGCTACCGACACAGGGCTAGCCTAACTTCGTTTCTATCTCGTCTGGACTGAATCTTCAAATAGGCCGGTTTGATGCTCGCTATTTCTTTATATAAACCTCTAAGCCTAAACACTCATCTTAGTCCGCGCTGCGCGGATTAATTTAGCCACTTCAATAACACTCGCGATATTTGCTTTTTTAGGCACGAAAACACAGATATGGCTCACAATTATCAAATATAACACACGACTACCAAATATAGCACACGACTTTGCACCAAAATTAATTATTAGGCTTTATTATGGCCTTAGTAATATATCTTCTACTTTGTCAGACTTTTTACATCCCAGCATGCTTCGCGCACATCAAAAATATGGGCGATAAATATGCCAAAAACAGGAAGGGGGTGAGCGTCTTTTCGGCCCCATCACAATAAGGGTAAAAAAAGATTAAATCTCCTTTCATTCAAAAACACGCTTGGCTGGCCAGCACAAGGGCACACACACAGACTTGCCAAATGCTGAATTCTGGCACTTCCTAGGAATTTTACAACAGCAGATAATACCGTAGAACAATGGAAATTGTCTTTTTATTTCTTCTGTGTCAGGCACCAGATTTATCGAGGTGGGCTGGTAGCTAATAGTCTCAAAAATCGCCAGACGGTGAAGCGTAAAGGCTACTGTTGTTTTTTTTTTTATATAAAAAGTTCCTAATGAATGGCACAGGCACTTGGCTAAGTGTGAGGTATGGTGTGGTTTCTAAGATGGGCACAGCTGGTGGAGATAACTTTCTTTTGCCGTAATGTCACAACTGCAAAACACTGAGAAAGGTTCTTCTTCGGGGGGGGGGGGTAAAATCCACTGAATATACTTGACAGACAGTGTTCAGGAAAATCTATGTTCTTCTTCCCAAAAAGAGAGCATGAGTAGAATATTGCTACTGGCGACTGTTCTGCTTCCAGTTTTAACGACTTTATGAATTAGTATTTTAAAAGTGTTTCTTGGGTGGCTTTGCTCTCAGTTAAATTCAGAGGAGCGAGACCCGCAACAGGTCGCCACAAGTTTAGCTTTAAAAAAGTTCATATGTCACTGAAGTAATCGAACTGGGTCGGCAAGGCTCTATATATATTCTATTGCTGCGTAATGGCTGCTTAAATGCTGCCTAATTGCTGGGATGCGAGGTTCGAAAGATCACTCTGGATACAAATAGAAAAAACATGAAATGCAATGAAATCATATTAAAATCTAACGCACGATACATTTACAGTTAGACTATTTTCTGCGCTCGCGTCTTTAATTAATAAATCAAGAAAAAAACTCTCCGTGAGGTTAATAATTTTAAAAGCACATCTATCTATACAGAACTAAACTGTATTAAAGTCACAATTCCCTTAACAGTTGCAAAATTAATTTGCACGGCTATTGTATTAGGAAATTAACCTATAGATGTAACATTTAGTTTGCACTGGAACTTTGAAAATGGGTTTATTTAATAAGTTTAAATTTACACCACAATCCAGTGAAATAAAAATGAAATAACTAGACCACTGATCACTCGAAGCTAAAGTATAAATTACCGTCTGCACAGAAAAGAATTCACTCCAATAGCCAACAATTTAGATGAAATCTAGCAGGAATTTAACTATATGCTAGTGAATCTTAGAATGCTGTCAGGACGAATGATAAAGTTGCCCTTTTCAGATTCTGTATATATCAAACGGGAATGTAAGTTAAATGGGTAGTGTGAAAATTTCGCGCCTCTTCAGATCCCAGGGCAAGTCGAAGTTATTTAGCCGCCATGCTAACCGCGATGGCCCGACTGGCTTCCGATCTTCGTACGTCTCAGGCTGCTCGCGCGAGGATGTTAAATTTCTGCGAGACTAGCCTCGTTCGCGGTGAGTTTCCTGACTCCTCAGATCGTATCCGCTACGCTGAGCGCTCTGTCTCTCCCGTTCCATAGTCTTTCGGGCAAGCCTGCCGGTTGCCACATAGGTGCGAAGTTTGCAAGAAGCTTTCTTCTGACCGCTCGTGTCCATCTTGCGAACGGTTCAGTGTTCGCACGGAGATGCTAAATTTCTGCTTCTCTGTTCTGGGGATCGTCTTTGACTGCTTTGATCATAGCCGCTACTCTTCGTTGATGAAAAGTTATAACAATACTGATGTTCAGGGGTTCTAATGTTATGAAAAGCTAAAGTCCCTTTAATCATCCATCAAATCAGGGAAAATTCACTTGTCAAACTAGACGTACGTCACACCCACGTATCTAATACCACACACCTCACACCGTATATCAGCGTAGAAGAAGTAACGAGTTTACTATGTCACACACCT
Organism: Oreohelix idahoensis; assembly: GCA_024509875.1. NCBI lineage: Eukaryota > Metazoa > Mollusca > Gastropoda > Stylommatophora > Oreohelicidae > Oreohelix > Oreohelix idahoensis. The sequence goes on from JAMPIV010000484.1 coordinate 16,990, forward strand.
CACACCATATACCAACTGTCGTAAAACGTGTGTGTAAACCCACTTCTTAGTTAATACACTATGTCGAGATACAAATTTGCCCCAGCCAATCAACGAACAGTCGCTGAGCCAGAATAAATTACACGAAGTATACGCCAGGAAAAACTTAAGCCTAAAATTTCGGGACGCGGTCACGGCCATCTTGTCTCCCAATATGGCGGCAGACAGAATAAAATTAGGCATAAGCCCTGTTTTTCGGGAGTCGGCCTAGGTCACGGATTTTACTAAACCGCATATAACCAATCAGCTTGCCACGCCGAGACCCAATCAAAAGCATTCCTTAAGCAGTAAAAGTTACATGCATCTACCTATATATACGATCGAGTTTTATACAAAAACACACACCAACACGAAGCCAGCTAGACGACCGACTGGAGAAGAGAAGCTGTCAGACTGATTTATTGCTCATCTCCACTGATCGGGCAGAACTGCTTCACTAGTCGAGTCAAAATCTAGCTTGTATAAATCTTAGAGGGTAAGTATACTTACTTAGAAACTTGTAGGAGAATAGGCCTACAGCAGATATCTAATGTTTGTATTTGTTGTGTGTCATTTATATACCTCTTCTTCTTCTTCCGTCCTTAGCCACCGACCGTCAAAGCAGTCAGTGGCCATTACGCCTAGTGGCGTCTTAGGGCAACAGCAGATAGGTTTTCTTTGCCATTGTTTCCCATCACGCCTATTGGCGTCTTTAGGGCAATGGCAAATCAATCCATTTGCTGTTGTTTCCGTAATCGAAGTGACTGGCAAACGGGTGATCAGCCCGTTGGTATTTATATACCTACACCTGTATATATATTTAAAATAAATTGTTTCACTATGAATGTATCAGGTTACTGATTGTATCTTGGGGAATTAGGTATAATGATTGTATTTCCTGATATGATTGATGAAGACGAAAGCCAACTGAAATATAACCAAAACAGTCCTTGTTAGGACTCATATAACTCCAATCTATTGTCTTATATAACTCCAACCTGATATATATAACCAAAAAAACAGTCCTTGTTAGGACTCATAAAACTCCAACCTATTGTCTCCTATAACTCCAACCTGAAATATAACCAAACAGTCCTCGTCTCACATAACTCCTATCATCAGAACACAACAATATTGTTAGGATATGTGTTACCAGCCAGTATAGCACTTGTCAGAGAGGGCCTGGTATATTATAGGGGGAAGGAAATGGTTGTATCATACCTAGGTGTACATATTATTGGATGTATTCATGTATTGAATTTATATTATTGGATGTATTCATGTATTGAATTTATATTATTGGATGTATTCATTTATTAATTTATCAGAAAGAATGTTTTGCAAGTAGACACCTGTCTTGTCTCGCTATTGCTAACTCATACTGAGCCATGTTGTCATTCATCCTACATGCAGACACCTGAGACACGCTTATCTCATATACAATAGAAATAGATGGGCTTGAGGACAGAAATTAGCCCCTATTTTTACTTGTTACAGGTTTTATTCGTGTCATCCAACCTGAGGTCGTATGTCCAGTCAATCCAGCTGCCTGGAACTTCGCAGGAGCACAGTGATTGCACAGGAACTACATCTTTAGTCTCCCTCAGTCTTGGGTGGGCTAACGAAACGATCATCAGCGGGTGTTGTGTGCAAGAAATTAAAGACAGAACTGTTTCAAGAGATGAGTACACATTAGTACCATTTCCGTCGGCAATTGTGAGCATTTAACGGTCAAGGACAAAAAACTGAGTTAGCGTAGCAAGAGACAAGAATAACAGCATAGCTGATAAATTTTATACTTAATTAACAGCACAGCTGATATAAATTTGTTTCCTATAATTGGAAAACTTGTTGTTATATATATATATATATATATATATATATATGTATATATATATATATATATATATACATATATATATATATATATATATATATATATATATATATATATATATATATATATATATACATATATATATATTATATATACTGAAGCACATTAAAAACGCACCACTATTATATATACTGATGCCGAGAAGCTGGCAAAAAAAAGTGTGGGAATGGATTTTCCCCGTGTTTGCCATGAGGTAGAGAGCGAATGGCTGCTGGAATGGAAAGTGCATGATTCAACCCATGGGTGTGTGTACTGACTACATGAAAACGATGAAAGTTACACGTGCAACACGATTCTCAACAGCTATGACCCTGAAAATGTGTACACGTTGTGGCAGTATACTTGGTATAAAAAGGCCGTTGAGACAAAACACCCAGTACATGTGCTTGAAATGCCACGACTATCTGAAAACGACCGCCAACGAGCCATTGGTATGTTGGAGACCGGAATGAGCTCGCGGGCCATTGCCAGAAGGATGAATTGCCACCACAGCACTATTGTACGTCTCAATGAACGTTACGGAACCACTGGCAGTGCCCGGGATAGACTTCGGAATGGCCAACCACGAGTTACTACCCCTGCGCAAGATCGTCATATTGTGCTGAGTCACCTAAGGAATTGACTCTCCCGGCAAGTCAAACAGCAAGAGCAATAGTGGGTAGACATGGGCAAGTCTCTCGAATGACAGTCATACGACGACTCAGAGATACAGGCCTTACTGCAAGACGACCTTATGTTGGGCCAAACTTGACTCACAGACATCGTTAGCAGCGCCTGCAATGGGCAGAGCAACATATCAGATGGACTAGACTGCAGTGGAATGCTGTCCTATTCACAGACGAGAACAGATTCAACATATCCTTTGCAGATGGACGTATGCGGATTTAGCGACGGTGTGAAGAGCGCTTTGCAGATTGCTGTGTCAACCGATTTCGAGGTGGCAGTATTCACATTTGGGGAGGATTCAGTTTTCACCATCGCTTGCCTCTTCACGTCTTCCGTGGAAATGTTAATGCTGTGACATATCGAGATGAGGTTCTGGATGCACTGGTTGCTCCTGCGTTCACAATTTATCCAGACTTGCAGCTTCTCCAGCAGGATAACGCACGTGCATTTTTTTGTATTTTTGGTTTTCCCCCTTGCCTGCACAGAATGCAATGAATTTCATAACAATCAAATGTACAAATTAATGACCAGCATGGATTCATAGGAAAATGAATAAAGATTCCAAATATGTAAACTTGTACACACTTATATTTACATTTCACACTCTGTTCCTGGATTATACAGATGGTGCGTTTTTAATGTGCTTCAGTATATATATATATATATATATATATATATATATATATATATATATATATATATATATATATATATATATATATATATATATATATATATTTGTAAATCATATGTAAACTTACAATTCCATTGCATTCCATCTTCCAACATCCACCCTTCAGCACAAGAGTAGATAGTGTATATACTAAATAAATAATAAGGAAATTGTATTTGAACGACTTGTCAATTTTATAATTGTTAAGTAAAATCTGTTTCCTTGTTTTTTAATATCACAGGTAGTTACACAGCGGGGGTGGCATTTTATGACTGTCTCCTCTCTACTAATTTTTCGAGATCAGATCATTCACAGCCGTAACTAATTTGTGATACCAGTAGTTCTCTCATACACTGGGACTTCACCATATTCTGCAGAAATTCTACTTCTGTATTGTCAGTACTATACTGATCCTACAGCCAATAAAAACCTCACGCTACACCAGCGTAGAACAAGGTACGAATATATGGTGGCACACACCTCAAACCGTATACCAGCGTAGAACAAGGTACGAATATATGGTGGCACACACCTCACACCATATACCAGCGTAGAACAAGGTACGAATATGTGGTGGCACACACCTCACACCATATACCAGCGTAGAACAAGGTACGAATATATGGTGGCACACACCTCACACCATATACCAGTGTAGAACAAGGTACGAATATGTGGTGGCACACACCTCACACCGTATACCAGCGTAGGAGAAATAATGAGTATATTGTGACACACACCTCACACCGTATACCAGCATAGGAGAAGGTACGAGCATATAGGGACACATACCTCACACCATATCCAAGCGTAGACGGTACGAGTATCTTGTGGCGTACACCACACACTTCGCAAACCCATACTAAGCGTAGAAGAAGGTATGAGAATATTTAGCAACACACAAATATCACACAGCTCACACCACACAATAAGCGTTGAAAGCATGAGTATATAGAGACACATACCACACACCTTATACCACATACAAAGCATAAGCGAAGCTACGAGTATTTTGTGACACACACCACACAACAAACGTACAAGGTGTGTATATATTGTGACACATATCACACCACACAACAAACCTAAGCGAAAATACAACCCCGCGGTATGACAGCAGTGTAAGAAAAATGTTCAAGACCATTCTGTCACTTTCTGTCACCTTTGTTTTTGCTTGTTGATCACCGACGAAGGCCTTGAGACTGTCACGTCGGTATGGACTCGTGACCTATTTCAGTTGACCCGGTCCTAAGACCGTTGTGTTTGTACTGTATTTGGGTGCGTCAACGAAATTATCTTCTAGTTACCTGTGAAAATAGGATATGCCACTTTCAACATTTGATTACTGTCTTGTATTCAAAAAAGTATTTTTACTGTCGGCAGTAACACGGAATGGGTGAGAAAGGCACTTGCCAGGGAAGATCGAAGTTTGAACATAATACAGGTCACGACTTGCCAGACAAGTTACCACTCTTAATTTAGAAAAATAAACCTAGATATCGGCGACTTGGGGTATTTTGGGCGATTTTCTGGCTACTTTGGGTGATTTTGAGGCTATTTTGACCGATTTTGGGCGAAATATAGGTGGCTTTCTTCAATTAATGAAGGAAAATGATACCTAGATGGGACACACACAAAAAAACCCTAGAAATAGGTGAATCCACCTAGGAGTGGCAACGCTGTCCCCGTCACTCGCCGTCTGTTAAGTTGTCAATGAGTGAGGAAGCTTTCGTGTCTAATTCCGATCACGTCTGCCGCCTGTGGTCAAATTGCCGCACGCACAAAATACACTGACTCGCGCACACGTGTAAGGCAGACGCACGAATAGTAGATGCCCTCCAAGAATATCGGATTCAATAGAGCAGCAGATTACCAGCACGGCCCCTCGTCAGCCCCTTCAGGGACAAACTGTATGGCCTGAGACAGACCGCCAACTTTATGAGTGAATTAAATTGTCGTATACGAGACCAAACGAATGAGATGATGAGGAGAAGGAATAGGAGGCGGCGGGGGAAAATGGGGCAGGTGAACACGGCTAGAAATATTTCCACAACTTAGTTGTAATAATTAAAAACTGCGTGTCTGCTGAAGTCCTACCTCGTCTATCCGACATCTTTAGATGTTGTACTTGCCGCCAAATACGAGGTCAAGGATCGTTTATTTCCGCCACTTATTGGGCTGCTGTGTATTTAAACAGAAAAAAAAAACAGCTTAGGATGGCACACGAAGATTTATTTATTTAATTACCTATTCTCACAGATCGGCCCCGTGTATTCCCCGGAGGGAGGGGGGGGGGGGGTCTCTGATGGGATGAAGACATAAGTACTACTCCCTGGAGCTTGTGGTAAGAAACAACAAAGATGAGAGATTGTGGGTCGGGCTGGTAACTTCATCATACCCAACTAATTGCTCCAGAAACCACTGCTATAAGAACCCATGAATGTGTTGGTATAAGAACCCATCAATGTGTTGGTATAAGAACCCATGAATGTGTTGGTATAAGAACCCATCAATGTGTTGGTATAAGAACCAATCAATGTGTTGGTATAAGAACCCATGAATGTGTTGGTATAAGAACCCATCAATGTGTTGGTATAAGAACCCATCAATGTGTTGGTATAAGAACCCATCAATATGTTGGTATAAGAACCCATCAATTTGTTGGTATAAGAACCCATCAATGTGTTGGTATAAGAACCCATGAATGTGTTGCTATAAGAACCCATGAATGTGTTGGTATAAGAACCCATGAATGTGTTGGTATAAGACCCCATCAATGTGTTGGTATAAGAACTCATGAATGTGTTGCTATAAGAACCCATGAATGTGTTGGTACGGGAAAAGGGACCTGCAGTGGTGGGTGGGCCCACATTTGATAAGGAGCGAAATAGGAAATTAAAGAATAAGTGAACTCAAAGATCTAACCTGGGTCATTTTTATAATCCGCACGTACCAACATAATACTAAGTAGAACCCAGTCGCCCCGACACTTTAACATATTTTTTTTTTAAACTAACGATTTCCATATCGACATCCGGGGTGTCAGAAGACAAAATATAAAACGTTGTCCCAGATCCCAGTTAACAAGAGCAGTAAATATATACCAGCACCATAATTATACCTTTCAAATGCCAGATTTTTATGTCGTGCGTTTTTTTTTTTTTAAATTCTTGGACTGGCTCCACGCACAACATTTTTCTACAAGTTGGTTTTTCCCAACCGGGGTTCCGGAAAACATCGTCAGGGGGAGTTCCTGAAGGAGAGAAAGAAATGTTCCTTTTGCAATGCCACAAAGAATCTTAATTGTTCCTCGAAATACAACCTCTCTCTCTCTCTCTCTCTCTCTCTCTCTCTCTCTCTCTCTCTCTCTCTCTCTCTCTCTCTCTCTTTTTCTTACATCACCTGTAAACGTTCTACCAGTGTAAGTAAAATCTTGAGCAATTCATCATCATCTCAACCCATAACCCGTCATGGGTCGTAGGGGTGCCATGGTGGAAGCATCAGCAGACATGGTCCTCCACTGCTCTCTATTCTCAGCAATGCGTACAAGTGTGGAAAAACCGTGTCCTGCCCATTCTTTGATGTTATCAGCCCAGGATTTTCTTTGCCTTCCTCTTCTCCGTTTACCTTCGACTGTTCCCTGGAGGATCGTTTTCGAAAGGGAGTCATGACGAGTTACATGCCCAAACCAGGCAAGCTTTCGACGTTTCACTATTGACAAAAGTGGTTCTTGGTGGCCTGCATAGGTGTTTATCTTCTCTCTAACATAGACATTTGTTTTGTGCTCTTTATAACAAATGCGCAAAATTCTTCCAAAACATTTATGCTCGAAAGCCTGAATCCTTCGCTCCGTATCTGCAGTGAGTGTCCAGCCCTCACACCCATACAAGAGAATAGATAATACAAGTGATTTGTATAATTTGATCTTCACAGGAAAACTGATGTTACTTTTCCAGATCACATTCAAACCTTGTCATGGCAGCTGAGGCCATCTCAAGTCTTGTCTTGATTTCTTTACTTGATCTTCCATCACTACATATAGTGGACCCGAGATATTTAAAGGTGTTAACTTCTTCTAACGTTTGCCCATTTAACGTAATATTGGTCGGAACATGTTTCTTATGGCTATTCACCAATTCTTGCTTTTTTCTATATTAATTTCCATCCCATACGTTCTTGTTACTTTCTCCAGTCTAGAGGTAAGGTCTTGAAGTTCTGATTCTGTTCCAGCTATCAGATCAATATCATCAGCAAAACGTAGATTACACAGAGGGCGGCCTCCAATCGATATGGTTGTTTTATAATCGTAGAGAGCCTCCTGCATAATATGTTCTAGATATATATTAAAGAGCACTGGTGACAGGATGCATCCCTGGCGAACTCCTACAGTTGTTTTGAAAAATTCTCCAATGTCGTTGCTTGCAAAAACAGCACTGCTTGCGTCCTTGTATAGTGCTTCAATGATATTTATGATGTTGGTATCAAAATTGAATTTTCTCATTATTTGCCATAAGCCTTCATGCCTGACTCGATCGAAGGCTTTTGTGAAATCGATGAAGTTATGGTATAAATCATGTTGATGCTGAAGATGTTTTTCGATCAGTAATCTAATATTGAAGATTTGTTCTGAGGTACTTCTTTTTGGTCTAAAGCCAGCCTGTTCCTCTGACAAGATTTCTTCTGATTTCTGTTTTATTCTGTTCAAAAGTATCCTTAACATCACTTTACTTGGATGACTAATAAGGCTAATGGTTCTGTAGTTCTTGCACATTTTTAGATTTCCTTTCTTTGGAAGCGGTATTACTAATGACTGCGTCCATTCTTTTGGCCATTTTTTTGTACTCCATATCTTCTGGTAAATTGTTGTCATGATTTTTACTATATCTGGTCCTCCATATTTCAAGAGCTCTGCTGGTATATTATCCACACCCGGTGACTTCCCTCCTTTCATCGAACATATAGCCTCTTCCACTTCTTCCCGTAGTATTGCTGCATTTTCGAGTTCCCTGTTTTCGCACTTAATGTTGTTTAATATGCCTAAGTCAGTGTCAAGTTTACAGTTATATAATTCTTTACAATATTCTGTCCACCTTCTCATTACAGCTGTTTTTTTTTATTGAGCAGAGCCCCATTGCTATCTTCTATGACAGTTACCCTGGGCTGTTGGGGTTTTGATAGTCTTCTTAATGTGTCAAAAGCTGCCTTGCTGTTACCTTTTATTAGCCCCGTATTAATGGACTCACATTGATCAGCTACCCATTTTTCTTTGGCCTGTTTCATTTTCTTTCTAATATTTTTATTCACCATACTGTATTGCCATGCTGCTTCAGGAACCTCTTTCTTAACCTTTTTCATTTCCCGCCGTGTATCACATAACTTCAGAATGTCATCTGTAACCCATGGTTTGTTTATTTTCTTTCTTTTACCAAGTATTTCTGTTGCTGATTCAATGAGCACGTCTTTCATGTTCTCTGTGATTGAGTTGATATCATCCTCCAAAAAGTTGAGAGCTGCGAATTTTCCTCCAACAGTTGCCTCAAAGATTCCCGCGATTTCTGGATCTTTCAGTTTGTCTAAATTGAATCTTAATTGAGAAAATCTGTTTTGATTATAGTTCTTTTTGAGTTTAAGCTTGAGCGTCATCAATACCATGTCGTGATCACTACCAATGTCGGCGCCAGGAAAAGTCCTAGTCTTGGCTTTATTAATGCTGGACTTGAATCTTTTGGATACAAGAATAAAATCAATTTGGCCATGTATCTCAGTTTTTGGGGCATGTCACGTTGTTCTTCTTGATAACTTATGAGGAAATAGTGTATTTGCAAGGGTTAGTTTATAGTTGCTGGCAAATTCTAGTAGCCTTAGTCCTCGATCGTTGGTTTCTCCTGTCCCAAATTTCCCCACTGTGCCAGCCCAGTGACCGTATGCATCTGGCCCTATTTTAGCATTCAAATCACCTAGCACGATGAGAAGATCTTTCTTTGGAATTTTCTTAATTGCTTCATCCAGATTTTCATAAAATGTATCAATTGCCTCATCCTCATAGTCAGTGAGCAATTCACGATATCTAAAAATCTAGAATTTGTCAACTGTTTTCAAGGTTTCCATTGGTTTATCCAAACTTTGGCCCACATCTGAGAAGAAAACTGGAAACTTGCGACCATGTTTGTTGTCATGTTGTCAAGGTCTGTTTTATCAACTCCCCGCACATCTCCATAACGAATACCCTCACTCCATGTTTAATAACAACGTGACTCTCCTTCTGCTGTTGTGTACACATGTTTTGTAGATGTTTATAGAATGAATTAGTGCTCTTGTTCGATGATGTTTGTCTAGGGGATTGGCTGCTTGGTGTCAGCTCATTAAAAAAAAACGAAATGGTTAAATCATACATCGTCTGTCATGTCCACATGGAAGGTCGGCCGCAACAAATTTCCAACGTCGTCTGCCTCATGTCTTGATGCTATAGTCTGACTCTTCCCTGTCCATCTCTTGGTGTTATCTTCCCACTTGTAGCAATTGTCTTCTCTTTTGATCGTTTCCCTTCAACTTTCCTCCTGTTATTTTTCAGCAATGTATGTCTCTTTATATGACCAACAAATTTTATATGTCTAATTTTGATCACATCCATTCATTTTCTTTTCATTCTAAGTCTCCTTGAGCTTTGATCCCACTTGTCTGTCAGTGAGACGAGCTTCATTCTTCTAGATATCCACATCTCAAGGGTTTCTGTTCTTTGTTCTGACTGCTTCTTCACTGCCCACGATGCACCGCCATACAGTAATGAGTAGTATTTAAAACGCTTGATGACTCATTGTTTAATATGTTGATTCTTTGTTTGGTTGTTAATGTCTGTTTTATGTTGTTGAGTGTTGTTGTTAATGTCTGTTTTATGTTGTTGAGTGTTGTTGTTAATGTCTGTTTTATGTTGTTGAGTGTAACTTTGGACATTCCTGCTCTATTCTTGATTAGTGTTATTTCTGTGATCCTCTCTTACATACTTCCAAAATACCAGAAATGTTGGACTTTTAGTTTCTTCCCATTTATTCTTGCTTTTAAAGCATTTTTGGGTGATATTTTTGCTACTTATCATAGCTTTTATTTTTATTAATTTGTTTGTGTTTATATCCAATACATATTAATTTCGCTGCTGTTTACTTGCATCGTTACTACTTGCCATGTTGTCTCGTCTAATTTGAGAATACTATATAATAGTTCTAATCGCTCATTGTGTTTGTAGATCAGCTAACATCGATCGAAAATTAGTACTATGAAGTCGCGCCTTTTGTATAAAAATATTACACAGCTTTCTGTGGTGTTCCTGGCATGCACGCTAAACATATCGATTTAAAGGCGTGGTATTTTCCCCGCAAATACTAGAAATCTCAGACATACATCATATGTAAAATATTATTTAGCGGACGCCATTTCTTTTTCAAGGTTTATAGAATTTGTCAAGACCTTTCTGTGTTATACCTGCAGATATTTATATGACACCGCGCAGCAGGTGTTCTCTTTTTTTTTTAAATGTATCAGTTACCCGAGTCGTCGTCATGGCACAAGTCTACATATCGATACACTTAACCGTAATATAACCAAAAGACCAAGTGTTTAGGATGAAGCCAGGCAAAAACTTCCCTGGAAAAAAATGACATTAAATTTGAAGTCATCGTAGTGCGGAAGATTTTTCAAAAGTGTCCAAAGTATCTTTAGCATAAAACAAATTATTATGTCAAGGCAATCTTCGCCAGCATGACCTTCTAGTTTCAGTTTGAAAACTTGAGGGTCCTTGTTCTTGAATCCCCAGGGTAAGAGAGGTAGAGGTAGACTGAGAACTCGTGGAGAAGAGAACTGGAGAGCTGTGGTGTTGTATAACTTGCTTCAATATTTAATATTAATGTTAGCTTTCACGTTGAATTACCTGCTGATATATTAATCTTGGTACGGTACTTTAAACTCTGTGCTAATAATTGAAGTTGGTTTCCAACTGAACATAACCTGAACAATCATGAACAGCATGATGCAGCTAGAAGTCCTTGTCGGGACTGCGCAATACTAGATATAAGAGCTTATAGTCCTTTTCAGGGCTTAGCTTCTAAATACTGGATGCCAAAGAGTTCGACTTCTTCTCTTTTTCTTCCATTGTTCCTTCGCTTCCTTCGTTTCCTTTCGTTCAATGCTAATTTAAATTTTCGTTGATGTAATATCTTTAAAGGGAAACCACTTTTGGCATTACTTAGGACCAAAGGGAAGTAATCAAGACAGAATTCAGGAAAAAATTGTAAATTATGTCTATAGTCTTCCGACCTATCATATTGATTGTATGACGTACTTCTTTGATTGATATGACCACGGCCTCATGGACTATGTTGACTAAACGAGGATTCTGTAGTGGCCCGTGATCATCGGAGGATCGTCTTGGTTATAGGAAACAGATACCATCATCTGTACCTGTGCATATGTTTCAGGTTCTTATCCGAGAAAGTCACAACAAAAGCTTATGATAAGAAGCATGAAAAACTGCAGTGTGTGATTCAAGTATCACCTCTGCAATTTGGCCGGATAGTAGCATTGGACTACCTGTCCACGTGGATTAAGTATCTTGACCTCAACAACTGGTTATGACGTAAAGTGTCGGCAATGAAATGACCTGAACGAGATAAGTAATCATTACTTTGAACAAACATGATCCAGAAGTCACCTATTGCCAGAAATGATGAACAAAGACATTGGCACTGCATACATTTACCAACTTGTGATTTTTATAAATACATATCTTCAATCTTTACCAACCTTCTATTTTAATTAATAGATGTACCGATATAATTTATAAATCGCAGATCATTGATTTTTGTTAAATTCCTGTTCTTTTCGAAATGTTCTTATTGTGTGGAAATTAAGAGAATTATTTAATATTTTAAAACTGATAGGGATAATCAACGGGCTGCATTTCACATTAACTACTACTAGAGACACCCTTGGAGCATAGGACAGGTCTAGCGAGAAGGCGACTTATGTCACAGATCTCTTCTACTGCTACCATCTAGGACAGGTCTAGCGAGAAGGCGACTTATGTCACAGATCTCTTCTACTGCTACCATCTAGGACAGGTCTAGCGAGAAGGCGACTTATGTCACAGCTCTCTTCTACTGCTACCATCTAGGACTGTGCAGTTAACTACCTGACTTGTCCTGTGCCACCTTTACCACTAGTTCACCAGTTCTCTTCTCCGTTTATGGAGAGCATATGATAACATTAAATAATAACATATGATAATATTAAATAATAACATATGATAACGTTAAATAATAACATATGATAACATTAAATAATAACATGACTACATTAAATAATAATATATGATAATATTAAATAATAACATATGATAATATTAAATAATAACATATGATAACGTTAAATAATAACATATGATAATATTAAATAATAACATTTGATAATATTAAATAATAACATGATAATATTAAATAATAACATATGATAACATTAAATAATAACATGATAATATTAAATAATAACATATGATAATATTAAATAATAACATATGATAATATTAAATAATAACATATAATAACATTAAATAATAACATGATAATATTAAATAATAACATATGATAACATTAAATAATAACATATGATAATATTAAATAATAACATATGATAACATTAAATAATAACATATGATAATATTAAATAATAACATATGATAATATTAAATAATAACATATGACAACATTAA